>CM076850.1:96262690-96667378 GCA_039519185.1 Astragalus membranaceus
CATTCCAATCTCTAGCAATAAGCTTCTTAATATTACAAATAATAGCTGCATAATATGCCACAGATTAACAGTCTTGTTTATTAAGTGAATGGCCAACATAGAATCAGAGTAGCAAACAACATCACGGTATCCTTTTTCCCAAGTTGAACTTAGCCCATGGAAAATGGCCATTAACTCTACGTGAAGGTTGTCAGGAAAAGGGCCATTATACTCTACATGAAGGTTGTACCTCGATTACCAAAGTTGTTGCTATCTACATTTAATACAACCTCACTTCCTCTCTCAGGGTGCCAAGAAACGAAATGGGGCACCAAGGAAATAGAACCCCGGACACAAGAAAAGTCTTTACAAGAGATTGGCATGATTGTAAATTTGCATCTTAAGTTGATAAATTGTGACATTTTCGTGAGCCAAGCAAAATTGATTTCGGAACCTCCAGATCCACCAAATAACTAACAAGAACAAATACGGATTGATATTTGCAATACTCTTCTTTAACCAAGAGATGAAATTAGCATCACTGAAATAATTATGTTATCAAAACCTATTAACAATTAGAGCTGATGGGGAAAATGATGATCCCTCAACCATTCTCTTATAGGTAGTCTACAAACTAAATAAAACTAATGATTGGGGGGGGGGGGGGTTGTTATATAATACGAATAGATTTTGAAACATAAGAATTGCCTACGTGGTTTTTACCTGACAATTCTTAATTATGGTTTTAGCAAAATACACGTAGTGTAGATGCGTTAAATGAAGTTTCCACGTCATTCTTCACTTTCGCCTCGTACCAAAAAATATTTCTTATTAATAATTTCTAAAATTTAATGAAGTTCGTCTCATTAGCTCTTAAAAGGTAAGAGTATGCGCTCAGATGTCAGTGCTATGACCTTTTTTGAATCGAATAGTTCAACGCTCTCGGAATACAGATCAAACATGAAATTTTGATAACTTTTTGGCTGGAGAGTCCTTTTTAAACTTTGAAGACTAGTTAGGTAGATTTCACAAATTATATTATATAAATTAACTAAAATAGATGATATAAATTTAGAGGTTTTTTTTATTTAATAAATGTAGAGGTTAAATTAGGGACACAATAAATAAAAGCACGAAGCGGCGTCGTTTGTTTGTGCGTGAGAAAAGTCCACACTAGCATAAAGACGAGAGAATATCCGAGTCCTCGGATCCGCCCCCAGTAATAACCCTAGTCACTTCCAAACTCAACCCTAGTTACTTCACTTCCCTGATAACCCGACACGTGTCTCAATCCAACGGCCACTTCTGACGATATTCAGAAACACGCGCTTTTATAAATAGCTATGCTTGTCGTCACAAACCCTCAAACCCTAATCACTCTTCTTCTTATTCACTCATTCACTGCTTTAATTCTCTTCTGCAGCAATGTCGAACCCTAAGGTTTTCTTCGACATGACCATCGGGGGCACTCCCGCCGGCCGCATAGTGATGGAGCTTTTCGCTGATGTCACCCCAAGAACCGCTGAGAACTTCCGCGCACTCTGCACCGGCGAGAAAGGAAACGGTCGCAGCGGCAAGCCACTCCACTACAAGGGATCTGCCTTCCACCGTGTGATCCCTAACTTCATGTGTCAGGGAGGCGATTTCACAGCCGGAAACGGCACCGGTGGAGAGTCGATCTACGGCGCCAAGTTCGCTGACGAGAACTTCATCAAGAAGCACACTGGTCCTGGAATCCTCTCCATGGCTAATGCTGGTCCCGGAACCAACGGATCTCAGTTTTTCATCTGTACCGCTAAGACTGATTGGCTTGACGGAAAGCACGTTGTGTTTGGTCAAGTTGTTGAAGGATTGGATGTTGTGAAGGATATTGAGAAGGTTGGATCTGGCTCTGGAAAGACCTCTAGGCCTGTTGTGGTCGCCGATTGTGGTCAACTCTAGACGATGTTGACTCTTTCTCGCTTTCTATTGGTAGCTCTGAATCTGATCTAGGATTGTCGTTTTTTCTTTTTTTGGTGTCGTTTTGTTTTTCCCCTTTCCGATTTAGGGATTGTGGTGGTGGTGCTCTTTCTTGATCATGTCGCGAACCCCCTTCCTTTTTTCTTTAATTTTCATTATCAGTATGTGGTCATAGAGTGGAGTATTGTGTGTTAACCATAAAAATGATGAGCTACCTTTCAATAAATTAGGATTATTCGCGTATTTTATGAGTATTTTGCTGATTATATTATATCCTTGATTTGTCGTTTCGCTCATATTCATCTGCGCTTTATAATGATTGATTGATCTCTTTTCTCTTTCTTTATTATCCTTCCACAGATAAAGAATAGCTTTGATATTGTTTGGAATTTGATTCCGATTTCCCTTTTTTTGCAAAGTGGATTCTGTTTCTGCACATTACTTTATCCATCCAAGGATATTTTTGAACGATTGATGTGTAATGTTTATTAGTGTACAAGTTTTTTTTACATCTTAATATTTTTTTAGTAGGCATTGATACCACAAATTTGCAATTAATTTTGTTTATAAAAAAGGATACTAGTATCAATTTAGAAAATGTTTCGCAAATTGAGGATTGCTTCACGCAAGAAGCAAGGCGACTCGGTAATCGCGGAATGAGTTTAGTTTTTGATAGGTGAAGATATTCTATAATTTTAAAACATAAATGAAGATTTTCCATCCATTCACATCTCTCTAATATTGGAAAAAATTGATTGATTTTTATTTTAGATAAAAATGTGAATATGGATATTTTAGTTATGTTTTGTTTGGAATACCTCAAATTCATTTTCCTTTTACCCCAAAATCTCTCATAAAATTAAATAAGGGGAATTTTAGGGATTAAATTTTCTGTAGTAAAAAAAACACATGAACATGTTCAGTAATTTCGAATTAGTGATTCTGAATTTTCTTACATAGTAACCTTTCTTTTGACAATCTTTTACCTAGTTATCTTAATCAATATTTTAGTTTTTCTTTTTTTTTTTGCCTTAAAATGAATTAAACAAGTTTTTCTTGACAACATAATTAAACACTTTAAAAAACCATTCTCATAAACGCCATTTTAATTGAGGTTTTATCTTTTTTTTTTTGCAATCTCTTTGCAAACGTCAATTTTGCTTTTTGCCTTAGTACACTTTGTTTAACGCGTGATCCGAAATATTGAGTGGTAAGAAAAGAGGTAACGTCGACCAACAATTTCGGTCCAACTAACTTGACTTGGATTCCACCAAAGTCTTGGATTCGAGTATTGGGTGTGGTAAAAACTCTGTTGGGAGGGGAGAACCACATGGGTCGGAAACTCGTGGTCAAGTTCTCCGGCGTAGATTAATTACCTACAAAGCCAGGAAAAACTACGCATCAATTACATGTGGTGACAAAAAAAATAGTAATACCCGGCTTTGCAGTCGTGTCAAGATTATGTGATACAAGAGCCATGACAACGGAAAATATCTGTACATTAATTAATAAATAAAATTCTTAAATAAAGTTTGGGATGTCATTGAAAATGAGGTATTGGCGCCCTACCACCGCATTTTTGCCGGCACGAGTTTTTAATGATACTTACTTATTTAGTGCAAGGCCATTTTCCGAATCTTAGCACGTATTCCTTACCGTTGTGTAATAGTCTCTTTAACGATGAGTGTGCAGACTCAACTCTATTGGTGGTAGTATTGTCTAGGTGCATATGACCTATGAAGTCCAGATACAGGATACGATATGAGATACGACACGATACAGATACAGGAATACGAGAAAATTTTGAAAATCAAGATACGACACGGTTATGATACTTTAATAAAAAATTAAATTAAAATTTAAATATATAAAAACATAACAGGAAAAATAAAATAGAATAGAAACTAAAAAAGAAAAAAACAAAGATGAAAAACTTAAATATTCCATTTTATTGATATGAAAAAAACCTCCCCAAATAGATAAAAAAAATTAAATAGAAAATATATGGATGAAAGGAAGAGGACAACCAAGACACCTATGTATCAGTAACTAGTCATAAAAAGTAAGGGTAGATAAGTAACTCAGACCACTCGAAATCGTATAATCCGAATAGTCAATGGCAGAAATAGATGACTTCTTATAGACTAAGATATTCGCATTAGTGCGTGGTTGCTCAATAAAACATAAGCATATCATTAGTCAATATATGATCATCACATTGTAGAAATAAATACTTGTGATCATATCAATTAGAGATAGTTACGTATATTTATCTCACCCATATCACAATGTATTATTTCTTCTATTATTGTATTACGAAAAACCATATAATTTTGTCTTTTAGTTATTGAAGTATTAAAGTGTATCATATATGAGTGACAATCATGTGCTTAGTTGGTAAGAGGTATCGAAAAAGTAATTGAGAAGTATCCTTAGTTGGTAAGAAGTATCAAAGATGTATCTGAAAAGTATCGAGTCAAATATTTTTTAAAAAGAATTAACAAATTATTGGATACATATCGGGAAGTATCGAGTGTGTGTCAGTATCAGATACGTATCCGACACGGGTACGTATCCATTTTTGAAGTATCGGGGCTTCATAGCCTTTCTAGTTTTGTTATTTATTTATTGCTACGTAGCCTTTGATTCTCCGCTTCGAAGATACGTAGGAGCGGGGCTTCCCCGTCAAGCTAAATTAATTTTTCTCTAATAAATAATCAATTTTGTTTTCTTTAACACCTATTTCCAAAAACTAAGGAAAATGAGCTTGATTGAGATGTACATCTTGTCAACCTCGCAATCCTGGTTTAAGACGCCTGAGTTGTACAGCTTGGTGATCTTAAACCCCTTTCAAAAAAATAAAACCAACCAACCAACAAACTTTTTCAGGAAGAACTACGTGACTTTTGAGTTCCTCATTGCACTAGAGGATACGTAGGAGTGGGGCTTCCCCGTCAAGTCAAAATTAAATTTTCTTCAATTGGTCCCTATTTTATTGATTCTTTTTTACTTAATTTTGGGGTAAACAAATAACTCGTAATTTATTAGTATTTGCACAATCGGATTTAGGGTAACTGTCTTATGAGTTATGACAGATGTACTAGGGGTGCAGTGGGATTAAGTTTCCGCCCTTCCCTATGCCTAATCGACTCCCGAACTCAATCTGGTATACGCAGACCAATAACTTCTTGTTAGGTTTTTCTCAATTTTTCCTATTAAATAAATTGGGTGGCGACTCCTAAAACTATCAATTTTTGAGCCGTCTACGTCGGGATCACGGTCACGACAGACCCCAAGCAGCTAAAATTTCTATTTTTGCCGACGGGAATCAGCCTTCGGCCCTCGGCTGGCCGATTCTACGCAAGCCGAGTAGCCCTCGACGAAAACGGGTGTCAACAAATGCCCCCTGCCTCCTTTAGCTGAGGACCTTAAGAGGAAGCTGAAGGATGTATTATGTTAGCCGATTTCTTCTCTGCCAACTCCTTACACTTGACAACTATGGTTGTAGTGCATATAGAAACTTAATCTTTTGGAATAACTGAGGTTGCAAACAGTAGACTCACAATATCACAATGACACTACTAGGTGCCCCCCAGTGTTGTACAATTGGGATTGCAGATAGTAGACTCATAATGTCAAAGTGACACTACTAGGTGCTCCCCAGTTATGTCTGACTGGGATTGCAGACAGTAGACTCATAATGTCAAAGTGACACTGCTAGGTGTGCCCAAGTTGTGTACAATTGGGATTGCAGACAGTAGACTCGTAATGTCAAAGTGACACTGCTAGGTGCTCCCCAGTATTGTGTGTTCCAGTCGATTAAGGAAACACCAACGTAAGTAAGACGCCGCGTTTGCAGATAGTAGTCTTACGTTGCCGATGTGGCATTGCTAAGTGTCGTCACACTTTGTCTTGTTCGATTGGTATTCCGTTTCCATTGAATCGGCTACTTCGACTTACCCTTTGTTGAAGGAAATGGCAAGCCGTGCGCCAAAGCCATAGTCAAAAAGTGTAGCCACCCTTGTTAGTTGATGAGGTCTCGGTTGCCATGTCATTTGGCTGCCTAATCACTATGGTAATCTGATGCATCTTCAGACACATCACAAACATCCATAAGGATTATTTCACCGTCAAATCCTTCTTGCTTCTTCTCATGAGTGAATTGTTCAATCTGAATTGCCCTGGAAGTCAGGCCACTGAGGTCACTACAAGCTTGTCCCACAAGCCTCTCCTTCAATTGAGGGTGCATTCCAGAGATGGCCATGGAAGTAAGTTGAGATTCTAGGAAAGGTACTGAGCACTTTTCGACCATCTTTCTGAATCTTTCAATGAAATCTGTCACAGCCTCATCCACCTTCTGTCGTAAATTCATGAAATCAGTAGCAGTAACTTCAGGCTGTGGCCAATAAAATCTGTCATGGAAGCACCTTTCCATGTTTGCCCAAGTCTGTATAGAATCAGGTGGGAGAGAAGAATACCATGAGAAGGCAGTCCCTGTCAAAGATAAAGGGAACAACTGCAACTTATGGAACTCATTCTGGTTTCCTTCCCCACATTAGGCCGTGAATCGCCCGACGTGCTCCATAGTCGACTTACCATCATCCCCGGAGAATGTGGCAAAATCAGGGGTTTTAAATCCTTTGGGTAGAGGCACTAATCTGTCCACCCACTCAGGGTAAGGCTTCCTGTACACTGGCCTATCGAGCGGTTTCAACTGAACACCAAAAAACTTCTTGATGGTGTCAGCTATCAAATTAGGGTCCAGGAGTTGGGCTCCCGATGGTTTTTAGGTGGAGGCGTTGGTCGCCACAGTGTATCTGGGGGGCCCTGCGCCCCTGGCTGCAGTGGTACCTGAGGTGGAGCGTCTGTCCATGGCTTCCCAGGTACTACTTGGGCCAGGTTAACAAGGTCAGTTCCTGGTACAGATGGCTGCATGCCTAGGTGAGGTGGAAGTTGATTCCATGGTTGCTCGACCGGGGCAACACTCATCTGTGTCTGTATATAGGAAACTGCCGGGTAGGTACTGAGTGCTCCGGAGTACGGATGACTAGGAGGTAGGCTTGTCGAGCCAGGTGGGCTCTGGGACCATGGCTGCTGACTCGAGCAATACCCACCGATCCTGCCATTCCCTGATTCCGGGGCGAAGACTTGCCCCCTTGCGTAAGCCAGGTAGTTAGTCGCGGTAGAACACCCATAGGATGATCCTTGCGGCAGACCCACCAAGCCTGCTGCCTCGGGCGGCCTTCTGGCCAATTGCACTTGTCCTTACTGAAGAGAAGCCGTATTAGTGACATTCGCCAAAAACTGCCCCCAGTGTTGGCATTGGCAAAAGTACCAGGTTGAGGAATTACAGGAGTAGGACATACCTGATGAGAGAACACCTGCTGAGGCCCAGTCAAACTCCCACTCGGTGGACACTGATGCATGCCTCCCAAAGACGTATAGGAGGATGCCTGCTGAGGTCCAACAGGGTTGGTGTATGGCAGGGACTGATGCGTGCCTCCCAGAGAGTTAGGATGTCCTCCCTGTGATTGGCCGGGGAAAATGGGGTTAGTAGCGCTGCTACCTTGCGTTGCATGCCTTTGTTCCAATTTCTTGGCATGTTGCACCTCGTTGTGCACCATAGGTTTAACTATGTCAGCCAATTGTTGGGACACTTGGTACATTATGCCATGTATCCCCATGTCTATCTGTTTCCGAATGAATGACGTGGTCATGATTACGGGCTCCTCCTCTTGGTGAGGTGGTTCATTCGATTCAGCAGTAACCGCTGCATCATTATTCCCCGAAACACTGACTGGCTCTATGATTTTGCCTTTGGCAGCAGTTGCCTTCGTTGATGAAGAAGGTGACTCCATGCTCAAGTTCTTACCAGAGCGTAAGTGCATACGCCAATAATAATGTAGTCCAGCGAATCAAACGCAATGGTCTGGTCACCCGTTCCTGTCCCACTTTAGGAAGGTGATTACCGTAGTTTGGCTTGGCCTTTTCCCATTATATTTAATCATATAATTATTTAATAAATAATTATATGAACACATTAAGACTAAGGGTATATTTAAAACAAAAAGATTTCGAATTGAAATCATTTCTACTTTAAACCCATATAAATAATTATATAAACGCATTATGACCAATGAATTTAAAACATATAATTATATGAACACATTTAAAATGGGGTTTAAAGTAGAAAGGATGTGTAAAGGATGTGTAATCACTAATCATACAATTTTTTCATTACCGTAGCTTGGCTTGGCATTTTACCCACATCATCATCTTTTTCCATCATTCACATTCACCATCACCCAAACCTTCTCCAACTCTGTACAAACCTTACCGCTGCGCTCTCTCTCTCTCTCTCTCTCTCTCTCTCTCTCTCTCATCTAGCACAGTTCTACAACCTAAAACAAGCCACCGCCAATCGCCATGAATATTCATCCTTTCTCCATATTTCCTCCTTTCTACATCATCTTTCATAATAAGTCATACTTGGCAACCGATTGCATCACTCTCCCCTCTATCGACATTATCATGCTCCCATGGCAAGTTGGAGAATCTGAAACCATGCATAAGCCACCTCCTTTTTGTTACTATTCTCAAATACATGACATTTGTAAATCTACTCTGGTTCTACTTTAAACCCCATTTTAAATGTTTCTGTTTTATTTTATATCGAATTGAAATTTCCTTGTTTTATTGTTTCACCATCCTAACATCAATTTTAGAATTATTCAATTTGGGAATTTTGGGGTTCATTTGCAGCTTCAATTTAATCATGACCCCATTTGAATTGAAGCCGATAAAAGACCATACCCCATGAGAGAATAGGATCGTTGCTTGCAATAGGAGGGAGAGACACCAGGATTCCACCTTCAACAGAATGTGATCTTGTTCCCTTCAAATCGCACAAACATATCATCACTTTCTTTTATCCGATCTAAAATTTCTCATGAACAGGCGAATGATTCTTAAAATTAACACTGGGCTTCTTTTAGAATTCATCTTAGGATCAAAACTGTTAAATCTCATAGCATTTCGTTGGCCGTTGCGCGAGAATGAACCGGGTCGAAAACTTGGGTCCCTAGCGACCCAGATCCTAGAAGCGGGTGAGGAAGACGGAACATCATTTTTTTGTTGAAGTGAACAGCCATTTTTTTGAAGTGCGGTGTGATCTCATCTGCTACGTGGCATGCCACGTAGGTATTTAATATAAATAAAAATGAAATTAAATAACACATCAGATTTTTGTTAGCCAACTCGGCTTTTTTTTTTAACATTTGACTAACGGAATGACTTATTTAAAAAATGTTGATTTTACAGGGATATTTTTAAAAAATAAATTTTGTAGGGACTTATTTGAAAAACACCTATATTTACAGGGACTAAAAACATATTTAAACCTTTATTTAAATAAGTAGTTTCCACACCTATCTAATTTTTTTCCGTGATTTCTTCCCTTAAGTGAGGCGCTATTTTGTTCGTTGTCTTGGAGCAGTGTTTTTTGTTTTCCTGTCTTGTTGTGGTGCTTATTTAATTCAAATTGGCATATCAAGTTCAATTCGTTACAGATTTAATCAATCATTTGACTTAAATAAGTAGTTCATTTGCGGTTTTATGCTCTTAACCCGAGTGTTGTGAGTTTATTCGCATATTCATCTTTTCGATTTTAGTAATGTTGAATTTGTATTGTTTTCGATATATGATCCCAATTTGAATGGATGACTATTTTTTCGGTCAAAGAAATTGTATCCACAAAATTATTCACTTAATTTCAAATGTATGCCTAAAATATTACCAAAATAATGTCATTATAGTCCTCATAAACACTAATGTAGGGAAAGACATTATTAACTTTTTTTTTTTCGGATCATTGCTGGTTACTCCACAGAGTGTCTTAATGCTTGTGTTTAGGATCAAATTTCACACTGACCAACACCGAGTTTGTGGGCTATGAGAATCAAACCCGGGAGCACCGAGTCAACGCCGTGTCCCAAGATAGATTAAGCTACTGGGCCAAAAATGCTGGTTACATTATTAACTTATTTTTTTGACAAAACTAGGTTAGAGTTTTTTTTTGACAAAAAAACTAGTTTAAAGTTGATAATGTGGAAGTTACTATTTTACCACTACCAAATAGTGGATTAACTGCAGCGTTAAGAAGAATAGAGTATTGGTCAAAAAAAAGAAGAAGAATAGAGTATACCATTCTTGGTTTTGTTATTCTTCCTCTCTGAAACCCTAAAATCCCAATTCCGATCCCCTGTTTCTCAAAGTAGTCGAAATGGAACTGACATGGTTGAGTGCCATTTTGGTCAGCGCTGGTTATCTTGCTTTTGGTTACTTCATTGGTTCTCAATATCCCCATCGTTTCCACTTCTCACATAAGTTTCCATTCCCTAAAGACAAAGAAGCTTCTCTTCTCAAAGAAAACAACAACAATAAGAAGAAGAATAATAAGTCCAAACTCAAAGACCCACTTGAAGTTGAACAGCTCGCTGACATTCTCGATGATTTTAAGATGGTAAATCTACCAAAGTCCTTCTTTTTCTTCCAACCCATAATCTCAATTTTAATGGGTTGCTTAATAAACTGTTCTTATTTTTTTGCAGATACTTGTAGTTAGAAATGATCTTAAAATGGGTAAAGGAAAAATCGCTGCTCAATGCAGGTATGTAATGTAACCTTTGTTAGTTTTACTTTGTTTATTTGAAAATTTTGAATTGATTAGATTATTGTTTTTGAGAGACTGAGACATTAGGCTAACTAAGACTCTTCAGTTATTCCACTATTTTGTAGAAGCACACTAGCATAGAGATCCCTCATCCATGTGACGTGTGAAACTTATTTGTTTCTTAAATTTAGCTTTTCATTTATTATTTACCTTTCATCCAAGAAAACATGATTAATGGTTCAAACTCAGTTTTTTGTTTCTCTTTCTTTTTGTAGTCATGCAACTTTGGGTCTCTATAAGAAGCTAATTTATCGAGCGCCAAAGGCTTTGAATAGGTACTGCTTCTATCGTGGTTCCGCTTGCGGATCAACTTAAATTGTGGCTTCATTCTGAAGTTATCTGTTTCAATGTGCAGGTGGGAGATGTCTGCACAGCCTAAGGTTGTAGTCAAAATTGAAAGCGAAGAAGATATGCTGGCTTTGCAAGTAAGTATTGATTGATGTTTAGGGCAATTTTGCGCTAAATTAGCTAAGCTCTGTTGAATGTTATCAGATTTGTGTTTGATACTTGATTGCTATACATTAATCACTGGTCAGTAAGGTTGGCTTTGCAGATTCTTTTAAATAAGGCCTTTTTTAAGTTTCTGAAATTTTCATATCCCTAGTTAATATAAATGTTTAAACATTTTAATTTAGAAATGCTCTTTTTCTTCAGAATAATACAAACTAATAGACCCTCAATTCAACTGGAAACTTATTTGCTTTAGTTCAATTCTCTTTTACTTAATCTTGGAAATTGTGGTCACAATTTTGGGTTTTACGCCCTTCTTCAAATGTTTTGAATTTTCATTTTTGGTTTGATGAGCTATGGCAAGTTTGGAGAAGAGGGATATTTGAATTGTTTATGCTCAGTTTTCAAAATTTTCTAATATCCAGTTTCTTCTTCTAATATTCAGTTTTGGAAAGAGCGAAAATGCTTTTTTATTAGTGTTTTAAAAAATATTGGTATTGTTTTCTGAAATTGAGAATGAGAACAGCCCAGAAAATATATTCTTACTGTCATTATTTATCTTAGGAATGAAAACAGGAAACAACAAAAGTAAATGGGGCCTTATTTTCTGGGATTATGAACGCAAATCAAGTGATAGCTTTCTTGCATAGTAGTGTAATATTCGGGATGTACATGATGATCGTGCACAGAAAGAAACTGGAGAAATTCGTACAACTGAAAATTTTGACCAGACAAAACACCAAATTAAAAGGATAAATATCCTGTAACTTTATTAAGCTGAAAAGATCATTTGAATGGTAAAGCTTGATTTATGTTAAGGCTGGAGTGGATTGTTCGGACAATATAAAAGTTATAGATGCGAGAGTTTTGAATGAGTGTGTAATTTGGGCTATAAACAACGAATGACCATGGCGAGAGGAGGTATGAATAGCATAAAATTTGGCCATCGAAAACTGAACTAGTTATGTTGAAGTTTGAAACTTGAAGTGAAGCATTTTGTACTACTTATATACAGTATTCTTATTTTTGGTGGTGTCAATGATAACCAACTAACCAGTCACAACTTTTCTTATATACAGTATTCTAGTAACACTACTATTCAATCTGCTTTACTTAATTTTTTCAAATGTCTTTTACTATTTATAAAGGGAACCTTTGTGGAAGGTCTAATAATCTTGGTTAGGAAATATAGTAATCTACGAGGACTTAAATCACAAGCTTTTCTATTTTAACAAAGAATTGCAAAAAAAGGTTAATTATGTTATCAACCAAAGTAAGAATCTCAAATAGGTTGGACTATTTTGTCTAGTCTACTGATTATACATAAACCATATTTGATATATCTATTTGTTAGATATCTAACCTAACGTGACTGGAAATATACAATCGAAGCCTTGAAAATGTCGATTAAAGAAAAGAAAAAGAGGAGGAAGATAGAGTATTATTGATAGGAACCTCAAGCTTTATCAAAAGAGTTACACGAACGCAATCTATGCGCCTCTTGGAATCTATCCAAGTCTCTACTACAAACTGAAAACTCGATGCTATCCCTTATCATGATTCCTCTATATATAATAGAGGAATAGAGCATAGGATAGGATAACTAACTAACTACCTCTATCTATTAAAATAACTAACTGACAGCTAATGCACTAACAGCTAGTTACTGACATAAAATAGAACAAAACAGAATAAACAGAATAAACAGAACAGCAACAAAACAGCACAGGATAAACAGAAGCAGCAGCTATATGGACCTGGGGGCCCTAACAATACCACCCCCTTAAAAATGAGACTTGTCCTCAAGTCTCGATGTAGTGTTCTTCATCACTGTGTATTGCACCATTACTCTGGTCTTCTTCTAACACCACGATCTCTCCATCCCCAGTAATGTCTTCATTGTCGGCCAACACCATGACGCGCAAATTACCTTCTGGGCAACGATGTCCAGGTGTGAAAGGTGCGCCACAGGAGAAACAGAGTCGTTCTTTCCACCGTCTGGCTTGCTCTGTTTTTGAAAGAAATTGAATACCTGGTTTACGCGGCGGAGTTGACGGCTGAGGCTTGCTAGTATTGCTCGTATTTGAAGAGGCAGTAGAATTGGTAGAGGTGGCTGTTGAATTCGCCGGCGAGTCATGACTTAGGCTTCGCGACCCGTTTGGGTCATCGCGTGACCCGATACTGGTGATAATTCCCGAGCCACGAAAACGCGAGTCTTTGCAGTTGTTTGATGACGGTGGTGCGTTGCAAGGATCCCGGTGTGCTTCTTCCACGTGACGAGCCAAGGATAGAGCCTGTACCACTTTCTTGGGTTGTAGAAGGCGAACCATGTCGCGTATGGATTTGCGTAAGCCATTGAGGAAATATCCTAGCAAGATTTGTTCCGGTGTGCTTTTCGCCTGAGCCACAAGCGCTTCAAACTCACGTATGTAATCGTTAACAGACCCACGCTGCCGTATACCGGATAGACGTTCATGGACTGACCCGAGTGCGCAATCTCCAAACCGTTCCATAATTGCCTCCGAGAAAACTTCCCAGGAGGGATCTTGAACATCAGCTGACCAGTACTGGAACCAATGAATAGCGTCCCCTTCCATGCAGATCAGTGCGAGTCTGAGTTTCTCAGAATCTGCCATAATGCCCTGTAATTCAAAAAACTTTCTTGCGCGAGTTAACCAAGCCAATGGGTCGTCCCCTTCGAAGGTAGGCAGTTCCACCTTCTTGGTCCAAGCTTTAGTGATGGCTGGAGGTGTTTCTCCAGTGACATCAATGATCGTAGGAATAGAATTATGCTTCTGGTTGATTGTAGGATCGGTCTTGGGTGTTTCTTGATCTTTCTTGGGCTGTTCTTTGTTGTTATCAGCATCTGAACTTTCTGGTGTTGGAATTGCAGAGGGCTGTTTGAGTGTTTGGATGAGATCTTGAAACTGAGTGGTGAGGAATAGAAACTGTGAGTCCAGTTTCTTGTTGAGAGCAGTGTTTTCCGCGCCCAAGTGCTGCAATTGCGTGGTGATGGAAGTGTGTTCTGAACCAAGGTGCTGCAACTGTGTGTTGAGTGCGTCCAAGTTCTGATGGAATGTAGTTTGAACCTCTGCAAGGCGTTCTTCCATCTCCTTTTTCAGTGATGCCACACTCGTCATGGTTCAATTGCAAGGTCGGACCAATTGTTAGATATCTAACCTAACGTGACTGGAAATATACAATCGAAGCCTTGAAAATGTCGATTAAAGAAAAGAAAAAGAGGAGGAAGATAGAGTATTATTGATAGGAACATCAAGCTTTATCAAAAGAGTTACAGAATATGCTCCGGCGTTCCTCGAGTATTATTGATATTATTGTTAGGGCCCTAACACTATTGATATCATCTTTGTCTACAAATCAGTTAGTCTAGTTTGCATTATACTCTTCTTCCATCATTTGCTTAAATTTCTCCATAATCTATTAAATTTGCATTGCCCTCAAATGCCACTATTACATGGTTATTCTTCACATTTATCTTAAATTTTATTTTATACAGGACATTCTATCTGAATTTGGTTTTATTTTAGTAAAATTGTGATTTAATGTGTTAGGAAAGGGCTAAATCTCTGAAGTTACCGACCCATATCACAATCGATGCTGGGAGAACACAGATTGCACCAAGTGAGTATTTGGAACTTCCCTTATTTTGTTGTTAATTGATTTCTAGTGTTTTCCACAAATTGAAACTCTTACCTGTATTTATGTGTTATGTTACTACCTTGCAGTAGTAATAACAAAAATTATTAACGTCTTGCACTTGATGCAAATGGTAGTTAGAATGAATAACTGGCTTTTCTTTAGTTTTTTGGTACAAATTCTACTTATTTCATGCTAATCAGAGTTAGTTTTTGTTTTGTTTTTGTAGATTCGAGAACAGTGATGGCAATTCTTGGTAATACTATCTTCTAACGAGAACATATAGTATTTTTTTAATCCAATTTAGCAGTTCCTTTTCTTTTTACATCTCAAAATGATATTAATGTGCAGGACCTGTTGAAGTCGTAGATGAGGTAACAGGTGGACTGAAACTACTTTAGTTTTGTGTCCAATAAAGGTGGTTTATTATTTAACCTTTAACCTGAGTGTTCTTGATGGATGTGGACATTACTACATCAGATCAGAGCCGCACTGGGAAGATTTGATATGTTCTCTGCCCACACAAATCTGCAATTAATCTTTTCTTGACATTAGTGATGAATGATGATGATGATGATGATGATGAAAACTTCTTACCGACAAAAAACTGGAATTATGAGACTAATAGTAAATACAGAACGGTGCAATTTATTTTATATGAAATATTCTTGTGAGTTTGGTTTCAGTGTCCAAATTTTCTCTTCATCGTCAAAAATAAATATGATGGTTTTGCAAGGCATGTGACTTCTTTTAGGGTCATTAATTAATGAATGGACGTTAATGTTAGTTAATCTATATTGTTTGAGTACTATTATTACTGATATGAGTTGATCAATTTTTTTTTACTGATATGAGTACCATGGCCTCCCTTGTTTGTTAAAAGCAAGCCTTGAACATGGCGACGGATTCAGAAAATTTAAGTAGTGTACATTATAATTGTTCATTGTCAATACTTTTAGAAACATCTCTCTAAGTAACTAAATTGTTCAATCATTCATCTTCCATAAGAATTTGCATCTGACTTGATGATATTCAATCTGAGAAAGCTCTTCAAGCAATTGATTTTACAACAGGTAGTATTAAAGATAAATCTACAAGTAAATACACCAACAAATATACACCAAAAAAAATATACACCTGTTTTTTGTCTGCACAAACTTTATTGAAAGATCACTAATCCCCTTAATTCAAAAAAAGCATTGTTAGGGCATTCATCTATGAAATTATCTTCAAGTTGCCTAATTATTGCCGTAAGTTATATGGGAGAAATTTTGAAGGACAAAGTTGAGCAAAACAAGTCAACTTCTCTTTATAAAAATGATGTTACATGATAATAGAATCGGTGACCATTGAGCTGGATTGTTTCCTGGTCGTGAATGAGGTGAAAAGAACCGACAATCACAGCACAAACTTAGGCATCATCCTTTGTTCTTGTTAAATTATTGTTATCACTTTGTCAAAGCTATAGGATTAGCTATAGTAGGAGATAAGCAAACCTCGTTGCTCACACCCTTACAAGAGCGTCAAGGTTTCATGCTAGCTCCCATGTTTTTGATTTCAGGCCAACTTGTATTGATTCTATTATCATGAATGAAATGAACTAGTTATTTGTGTAAAAAAAATGATGTTGCATACATTCAAAAATAATATTGCATATGAATAGTACATAAATTATTCAAATATTAGTATGCTCCCACTCTTTCGTCCCTGCTTGGAAAGCCACTTAAAATTGAAGGTCTTTTTTCTATCATTCACTGGACTAAAGAGGTTCATTATTCAAGATGCTCACCACTGCACAAGTGAACTCAAACACCACTTAACTGCATTGCAAAAAAGAAACTCAATGACTACATATATCATAAATTTACAGTATCATAATAACTCTGCTTGAACTTTGGTTTCCTCTCTGTAATATTCAATCTTTTCTTTCCCATTTTATTTTGATGGCTTCCTTTTCCAATACTCCTTTTGGTAATGCTCTTATTCAACTCTTCAACATTATTCTTTTCCTCTGCAGAAAAAATTGCACATTAAGTGATTAAAACCAATAGTTCATAAAAAGATAAAGGAACTAATGTAGGACACGGCTCCTTAAATTAAGGGATTCAATTTAAAAGGGGAAAAAAATGAAGAGTTGTAACTTATAACTGTTGCCAAAATAATAATTCAAAAGAGTGGATACATACAACTTCTTAGCATGTTATACATGTGTATATATTTCAACTTCTCAAAAGAGTCATAACTTACAATCTCAACTATTGAATGAGTTAAATCCTAATTGTAAGTGACAGCAATTGTAATAAAAACCAATGGAACATTTTTTCCACTTTGCAAATACTAACCTTTTATTGGGCTCTTTTGGTTTGGATATGACACCATATCATATCATTTAGCTTACAAACACATGCACTTCCACATTTCCAGGCTGGAGAAACCACCTTCAACTTCAGGCATCAACCCCATTTTCAGATACTTCAGCCCAAAGGGATACTACCTTGCCTTCACTGCCCTTCTCAACATGCCATTGTGCAACTGAAATGCCTCGTTGAGCTTTCCATTAACATGGTAACCATGTATTCATAAGTTGCACGCATCAAATCAGGCTATAGATCTTTGCTTGGACCATGTCATACCACCTATGAAGCACCAACACAGACACCGAACATGACACAAACACAGACACGACACCGATCATAATTTAAAAAAATGTTAGAAATTGAAGTGTCGGTGTCCGACACAACATGTCTTCAATCTTAAGTGTCGGTCCATAATTTAACTGCTGCTCCTATATTGCCCCCTTCTGCAATGCTCGTAAATTTTGTCGAGGCTTCACCCCTCTCCTCAACATGTCATCACGCAATTCAAATGCCTTCTCGAGCTCTCCATTCACACAACAACCATAAATTAGCAAGTTATATGCAACCAAATCTGGCTCAAGACCTTTTCTTAACATAGCATCCCACAATTTAACTGCTTCCTCTACATTGCCACTTCTGCAATACTCATAAATCAAAGTTGAATAGGTAATACAGTCAGGAAATATACCATTTTCAGCCATTTCAGAAACAACTTTGGCGGCTTCGATTAATTTACCCAATTTGCAGAAGCCGCGAATAAGAATGTTATATGTTACAGTATTTGCTAAAAGCCCTTTAAGCATTGCATGGTGAAGCTCTATAGCTTCCTTCATATTTCCCTCCTTTGTAAGATTGTCAAGAAAACAACCATATGAAATTGAATTAGGAGGGATTTTCGCAGCCAGCATTTTTTTAAAGAGAAGACCCGCTTTGTCCATTTCACCGGCTTTGCATAAACCATTCATCAAAGCTGTATAAGTCACAACATTAGGAAAGCATTCCTCAGTAACCATTAAATCCCAACATTCAAAAGCTTTCTTAAAAGATCCTTCTTTGCTGTATGCATCAATCATACTTGTATATATTACGCTATCCGGCCTCAAGCCTTGATCGTGCATCTCTTTCAAGAGACGAAATAACATTTTCCTGTCGAGCTGCTTCAGAGCACCGTCAATAAGAACAGAATGGCAAACCAGATCCATGTTGATTCCTTGTTGAATCATTTCACATGAAGCACTCAGTGCCTCCATCAATCTCCCTTGCTGGCAATAACCATGAAGAAGTGCACTATAGCACATCTCATTTAACTTGAGTTTCTTCTTGAGGAGACCATCAATAAAATCTTTAGCTTCAGAAACTCTACCAGTAGAACAAAGGCCACTGATAAGAGGTCTGTAGGTATACGTATCCGGAACAAGACCCTTTTGGATCATGTCTTCAAGCAATTCAAAGGCTTTATCGATGTTACGAATCCTACAATACCCTTCAATCATAACATTATATGTCACCTCAGTTGGCTTTATTTTTCTTCCCACCATTTCATCAAAAAGTTTCAACGCTTCCGCCATCTCACCCGTGCTGCAAAGCCCAGAAATAAGTGCAGTGAAAGTATAAACATTTGGAGCAATTCCTTTCTGAATCATCTCGCTATATAGCTTAAATGCTTTTTGTAGTTGTAGATCCTTGCAGTATCCACTAATCAATGATGTAAAGGTAGTAGCAATTGGCTCTATCCCTTTATTGATCATCTCAGTATACAAAGACTCAGCAACACTCAAATCCCCAAACTTGCATTGTCCATTTATCAAAGAGTTGTAAGGATATACAGTTTCTCTTATACCAGCTTCTATCATTCTATCAAAATAAGATACTGCAACATCCAACCTCCCCCTTCTGCAAAAGGAATCAATCAGAATAGAATAAGTAATATCATTCGGCCGCAAGTTCATTTCAAACATACTATTATAAAGCAACTCTGCCTTATCTAAATCTCCACCTTTACACAAAGAGTTGATTAACGCGTTATAAACAAACAAATTCGGCAGAAAACCAAATCTTCCTAACTTAACAACCAAATCATAAGCACTATTAACCTCTCCCTTCTTTCTTAACCCATCCACTAACCCTGAAATAGCCGCCTCGGTTGGAGAAATCCCCAATTCAACCATTTCATTCATGAGCTCTATTCCAGCTTCAAATTGTTGCACCTTACAAAAACCAAGAACGAGTGTACAATATGTAACAACATCAGCCACCAGACCCTTTTCCCTCAGTGAATCCTTAACCTCAACAGCTTCCGAAACTCGACCACCTTTGCACAAGCCATGAATTAAGACATTGTAAGTCACGATACTAAGATCAAACCTATTAGATTCCATCCACATAATCTTTTCCTTAGCTCTATAAAAATCCTTCAATTCACACAAGCTTCTCACAACAGCAGAACAAGTATAAGAATCAGGTTTAACACCAGCATTAACAGACTCATCAAAAAGTTCCCAAACTAGAACAAATTTTCTAATTCTCAAAACCCCATTTAATAAAGCACTCAAAGTTCTAACCTCAGGCAACAAAGCATTAACAAGCATAAGTTTCAAAACAACAACAGCATCAAAAACTCTTGTATTCTGCAAATAACTCTGAACCAACAAATCAAAACCCAAACTTGAAGAAAACTTACACTCCAAATAAGATTCTAGAAACTTAGAAAAAACAAATCTTGGGTCAGACCCACGTAAGAGAAGGGTATGTAAGAGAGAATTAGCGGGCCAAAAAAGCTTATTTTGAACTAGGGAGTGAATTAATATAGCGAATGAGGTTGTGGAATGTTGAATTTTTTTGTGAAGGCCCAGAAAGTTGAAGAACCTTAAAGCTAATTTGGAATCGTGTAAGGTGTTGATTAAGACTTGTTCGATGTGATGGGGTTTCAATGTGGATGAAATTGAAGGGTCGTTGAAGGCTATCTTCCAATTTTCATTTCCGTGAACGATGTTGGAAATGAGTGAGATGAAATTAGCGTCGTTTTCGTCTGTGGAGAGGTTTCTGTGAAGAAATGGGGGTGAGAGTGTGGGTGAGAGTGTGAGAGAGAAGGGTGCCGCAGCGCGACCGAGTTGGTGGAGTTTCATCGGAATACATTCAACGGAATACAGTGGAGATTGGTTTTAATAGGGGTCCTCTCTTCTATTAAAAAAAAGTACACTTCATGATAAAAAGAAAAGCTAAATTCCTTGGTCTTTTATCTTTGGCCTAGGTGTCATTTTGGTCATTTATCTTTTTTTTTTATTTTGGTCCCTCATCTTTCATTTCCGTTTTGTTTTGGTCCCTGCCGTTAGTTTTTCTAAATGGACGTGGCGTCTTAATTGTCAGGGCTGACTTGGAACTCATTAAGTGATGTGGCATATAAGGGACCAAAATGAAACTTTGACAAAATTAACAAATCTAGAAAAATACCCCAATTTTCATCTTCATCTTCTCCGACGAGCCACCACCATCACCACAAACAGTGGCATCGCCTCTCTCCCCCCCTCCCCTCCACTCTCTCTTTTCGTCATTGAATGTGCCAAAAAACTGTAAAAATGCGAATCTATATTTCCATTTCATTCTCAATTCTTTATAATTTTTGTTGAAATATTTTACTAACAATCAGTTACTGCACGAATTTCGAGCTATTGCAAGTGGTTTGGTGAATTTTTGTTGAGTTTTGAAGGTTTCCCCAATTTGCAAAACCCAAAACGCGTTTGCCTCTGAAAATCACGTTTTCAATTAAGTTCTTCCACTTTTCTGTGCTAATTGGTGATGGATTCAAGTAACTTGTGAAATTTCGCATGAAATGCACTATTTATTTGCTTGATTTGGTGAAGAATTGAAAATTCTGGAAATTGTTGTTGTTCTTGAGGAGAGAGAGGGAGGGGGAGGGGGAGAGAGAGAGAGAGAGAGAGGTGATGATACTGTTTGTGGTGGTGGCTCGCTGGAGAATATGAAGATGAAGATTGGGGTGTTTTTCGAGATTTGTTAATTTTGTCAATTTGGTCCCTCATGTTTTTTTTTTAAGTTTCATTTTGGTCCCTTATATGCTACATCATTTAAAAAATTCCAAGTCAGCCCTGACATTTAAGATGCCGGGTCAGCAGTTAACTGCCAGCGTGGCGTCTGTTAAGGTAATAGACGGAAAATTACAAAAAAGGACCAAAATGACACACACAAAAAGACGAGGGACCAAAACGAGAAAAAAAAAAGATAAATGACCAAAATGACACCAAAGCCAAAGATAAATGACCAAAACTGCAATTTAGCCTAAAAAATGGTTTTTTTTTTTGTAATGAAAAAAGGTGTTTCTTGGGTAAAAGATTTAATTTGTAAGAAAAAACTAATTAATATGTAGAGTGGACTAAATTGTTCATTTATGTTTAAATTTAAATATAACATGATCCAATTTTTTTTATTGAATATATTGATTTCAAATTGGAAAATGGTAATGAATGATGTGTGTTAATAACTCGAACCGGCCTAGTCCAACCGTTTCAACTAGAAAGTAGTGGTATGGTCTATCTAGGCAAGTAGTTGGATTGGGCATGTCACCTACTAGTATGACTCAGTTAGTTTTGTGCTCAAACCTTGACCTGGTCGGTTGGACCCTAGGGTCGAACTAGTTTGACCCGACCAATAAAAAAATGTTGAACTTCAATTGTAAAACAACGATGTTTTTCCTGTAGTGAGTGTTTACGTAAAAGTAAAATTAAAAACACTAGTGTAAGGGTGTTTAAGGTATAGTAAGATTGTTTTGTAGTTTTTTCAAGTATAAAATTGATACATATCATGTTTTTTTTTATATTTTTTAACCCAGACTTTGGTTAAGCTAGAAGAGACTCAAACCATCTCATTCAAGCGCTCTTGGGTGACTGTTTTATAACACTTCATGTAAGTAACTGTACTTAAGTCTTGTTTTGAATTTAGGTGGAAAATGGTGTAAGAATATTAAACAAATGCTATCTTTTACTCACTCTTTTCAATTCACTCTCTTCTTTTCTTCTTCTAGTTGAAATTTATGAGCCTCACCAAATTTATATGAGGTCATGTGATTGAATGAGACTAATTTGAATTTCAAACAATAAGAAAGTGTATTGGGGACAATGTTTTTAAAACTTTGCCAGAGATCAAATGAGTGTGGCCTTTGTGTCATGGTTCAATTAGTTTAGCCATGGTTAAGTCATATGATAAATAAATAAATAAGTATTATATTTTTGCTAAACGGCAACTAAAAAATAAAAAAGATGATTTTGAATTGTTTAACCTGGTTCGATTAGTTGTTTGATCACGATTCAACTTGGTTCTAGCAATTCTACTGGACTGTTGTCCAATTAAGATTGAACTAACCACTAAACTGGCTGACTCGCTGTTCAATACAGGTCAATTTAGTTTGTTTCTCTTTGAGCACTTAGGAAGATAATTACATTTACCTCACCTAAGCAGACTAATAGGGATTTGAACTCGAGACCTCCCAGATACAAATCTGGTCATACTACATTAGGCCAACTCCTTGAGGTTAGTTGGGAAGCACTTTAAATCCCCTCATTCCATGCTTTCTCTTCATCACAAGATATAAGTTTCGCAATCCCTTTCGCACTTTAATTAGTTGATTTTCTTCAAAATCTCATCACTCTCGGAAACAAATTCGTTCACTTGTATATGTTGTTCGTTCCATGATTCCAGTTTAAGTAGAAGAAGAAAACTATGAAATTGATGGATTATGAAAAAAACTTCAGTCTTGCAATCTACTCTACGTGTTTTAAGGTACAAAATAATACTAATTCATTTATGAGAATCAAGCAAACTGCAAACTTAAGCAAAAATGGTAATCATAAAAATGGTTAAATAGTAACTAATAGAAGATATAATTTTTACATCAAGCTTCATCACACTATGCATTCCCACTCAATTCCAGAAAATAGTACAACTGTTTGAAAGAATAAAATAATTTACAGTTCTGCACAAGTACAACTTATCCAATAACACATACATTAAAAACTATAAATAAGGATAACTAAGAAACTAAATAAGGTAGAGATAGCATTTCTATCCCATAATTGCAATTCATCTGTCCTTCAACTATCATATGTATATCCTTTTCCTGTTCAAATTTTTTAGCAGCATTTTCCATTGCCAACATGTCATCCCTCTTAAAAACAGTATATTTTCTACCACAGGAGCACCTCATTGATCCAATATCTAAATCACATAAATAGTAGAACCAGAAAATATATGTTAATTAAGTCATCGTAACAATAACAAAATGAAGGTATATGCACTTAAATCTCTATGTAAAAGCTCTCTTACCATCATGGTAAAAACAAATTGGATAAGAATTGCAGGAATTGCACAGCAAGTAAGCTACATAACATTCTCTGTGGCAGTCACGGCATGTAAGGGTACTTATGGTATCTGAAGGCCTTAAACACTTCATTGAACCATTCAATCTCAAGAGGGACTTGTTATAAAATTGCATAAGATGCATAAAAGATAGTGCAGTAGCATGATAACATGGCAAGTCCTTAGGTTTGTTCTTTGAACTTCTGACTTTTAAAGACTTGTAAATCTGCATAGCTTCTTTACAAAGAAGTTCCTCATATGGAATTATAGGAAACATTCTGAGATTTGCATAACGTTTGCTAGCTTCAGCCCCTAGTGGAAACCAATCACCAATAGCAAAGTTTACTGCTTCTCCACAGTTAAAACCTAAATCAATCAAAAATCAAATACATAAGAAGTATGAAGCACCAACGCAGAAACTGACATTTGACACGATACTGACACGAACATGTAGACATCGATAATAATTTGAGAAAATGCAAGTAATTAAAGTGTCGGTATCAGTGTCTGACACAACACGTGTTAGACATCGCACAAGTCATCAATTTGAAGTGTTGGTTCTACAGTAGTCTCGGGTGAATTGTATGTCTAAAACACATACACGTGTACATATAAATGGACTGATAGATAGACAAATAGACAGACAAAAAGAAAGACAGCCTGTGCTAAATCCAGCATGATATGCTCTAGGAAAGGTGATCTTCTACATGCCATGCAAACATGCTGAATAGCATCCCTATGTATAGCATAGGATCCGTTATTCCCTAGAAACAAATTAGATGGGAATTTTAGAAGAATAAAATGTAAATTCAATTGTGGCAGCCTTGAGAAATTCTGACAAAAATGAAATCAAAAGGAAATATATAAAGCAATGTGTGTCGTAGCGACCGCGATCACAGTGATCACATCCACAGCCGCAACTGCAATTTAAAACCATGTAACAGATCGCAATAAAAAATACAAAATCAGCTAGCACAAGATCAGATGCCAACCTTCAAATTCCATTTCCATTTTGCAAGCTTATCATTAGGATCACATGAAAAGGCACTACCCTCAATATTAACTCCATACTCAACACTTCCCTTTTCTCCAAATGCCATCTCATGCCAGAACTCCTTTTCCACATGTGAAGATGAAAGACCCTCCAAACTGTTAAATCTACTGAGAAAGGCCTTGTTTGCCATAGCCTCAAATTCATTATAAGTGTATTTTCTGATGAAAATAATATAAACCAGAAAATAATTATTATACAACCTTTAAATAGCCCATTAAGAAGCCTAAAAGAATAAGATTCTTTCACCTTCTTTTCATAGAAAAAGTTATGTCTTTCTCATTCCACTGATCAGAAAGCCAAAGAGGCTGTACTTAGTTTCAAACTTGAAGTTCTTTTTCTCTTTGGTTAAAACTTCAACAGCAGGAATAGTGGCAACAATCCTGAGAACATAAAAGCGAACTTAATTTAAATTTATGTACAAAACTCATTCACAATGTGAGTGTTTGTTAACTAAAACTTTTTTATTTTTAAGCACTTTGAAATAAAACCATGCATAATCTTGTATAACAATACCAAATTTAGAGGCCTCTGGTGCAATCTTATGTAGATATACAAAAGGATCATCAAATTCCTGTTGTGAAGGGTAGTATACAGGACACTCTGGAATATTATTGGTCCATTGAAAATCAGTACTCAAATCAAATTTTCCAACATTGTTGGAAACATGTCTGGCTGTTGGCCTAGACAATGAATTCTTAACCTTTGATTGTTTCATATAACTACTAGTCTTACTGGCATGCAATGTTTGTTATGTTAAACTAGTTTTATGTGTTGGTAATGCACTGATAATGAAAGAAAATGTGTGTGGAAGATTTGTTAACATCCCATCCCAAAGAACAATTACAGAAACATAAAAGCAGTTAATTAGTTATTTGGGAGAGCGGTTAGTTTTTTTTTTTGCCAAAAAGAATTGAAGTATCCGTTAGATTATTATTATCGTTGTTGTTAGTGTTCGTTATATGGCTATGTCTGATGGCGCGGAAATGTTCTACTATTTAAGTGGAAAGCTATATATATATTTTTTTATCAAAAGTGGAAGGCTATATATAAATGGAAGGCTACAAAAATTAAATCCAAAATTAAAAGGGTTAGTGGTGTGTTTCATCCCATAAAATAGAGAAATTGTAATATTTTAGTTTCACAGTTTTAAAAAGTATTTTTTTTGTCTAGGGTTTTAGAAAGCGTGTTGGTTATAATCGGTGGCAGACGTATGACCCCTGAGTTCAGGGGTGAAAAAATTATATACTACGACATATGAAAATTAAAGAAATTTTCATCAAACTTTGTTTTATATACTACAACATATGAAAATAGAAATGAAAATATAAATAAAAATAAACTTAAAAGATAACCAAATTATTATATGCAAGAAAAACATAAATAAAGTATGATAAATTCAAATTTAGGAGATCAAAACTCTTTCAATTAATATTGTGATAGAAAGGGGCTTAAAGACTAACTAGATATATAGTAGAAAATATTGTACCAAGAAAAAAGATAGATAGTAGACAATAATAAGAAAGACTTTGGTCAAAAAAAATAATAAGAAAGACTAAATTACACCAAATGTTCTTTAAGTTATTTAATTGTAACAAGTTCGTCATTTAAGTTTTTTTCGTGACATTTAGGTCTTTTAAGTTACAAAATATTTACACAGTTAGTCTTTTTTAATTTTCCATCCAACTCTGTTAAAAAAAGCCTATGTGGCAGTTAAGTACTTATGTGGCATGTCCAACATGTATTTTTAATCTGACTCATTATCATTTTATTTTTTTTGGACTAAAAATGTAACCTTCTACACCCGCGGCATAAAGCGGGTCAAAACTGACATTCTTCATACTTGATTTGATCTCATAATCTAGGAAACCAAAATGCATGTTTCAAGGTATGTTATTCGTTGATCATCAACTAAGAGAAGCCCCAAGAAAATATCGTGAATGGGACTCTATGACTGTATTCAAGAATACTGTTTATGCTTAGAGCTAGGGGCATTAGATTCAAGTTTCAACCATGGTGGTTGTTCTGTTTTGAAAAAAAATGAGATTGTTCGTTCAATATCTGGGAGAGTGTAACACCCCGATATTTCTAGCTTGTAGAAATACCAAAGTGCACCACTTGGCTTACATCAGAGTAACTTCCTGTTATTGAAAATTGAACACAACTAAAAACTTTCGATAAATAATTATCAAATGGTTCCATGAACCTCATTAAACTTAACAAAGTACTTAAGTCTCGTGACTTAAAACTTATACAATCCTGGTGTTCAATACCCAAAACATAAGTAGCGGAAACGATTTACAACTGTTAGCTAGTAATAGTTATACAATCGGTAATACAAAGTCAACAAAAGGGAAAAGGCATAATCTTAAAACTGCTTCATCAATAACTCCAAGAGTCGCACCGGCTAACCAGGCTTCTTCGCCTTTGCTTTTCCCTGTTTCTTTGTAAAAACCACAATAATAAAGGGTGAGATAAACATTATCTCAGTGAGTCCTATCGAGACCCCTTACTAACTCTAGCGGTTCTGTATGCTTTTATTCTTTGAACTCATAGCCCTAATAAGCGACTATGTGGACATATTTTCTTCTAACCTGTAGCCTTAATAAGTGACTACGATTCATGTCTTATTCTTTTCTTTAGCTTAGCACAACACCTCGAGCCACCTTAATACCTAGTACGGAACGCGGTCTTCAGAACATCCAAAGCTCTAACTTTGATTTGATGATAGCCCGACCTTAGATCAATTTTTGAAAATACCGAAGCTCCTCGCAGTTGGTCTAGCAAATCATCAATTCTTGGCAGATGATACTTATTCTTAATAGTTACCTTGTTCAACTAACGGAAATCGATGCACAATCTCATGCTTCCATCTTTCTTCTTGACAAGCAATACAGGAGCACCCCATGGCGAGGCACTCGGTCGTATAAATTGTTTTGATATCAACTCTTCCAGTTGGGTCTTCAACTTTTTCAGCTCTAAAGGAGACATCCTATAAGGAGCTATAGAAATTGGCCCTGTGCCCGGAACCAATTCTATAGAGAACTCCACCTCACGATCTGGAGGTAAGGAAGAAACTTCATCGGGGAATACATCTAGGAATTCATTGACAACTTGTACAGAAGATAGATCTAAACCTGTCTCAACCGATGCAGACAACATCATGACATAAGCTTCCGCGCCTTGGAATAGACAATGACTTGCAGAAGTGAATGAAATGACCGCTTCGGAATTGGTCGGTTGTAGCTCCACTGATTCGGAGGCAAAACCGATAGTCCGATGAAAGCAATCAAGAGTTACATGGTTGGCCGACATCCAACTCATACCTAGGACAATGTCCATACCCTTCATTGGTAGACAAATAAAGCCCACTACAAAATTTCTGCCTCCGATGGATAGAAGACAGTTCTCACATAAGGCTTGGGTCTGAATACTACCCTCGGCAGCAGTTTTAATGGAGATTGGTTGAGGCAACGGAGTTAAAGCCAATCCCAACCGATCGACACAAACTTGAGATATAAAACAATGAGTCGCACCTGAATCATATAAAATACTAATAGAGTTATAGAAAATAGATCCCATACCCCTTAGCAAATTATCTGACAGTGTGACATTCTGAGCGTCCAAAGTGTAGACTCTCCCATGAGTTGTAGTAGCATGGTTATCTTCCTTCCTTTGTTGAAGTTACCTTTTGACTTTTCATTCGGAGTTGATGGCTCAGCTACGTTCTACTTTCCTTTCCAATATTCCCTCTATACTTCTCTTGATCATTCAGCACATAGATAGGCAACCAATCCAACTGGGACAACTTAGCATATTCAGCAGCGTACTGCTCTACTGTCAGGTCACCCTGCTCGAGGGCTAAAAACTCCCTTCATTCTTACTTTGAAAAGTTCCAAAAATCTTTTTACCTCATCTATCCGATGTTAGGCTTCCATCACTTCAGGTCCTCCATTCCCTAAGATGAAACAGGTTTTTAAGGAACTTCGGTCTTGGTCGAGGATTACGTCTTGATCACCCTGCCATCATTCCGCTTATGATGCACCAAGTATTGAGTTGATCAGGCTCAATGTCTCTTAGCATCACAAGTAGAGTCACAACAAGACTAACAAGGAATCGACTCAACCCTAAACTAAACTAAGCCCGACTAGGTCGAACTGCTCTGATACCATAATGTAACACCCCAGTATTTTTAGCTTGTAGAAATACCAAAGTGCACCACTTGGCATACATCAGAGAAACTTTCTGTTATTGAATATTGAACACAACTAAAAACTTTCGATAAATAATTATCAAATGGTTCCATGAACCTCATTAAACTTAACAAAGTACTTAAGTCTCGTGACTTAAAACTTATACAATCCTGGTGTTCAATACCCAAAACATAAGTAGCGGAAACGATTTACAACTGTTAGCTAGTAATAGTTATACAATCGGTAATACAAAGACAACAAAAGGGAAAAGGCATAATCTTAAAACTGCTTCATCAATAACTCCAAGAGTCGCACCGGCTAACCGTGCTTCTTCGCCTTTGCTTTTCCCCGTTTCTCTGTAAAAACCACAATAATAAAGGGTGAGATAAACATTATCTCAGTGAGTCCTATCGAGACCCCTTACTAACTCTAGCGGTTCTGTATGCTTTTATTCTTTGAACTCATAGCCCTAATAAGCGACTATGTGGACATATTTTCTTCTAACCCGTAGCCTTAATAAGTGACTACGATTCATGTCTTATTCTTTTCTTTAGCTTAGCACAACACCTCGAGCCACCTTATTCGATTATTTCTTCGGCTTTTGGTGAACCCAATCCCGTTGACCTTGGAAAGCGGGCTACATGGAAGGGGCCTAGGGTTCGGGCTCATGACTTCCCTGCCCTAGTATGCTAATAAATCTGGGGTCGTCACCCTTGATATACATATATTATTATATGTATGCCATTCTTCCTTTTCTCAAGGGAAAGTAACTTAACTTGTTTTTACATGAATTGAAACTTACATGACTTGTATGGACTTATAGTCCTTTATCTTAACTTGACTTGTATGGACTTATAGTCATTTATCTTAACTTGACTTGTGTACACTCGCGCTTACTAAGGTATGGTTTTTCATAACTTTCATAACTTAAGAATTTTATCTCAAGCGTACACAATTTCATGATATTCATGCATTATAATCACTGGGAAACCTTGGGGAAATGAATAAAAGGAACTTGGAATCATTTGGAATGGACTAAAGTGCATTTTAAAATAGGGTAACAGAAGCTTTCGCACGGTCCGTGCGTGTAGGCGCACGACCCGTGCGCGTTTTATAAAATTTTTCAGAAAGTTACAGAACTTGGCGCACAGTCCGTGCGTGAAGACGCATGACCCGTGCGTATCTTGAAATTTTTGCGCACAAGTAACAGACGGTGGAGCACGGTCCGTGCGCCAGGGCACCCGACCCGTGCGTCCCATCAGTTTTCCAGAAAATGTTGTTTTCGTGTAATTTTCCATTTCGTTCCGATCCCAATGTCTGTTCCGATCGATACCCTAACTCAATCGAACATCATTACAGTCCAGAACAACAACCACATTAACGCAAATCATCAACCAAGCATTCAAACAAACATGCACACACATTGGATTTCCAAAATTTACGGTTTATGACTCGACGTTCAAAAATTAAGATACAAATCGTTAGAAAACAGTGACACGAAATCCCATTTTCGAAATAACTTCCCTAAGCGAGTATAGAACTCACCGATTGCGATGAAAATCGCACAAACAACAAATCCACGGATTGAAATGACAATGTAACCTCACGAACGGTCCCCGTACTCAAACTTCTCACCACAACTCGAACTCAAATCCTCTCGAACGATCCCAAACGACCCAAAACAGTAATGTGGCTTGAGTACGAGCTCTAGTACCGAATATTGGACTTTGAAAGCTAGCTTTGGTGATTCAACTTCAACATGCAAGGTTCAAAACTCAGTTTTTTCCAAGTTGAGCTTGGATGCTCTTCAATGGTGATTTGTGATGGAGAAGGATGTGGATGGAGATGTTGGTATCGGTAGGTAGAGAATGAAAAATGGATTTGAATGGTGAAGGAATTTCTCACATGCATCCAGACTTGGGAAAAATCCCTTCTCTCCTTCTCTCCCTCACCTTCGCCCTCTTCCTTTCTTTTCTCTCTTCAAGTTTTCTGTTTTCTTTCTTTTTGATTTCAGAAAGTGGTGTGTGGGTGTGTGGCCTCAGCTGAAGGTTCCACTTTAGATGAGGTGGTAATGACCATAATACCCCTAGTTCCAATTACTCCTTAAACCCCATTTAATTCATTTCTAATCTTATAATTTAAACAATAATTTATGCAACAATTAATTAATGCATATGTGATTGTTTTGTAGAAGGTGGGTCAGCTGAAACTCACTTATGGGTGGAAAAGACGAAAATACCCCTGTGCTCCTATTCTCACTTAAAATCCCAAATTAACTCACCAAAGCACACACATGTATAATTGGCAATCAAATTACTATGACTTATAATTAATTAAGCCTAATTATTTTAAATTAGCTAATTAATTAAACATGACATCTTGCTAATTTCAATAAATGAAATTAGCTAAATTGGGGATGTTACAATCACCCCAACTTTTTAAAATTTTGTCCTCAAGATTGAACAAAACGTACCTCAATCGAAAAGATGGGGATATTTCACCCGCATGTTTTCCTCTACTTCCCATGTCGCTTCGTCAGGTGAGACACCATCCCAAAGCACCTTGACAATAGGAATTGATCTTGTTCGGAATGCTTTCTCGCCACGTTCGATGATTCAGATTGGAGTGGGCTGATAAGACAAATCCGGTCGGATGTCAATCGTCTCATAACTCAACGGTTGACTCAGATCGGGAATGTACTTCCTTAGCTGCGATACATGAAATACATCATGTAATCTAGACAAAGCTAGGGGTAAGGCAATGCGGTAGGCTACTGGCCCAACTCGCTCGATAATTTGGAAAGGTCCAACATACCGAGGACTGAGCTTCTTCGCTCGCAATGCTATACCGGTACCAATAGTTGGAGAAAGTCTCAGAAATACATGATCTCCTTCTTCGAATTCCAATGGCCTTCTTCTTTTGTCGGTGTAACTCTTTTGCCAACTCTGAGCTGTCTTCATCCTTTCCCTAATCTGTCGGATTTTTCAGTAGTTTCACTGACTAAATCAGGACCCAACAATTTTTGTTCACCGACATCCCACCAACATAATGGTGTTCTACACTTCCTTCCATACAACGCTTCATATGGAGCCATTCTGATGCTAGAATGGTAACTGTTGTTGTAGGAAAACTCCACCAATGGAAGATGATCCTCCCACCGGCCTCCACTGTCAAGTACACATGCCCTAAGCATATCTTCCAAGGTCTGAATTGTTCTTTCAATCTGTCCGTCTGTCTGTGGATGATAAGCGGTACTAGCACATACCGTTGTTCCCAACGCCATATTCAGTGCTCTCCAGAATCGTGATGTGAACTTGGGATCACGAACACAGATGATACTCGTGGGAATTCGATGCAGCTTCACAATATTCTTGAGTTACTCTTCTACTAACTTAGCAACCTTGTGATTCGAACGTACCGGAATAAAATGAGCAGACTTGGTCAAGCGATCCACCACCACCCAAATAGAATCATTTCCGGCTTGGGACCGTGGTAATCCCATGACAAAGTCCATAGAAATGCTTTCCCATTTCCATTCTGGCACATTCAAGGGTTGTAACTGACCGGCAGGCTTCTGGTGCTCTATCTTAACCCTTTGACAAGTTAAGCATCGAGACACGAATTCTGCAATTTCTACTTTCATTCTCGGGCACCAATACAACTGCTTCAAATCTCTATACATCTTGGTAGATCTAGGATGTATTGAGAACTGTCTCTTGTGAGCCTCTTCTAAAAGTTGCTTCTTGATATCTTCATCATTCGGCACACAGATTCTACCATTAAAGCAAATTACACTGTCATTATCTTCGATGTAATTTGGCAACATCTTCTGCGTTTGCAGCTCTAGATCAATATCATGGGCTGAGTGAATCAGATTTCTCAAGGGACTCGAAATCTGAATATGACTCAACACCAATTTGTTTCTTCTTGGCTTAACCTTCAAGTTAAGATCTCTAAACGATTCCAACAATGCTATCTCATGAATCATCAATTCTGCCATGTGAATAGATTTTCTACTCAAAGCATCAGCTACTACATTAGCCTTCCCTGGATGGTACTTCAGCTCAAAATCATAATCTTTCAGAAACTCTACCCATCTTCTCTGCTTGTTGTTCAGCTCCTTTTGATCAAACAAGTACTTGAGGCTCTTGTGATCACTAAAGACTTCGAAACGAGACCCATACAGGTAGTGACTCCAAATCTAAGTCATGAGTCGGGTAATTCTCTTCATGCGGCTTCAACTGTCTGGAGGCATAAGCAACTACTTGTTGATTCTGCATAAGGACACATCCTAAACCTTTACCAGAGGCGTCACAGTAAATCTGGAATCCCATAGATGGATCTGGAAGAATCAGAATAGGTGCAGAAGTCAAACGATTCTTCAATTCTGCGAAACATTCATCACAGTCAGAGTTCCATACAAATGGTTGACCCTTGCGAGTTAACCGAGTGAGTGGAAGAACCAGCCGAGAAAATCCTTAAATGAATCTCCGATAATACCCAGCTAATCCCAAGAAACTTTTCACTTCAGTGACTGTAGATGGTTGTTCCCAGTCTACCACAACTTCAATCTTACTGGGGTCCACTGCAACACCGGATTGAGATATCACATGGCCCAGAAATTTTACTTCAGGCATCCAGAAATCACACTTAGATGGCTTGGCATACAACTTCTTCTCTCGGAGTACGTTCAGAACAATTCGGAGATGTTGTACATGCTCCTCAATAGTCTTAGAATACACCAAGTTATCATCAATAAACACCACGACAAATTGATCCAGATATGGATTGAAAATTCGATTCATGTAATCCATGAACACCGCTGGAGCGTTGGTTAGACCGAAGGGCATCACTACAAACTCGTAATGTCCATACCTAGTATGGAACGCGGTCTTCAGAACATCCAAAGCTCTAACTTTGATTTGATGATAGCCTGACCTTAGATCAATTTTTGAAAATACCGAAGCTCCTCGCAGTTGGTCTAGCAAATCATCAATTCTTGGCAGATGATACTTATTCTTAATAGTTACCTTGTTCAACTGACGGAAATCGATGCACAATCTCATGCTTCCATCTTTCTTCTTGACAAGCAATACAGGAGCACCCCATGGCGAGGCACTCGGTCGGATATGCCCCTGGTATAGCACTCAAAACAGTCTCCTAAAACAAGCCCTTAGGAATAGCTTTTAGACATGGTTGCCTTCTTTAGGACTTGAAGGCAACCAGGCCAATTTCCCTTCTTAACCTAGTAAACATCTCACCTTTTAAAGCCTTGGTGAATAAATCTGCCTGTTGTTGCTTTGTAGGACAGTAGTCCACCACCAGATTACCTTTAGTAACCTGATCTCTAAGGTAATGGTACCTTGTCTCAATATGTTTCATCCTTCCATGCCCCATAGGATTCTTACCAAGACATAAGGCAGATTTGTTGTCAATTAGGAGTGTAGGAGATTGAGTAAGTTCCACCTTAAGCTCCTTTAGCAATGCTTCCAGCCATGCTGCATGTGTGGCAGCACTACATGCAGAGACATACTTTGCTTCACAGGAAGAAAGAGCAATTATTTGTTGCTTTTTAGAACTCCATGAAATAGAGATGCCTTGAAACTTGAACAAAAAACCTGAAGTACTCCTTCTATCTATGTGATCTCCACACCAATCACTGTCAGAGTACCCCCAGTAGGTCAAACTTTCCTGAATCAGTGCCTTTAGGAAAGAACAAGCCATAATTCAAAGTGCCCTTAATGTACCTAAGCACCCTCTTAGCAGCATTAAGGTGTATTTCCATTGGTTCATTCATGAACCTGCTAATCATCCCAGTAGCAAACAAGATACCAGGCCTGTTGTGGCACGGATATCTTAGTGAAGCTACAATCTGCCTGAAAAATGTAGGGTCCACTTTAGAGCCCTTTTCACCCTCCTTTTTGCACAGAAACCCTTCTGCTGGATAGAGGGCAAAATTACATTCTGCCATTTCAAATCTGGTGAGTAATTCCTTAGCATATTTAGTTTGATGTAGGATTAGACCTTCTGGTACCCTTTAAGAATTCTAATCCTAGAAAGTAGGATAGTCTTCCCAAGTCTGTCATCTCAAATTCACTCTTCATAGAAGCTTTGAACTTGTTAATCTCCATATGACAGCAACCTGTTACCAAAAGATCATCAACATATAAGCAAATTAGTAACAAATCAGTATCCATAGTGCATTTCACATAAACACCAAACTCATTGGTGCATTTTGTGAAACCACTTTCCACAAAAAATGTGTCTATTCTTTTGTTCCAGGCTCTTGGAGCCTGTTTCAGTCCATACAAAGCCTTGTGTAAATGGCATACAAGACTCTTTTTTCCTTTTATCTCAAAGCCAGGTGGCTGTGAGATAAAAACTGTCTCTTCCAATGGTCCATTCAAAAAGGCAGACTTAACATCTAAATGATGTAAGTCCCATTTCTTACTGCAGGCCAAGGCAGTGACCAACCTAATGGTCTCATGCCTGGCCACGAGTGAGAATACTTCCTCATAGTCTATCCCTTGCTTTTGTTGGAACCCTCTGGCAACAAGTCTTGCTTTGTGATCGACTATTTTGCCATTGGGATCCAACTTGAGCTTAAAGACCCATTTAACACTTATTGCCTTCTTTCCTTTAGGCAAAATTGTCAAAGTCCAGGTCTTATTTTTCTCAATAGAGGCCAGCTCCTCTATCATAGCATTTTTCCAGTTTTTATCCTTTAAGGCCTCCTTAAAGTTCACTGGTTCAGTATCAGCAATCATAGCATAGTGGATGAGGTCACCATGCTCATTCACTTCACTATCTATGGCAATATCATAATTTGCAAGCCTCCTAGGAGGCTGTCTCAACCTTTGTGTTCTAGGCAGGGCCTGAACAGTAGGTTTAGGTTCTGTTTCAGCATTGTCCTCTTCCTCTTCTTGAGGATTCTGATCCTCATTAGGTAGAATAGGATCCTCTTCATCAGAACTATCACCAATAGGATTAGGTTCAGTGTCTAAGACCTCTTCTACGATTGTAGAGTCCACTGAATTTACTAGTTCAGCTTTGTCCAAATCCCATTGCTTGTCTTCAAGCACAACCACATCCCTAGATATCTCAATCTTGTCAGTTTTAGGATCTAGCGGCCTATAAGCACCTGTAGGATGATATCCAACAAGGATTAAGGGCCTGATCTTATCCTCTAACTTCTTTCTCTTACCATCAGGTATATGGCTATATGCAAGTGAGCCAAATACCCTTAGGTGAGAAACCTTAGGCTTGTCACCACACCAGACATGTTCTGGTACCTTGTCTTCCAAACCTTTAGTAGAGCACCTATTTAGGATATAGACAGCTGTATGGACAGCTTCTGCCCATAGCCTTTTAGGTAGCCCCTTTGACTTGATCATACTCCTAGCCATATCAAGTATTGTCCTATTCCTCCTTTCAGCAATACCATTATGCTGGGGAGTATAGGGTGATGTTACCTCATGTATTATACCTTGAGTGGTGCAGTGTTCCTCAGACTCTTTTGAGGTGTACTCACCACCACCATCAGTCCTTAAGACCTTAAGTTTCTTACCACTTTGAGTTTCTGCCATTGCCTTAAACTCCTTAAAAACACCATAGGCTTCTCCTTTAGTCTTAAGTAGGTATAGCCAGATTTTCCTTGAAAATTCATCTACAAAAGTCATAAAGTATTTATTTCCCCTAATAGAGGGTATATCAAGTGGTCCACATAGGTCAGAATATACAACATGCAAAATATCCTTAGAAAAATGTTTCATTTCCTTGTTAAACTTCTTTCTAGGTTGCTTACCCACTAGGCAAGTAGTACATGTCTCTTTAGTAACTTCAATTTTAGGTAATACATCTACTAACCCTTTAGTACTTAGATTACTTAGGCCTTTGAAGTTTAAATGCCCAAACCTTTTATGCCATAGCATACCTTCAAAACTAGCTGTGGCACTTAGACAATCTGTCTCTGTGATACTAATGTTGGTTTTGAAGGTTCTATTGGTGGCTAAAGGTGCTGTTAAAACTAGTTTGTCTTTAACATCATACAACTTTAGTTTTAGATCCTTCATTACTACTGAAAAACCCATTTCTATAAGCTGTCCTAGGCTGATAAGGTTACAGCTGATCCCAGGAACATAGAAAACATCTTTTATCAAAATTACTTGTCCATTTTCTTTTGTAAATCTTATGTTTCCTATTCCTTCAGCTGTTATAGCCTTATTGCTAGCACATTTTATAGTGGTTTTTCTACTAGAATCAAAGTCAACTAACCACTCTTTATTACCAGTCATGTGATTAGAGCACCCTGAATCTAGATACCAAATTTCAGTGATGGTTTTGCCATCACTTGTAGTAACTGACAGGACTACACAATCACTTTTCCTTTAAGTCTAGGTTAGTTACAACATATTCCTCCCTAGGTTCTGTTTCTCCTAACTCGTCATTTATCATACTAAAGCCTACATGCTCAGAGTCTGCATCAGAATCTTCTTTAGTCATATTGGCTTCAGTTTCAGTTTCCTTAGGCTTAGAATCCTTTCTAGTAGGACATTCAGTGGCATAATGCCCATATTTATCACATCTATAGCATTGTACCTTACTTTTTACTAGAATCAGAATTTTTCTTGGTGGAGTCACCCTTACCACTAGACTTACCTGACTTACCCTTAGACTAATTACCTTTGCCTGAATGGTTGTTGTTGCCCTTAGTCCATTTCTTTCCCTTTGGTTTGGCAGGAAACATAGCTTGATCTTCTTCTTCTTCACCTTCACCATTCAAGAGATTCATCCTAATCTCTTTGGCTTCAAGCCTACTTTGGAGATCTTCAACTTTAAGATCTTCAGGCTTGATGGTGTCTTCAATACTGTTCACAATAAAACCAAATTTTCTTGTTAAGGACCTAAGAATTTTCTTACAAACAGTTTGTTCAGGTAATGTTTCTCCATTGAGACTCATTGCATTAGTGATTGTCTTTAGTCTCCTAAATAAATCAGTAATACCTTCACCCTCCTGCATGTTTAGATTTTCATACTGCTTTCTCAATGATTGCAGCTTCTCTTCCTTGATTGGTGTAGCACCATTATACTATTTGTCAAGGAGGTCCCAGGCAGTTTTAGAGACTTTGATGCCTCTAATTCTGTCAAAGTTACTCTCATCACACCCCTGGTGTATGAGATAGATGGCTTTCCAATCCTTCTTAGTGTTTTCCTTATGTTCAGCCCTTTGTTCAGGGGTTGGGTTCTGAGCTAGTGCTGGAACCCCTTCTTGAACAATTTCTAAAACATCATGGAAGCAAAAAATTGCTTCCATTTGCAAACTCCACTTGTCCCAGTTTTTCCCATTCAGCTTGGGAATTTTGGTGGATAAACTTGCACTTGACATACTGTTTTGAAACCTTGATTAGCACCTTCTAACACCTATTCTAACACCTATTTCTCCTCCTTGATTGGTGTAGCACCTTGATTAGCCTTTTTGCTGTGTGCTAATTAAAATCTGTAAAGAAACTTTAAAGAATTGTGAAAGAAAGATAAAGAACTAGAGTTTAGAGTTTAGAAATGTCCCTGGATTATTACCATGCTCAATGATACCATATTGAATTTGCTAACCATTTAATTTGATTTTTCTTTCAGGTTGCAAAAAATGAAACAGCAGGGGTGCAAATAGCAATTGCCCAGCCCACTAAATCAGCCCACAGGGCGCCAAAAATCACATCAGCCCAACTTGGCTGCCAAACGGGTCTATGCGTCACCCAGACCCGGTGCCAATGGAGCAACACACGGATTTACAAACGACCTGCAGTATATATGCTTGATGTAACCCTAAACGATCAGATTTTCAAGATTTCACCTCTCGCTCTTGCTGCGCCACTGTATCTCCTTCTTCTCCATAGCTAGGGTTTGCTGAAATTCCACTAATTTCAGCTGTTGAGCGTTCCAATCTCTCCTATCTTGAAGAATGAATGCTCAGGTACGCTCGTTACTCTAAAACCCTTTGATTTGCTCTTTCAATTTTCTGTTTAAACTTCTCTTCTTCACCAAACACTGATTCAGTGTTTTTCCTTTGTTTGCAAGTACGAAGAACAACACTATGTTGAATGATAAACTCCAATTATGTACATTTTTTAGGGATATTTTTAGGACTTTTTAGAGCAATTATTATCCATTATATAAATTACTAACTTAATTTGCTCTATTTTTGCAGAAAAGGAGAAAAGATAAAATTGAATATATATATATATATATATATATATATATATATATATATTCAATTAAAGAGACAGAGGGGAAGTAGGTAGCATGCGGAATGCTAAACAACAAATTTAAATTGCAGAATCAAAATAACATAGATAGTTTAGGAGGCAAAGCCTTCCATGTAAGACAGTAAACTGTCTATGAGTTACAGAGATTGAAGATTGAAGAAGATCTTACAAGATTGAAGAAGAAGAAGAGAGGAGCTTACAAGGTGCTCTGCCTTCTTACTAGAACTAGAGAGAGAAATATAATTGAAGAGTAAATTGAAGCGTGTCCTCTAACATAAGCCTAAGCACGTATATATAGATTGAAATTGAAATAGTAACCGGTTACTTAACCGAAAGGAACAGTAAAGGACTACTGTTTGGAATCCAATGATTGTTGACAAGGACTGTGCACTTAGGTGACCTGCACTGTGCACTAGAGTTTTGAATTGTTGACCGGTACTATGCACTTGAATAGTGGTCAGGGAGCCGGTACTGTTTGGTATCCAAGGCTGGAACCTGTGGAATCTTGGAAGGTGGCAGGAGGTGGGAACCACGTGTCTGCCATGATTGATGCTTTTTGCCAAGTGGCAAGGAACGCAGGGGTAAAAGCAGATTCCTTTTGACTGCTTGTGATGATTTGCATTAGTGGGGGACAAAAGCAGAGATGCTCTTTGCCTGCCATGATTGCTGTCTTTGACTATAGGAAATAATAATTGGTTAGGTAAAACAATAGTAAAAACTGGACAGTTTTTCATGTCATTACTGACACTACAGTCACCGTGTCCAAGGGTGGTTGAACAGTTTTTCATGCCACTGCTGGCACTACAATCACCATGTTCAAGGGTGGCTGAACAGTTTTTCCCACCAAAGGTGGTACAGTTGTCATATTCAGGGACAGATGTTTTGAAAAGATTGATTTTTAAAGTCTTCTGAAGATCTCTAGTGAAGATCATCAGGAGAGTAATCGTCGCAACAACCTTCTTCATTCTGATAGAATGAATCAGAGGATGAAGAAGATGCAGTTTGAACCTGTTCCTTTCCTCTGGTTTTATTTGCAGAAGAAGAAGAGGTAACTTTGTTAATGGTTTGATCTTGGAGAAGATTCATAATGTTCTGCAAATTTTCCAGAACATCTTCTTTAGAGGTGGAAGCAGCAAGGGCTGCAGAGATCCTAGCCTTCTGATTGAGGAACCTGCAAGTTTCTGGATCAGCAACCTGCAAAGACCTAGGATTGTTTTTGAACCAGTCGGTTACGCTAAGAGAAGATGCCATTGAAGCATCAAACTTAGGCCACCATTTGACAAAAGACTGTTTATAAAAGGATGAAACATTCTTTAGGTGATAATCACCAATCTTGTATTGCCAGGAAAAGATCCATGACAACGAGAATGTGGTAAAAAAGTTTAAAAAGATTGGGTAATGGTTAAGATCTTTATTGAATCTTTTCGAAAATGTTTGAAATCCTTCATGGACTTCAATGGGAAGAATTTCAGGGATTGGCCCAAAGAAATTCCACCATTGGAGGAACCAATTGGGGAAGGAGTACTTGGTTGCCCTTTTAAAGTAGATTAACCAAGAATGTTTGAAGGTTTGGTTCTGTAAGCCATGGATAGCATAATCCCAGGCTTTGACATAGTCCCAATAGTTGTATCCTATAAGATCAAAATTCTGGGAAAATTTCTTGGGTCTATTTGGGTTTTGGCCAAAGTCTGCAGGTGTTAGAACCTTTAGAATTTGGAAGGTTGAGTGGGTGATGAAAGTTTGGTCTTTTGGGTCCCTGTAATGTTTGATAGATACGGATTCTGTATCTATGAGAATAAACTCATAGAATGTCTGGGTTTTGTTTGAACTCAGGGGGATAAAGTGGGATTGAGATGGGAAGATCTTAGATGGGATCTTGTTAGGGGTCTTATCCATGAACTCAGGTTCTAGATGAGTCAAAAAGAAATAATTCTCTTTAGGTATGTACTGAACCTGGGTTGTTTGAGTTCTGATTGTGGTAATTTGGAATGATCCTGGGTTGTTCCGGGTAACCAGATTTTTCTGGGCTTGGATAGCCAGGTCTAGAGAGGGCATATCTTGGTCACTGCCATCCTCGGCAATGCTGGCCCAAGTTCTCCTGGGAAGATTGATTGCTCCGTGTTCCTGAAGAGCAAGGAGAGTTTGAACAGGAAAAGCATAATCCTGCTTAGTCTGTTTAGGTTGATTTTGGGGTAAGATTGGTTGGGTATTCTGGGAGGAAGACCCTGTTTGTTTTTTGATGGAGGATCCTGTGGTGATTGGTAAGGGGGGATCCTGTAGTAACTGGTAAAATGGGGTTACCTGTAGTGATTGGTAAGGCATCTGGATTGATTTTACCTTTACCTCTACCTCTTCCTCTGGAGGAGGAGGAGGCCCTGGAAGCCATAGTGATTGTAGCCCTGTAATTAACCATAAGAAGGTTAGTCTGGGAAAGCATTACTTGAATTTTTAATATATCAAAATCAAATAAGCTTAAAATATCAAAAATACTTTGGATATTGTGTCTTTTGATATAAACTAGTTTATATTTAAAAGACAATCTAAATTGATTTATTGGTTCAAGAAATTTGATAGTTAGAACACTTCTATTATTTAAAAAGGTTTTAACAGGATTAAAAGATAAATTAATTTGTTTATCAGGAATGAAACCAATGATGGTGAAATCCTTCTTTTTGTCGTGTTGCACCCCGAAAAATCTCCGGTTTGGGTTTCTCAATGTACAACGTGGAAAAATTTGGAGCCGCCACCAATATTTTAATTTTAAGACCAAAACATTGAAAAAAGGTCTTTTGGACAAGGCGGATGGTCTTTTGAAAACTAGAGATATAGGTTCGGGGGTCGATTACGTGCGAGGAAGGTGTTAGCACCGCGCACGTCCTTTCTACCGAAAGGGAACCTCTAATTAAATGTGTGGTTTTAACGTTTGATTTGAAAAATACCTAGATTTGCCTATTTATTTCTTATTTGGAAATGAATGGGAAATCTTTAATGAAAATTTTATTTTAGGTGAGAAGGGGGAAAAAAGGGTTTTTAGAAAAAGTGCTTGACGGGACATGGCCCGCTCCTACGTATCTCCCGGTGCGATGGAGAATTCAAAGCTACGTAGTTCTTGGTTCTTTTTTTTAAAGTTTTTGTTTTTTATCTTTTTTAGTGAGTTTTTTGAAATAGGACGAGCATTAGCAAATGATTAAACTAGCAGAGGCTATGATGAATCACTGCTAAATGCTCAAAAAGAGTTGTACCGCTAGTCAAACGAACAAAGGTTCTGATGGACTATTGATAACAACTTGTTTTTATTATGTTTTTGAAAATGATTTTCGAAAGAGATTGATTTGTACGATGATCAAACTAACAAAAGCTATGATGGATCGTCGTTTATTATTTTTAGGAGAAAAGGACATTGTCACTAATAGCTAAACGAACAGAGGCTCTGATGAGCTACTAGCAACAATGGGTTTGAAAAATGATTTTTGTTTGTTTTATGAAAATGATTGGTTTAGGGGGATGAAAAGAATTTTTATTTGTTGCGCTTGACGAGAACGTGGCTCGCTCCTACGTATCCCAAACGGGAATCAAAGCGACGTAGTTCTAATTAAAAAAATGTTTTTGAAAGGGTTCGAAAGGGGCAAGCTGAATCACCCGAGACCATCTTCACCACTTAGAACATGATGCACTAGGCATAAGTGGGAATCATATGGTTCGTCATCAACAATGGACGATAATATACAAGAACGAGTAGATAAATGCTATAGCTAAGTTTAAATCACATGGATCACAATAACTAAATATTAACAAATGAAAAGACTGAAATACCTCTGATGAAGACAGATATTACAAATCTGAAGAACGCAAATCCCGACTAACTCTTGCAGAAGATCGACTCTGACGGACCAACGGAACGGATAGAGCGAAAAAATAAAGCGTAGAAGAGTTTTTTTTCTAAAATGTGAGGGATCTCGCAAAAATGAGTTTTTTCTCTGATCTCGTGAAGAATGCGTGTCCCAAATGGTGAAACTTAGCTTCCTATTTATAGGGTTTCAAAAACACAACCGTTTGATTTTTAACAATTAATGCATGACATAATCGATTATGTCTTTCAATTGAAACATATGCTAATCGATTATGTTGATGAAGATGGAAACTTTGGTGAGATGATAATCGATTATTGTTGTAAGACAAAACAGGTGCATAATCGATTATCAACCTTCCTTAAAAGGTGGTAATCGATTATGTGCTTTAGTTGTTTGAAGCCCCTAATCGATTATGGTATATAAAAAAGGAAGGTAAGGATAGCTTGCTAATCGATTATTCTTTTTAGTTATTTGAAGCACATAATCGATTAGTTTGATAAGAAAGGAAACTTTGTTTGCTTGCTAATCGATTATGTATTTAGTTAAAATAGGATGCTAATCGATCATGTGCTTCAAAAGGGGAGGGAATAGTCGATTATTTGCTTGATTTCATAGAGCAAATAATCGATTATTTGCTTGAATGAGATAAAAAGGTAATCGATTATTTGCTTTCCTGAAAATATGGGCATCCTAATAATCGATTATGTGCTTCAAAAGGGGAGGGAATAATCGATTATTTGCTTGTTTTCATAGAGCAAATAATCGATTATTGGCTTGAATGAAACAAGAAGGTAATCGATTATTTGCTTTCCTGAAAATATGGATACCTTCCTTATTCATCAAGAATATATTATATGCATGATAAAATCGATTTTATTCTTTCAAAAAAATATTTTCATGCAAAAATTATTTTTATAGACCCTTTTGTGAGAAATGACCAAAATGCCCTTTTTGACCCTAAAAACTCTAATTTCCCAAAAAGTGCATTCTAGCCCTAAAAATGCTTTCAAAAACTTTGGAATGGTTTCTAGGACCCAAAATGCAATGCATAATTTATTATATATTTTTTTGTGTGGAAAATTTAGGGTTTGGACCTAAGCCGGACAAAATTGGGGTATGACAGCTGCCCCTCTTTATCTGAATTTTAACGAGGAATATGAATTGGCCGAAACATATTCCAAGGCAAAATGAAGATAAAGAATTCAGAAATTATACCGATTTTGTCCACTTGGGTAAACCCGAATTTTCCTCTTTTTCTCTTTCTATATTTTTTGAATAGATGGGCTTGAGAACAAACGGGGAATGGTTAACACCTGGCGCATTAACCGAGAGAGAGAATGACGGACCACTCGGGATCTGAAGGAGCACTAAGGCTCTGAAGGACCACTCAGGGTCTGAAGGAGCACCAAGGCTCTGAAGGTCTAATTCGCAGTCGATGCTTGGCGCATTGATTGGAGTTAAACTGAAGGACCGACGAGGTCTGAAGGGCATGCCTAAGCCTGATGGACCAATGGGTCTGATGGAGCGCAAACTAGCAACGGTACTAGTAAAACGGTCTGCTTGGGGGGGGTGGCCTTTTCCGAGCGGCCAGGATGGGTCAAGATCAGATCCGGAACTGATATGTTGACCATGAAGGACGTCCATTATGTCTTAGGCTGACACAACTAGTCTGAAGGACCACTCGGGGTCTGAAGGACTTACCCGCAGCTCGAATGCGAGGTGAAGTCTGCTTTTGAAGGGACACTTGGGTCCTGAAGGGATTCACGAATCCTATTGATTGATTGATTGAAATGTTCAATGCTGCCGCACTGAATTGAGGTACCTGCATACGTCAGTTGATGCAAGGAATAGTGCATGGAGTGTGAGTGCATGTGTATGCAACACAATGAGATGCTATTCTTGATTCTTTTACTTTGGTTTTCGTCATGTGATGAATGCATAAGATGCGGTTAAGCAAATGTAATGCAGAGGTATGCTGCATGGATACATGTGACGCTGATGCATGCAATGCTGGACGCTTTTGATATTCTCTTTTGGCTTTCCTTGATGGTTGCTTTTTTATTTATGAAGTGCGGGTATGCAATGCTTGAGAGTTGTGAAATGCCTTGGTTTATTTGACATTAGTCTGATTTAAGGATCACAACGAGTCTGGTTTATGGGCCGACAAGCCTGGTTTATTGAGCAATATGTGTCTGCATACTGGTCTGATTTATGGACCCTAAAGGTCTGGTTTAAGGACACAAAGGTCTGGTTTATGGACACAAAGGTCTGGTTTATGGATCACAATGATCTGGTTTAAGGACACAAAGGTCTGGTTTGACCGCATGGAATGCCAGTGTATGCAATGGAAGGCTTCGTTTTGTTTTTTCTATGAGATGCATGATGCAAATGCCATGATTGCTATTTTCTTTTTTCTTTCTCTTATGATGAATGCAAATTCCTGAATTTCTCTCATTATTTTCCTGCCTGATAAATGCATGATTTTATGCATGATGAATGTAATGCATGACGGTGTTTGCTTATTGCCCTTTTTTTTATTATTTTTTTTTATTTTTGCTGGTTCAGCCAACCCGCGACGCTCATGACACGAGACTGAGGAACCTGTTGGACTTGCGGGGCTCATGGGCCGAGTGCATGTTGGTCTTGACTTTGCTGGTTGGAAGCAATCGTGGATGTAGTTGCTTTCTCTTGCATGATTGACTGATTTTGAGGATGTGCTTTCTCTTAAGAATCTCGTAATGATATGCACATGTTTTACAGTTCAGGACCATCATCATCATAAAACGTTTATTTTGAGCAGAAAAAGCAGAAAATAAAAGAGTGAACAGATACGAGAAATTTGAACTTTATTAATGTGGAAACCGGTCGCACAAGAAGTTACGCCGATTATTTATTACACTTGAAAGTTTAAACTGTAAAAAGACACGAAAAAAGGAGAGAAGCTGAATTCTGACTGTCCGTCTCTGTGGAACAGTGCCAAACATCTATGTCCTTGACCTTGATCACTCCCTCATCCAAGCTTGTAGGAGAGTTGTATGCCTTTCTTTACTTTTCATGCCTAAGTTTTCAGACCCTAATTTTTGCCTGGATCGCCCTTTGCGGGTTTTCAATCCACCGGGTCGCTCTGATTTTGCCTAGGTCGCCCTTTGCGGGTTTTCAACCTAGCGAGCTAATTCTCACTTGGCTTGTCTTTCTCTTTTTTCATCTATTTCTTTTAGGCATAATACTTCTTCACTTGATCTGAATTGACTGGATTCCTGAGATCTTCGCCGTCTATGTTTATGAGTATCGGCGCTCCTCTGGAAAAAGCTTTCTTGACTTCACATGGACCGTCATGAGTGGGCCTCAACTTCCCACGGAGTCAGTCCGGATAGGTAGGATCTTTTTGAGTACAAGGTCTCCTTCGCCGAATTCTCGAAGACGGACTTTCCTGCCGAAAGCTGCCTTCATCTTTTGTTGGTACAACTGGCCATGGCGCAGGGCAGCCATTCTTTTCCCTTTAATGAGATTCAGTTGATCTAGACGAGCTTGGATCCATTTGCTTCTTCTAACTTGACCTCCATGACTACTCGTAGAGAGGGTATTTCAACCTTGACGAGAAGGACTGCTTCTGACCCATACACTAGAGAAGAAAGGGGGTTGCCCCTGTATGATTTCAATGAATGTGAGTACGACAAGGGATGAGATAGGTGTAGGGTCAATTTCCCCAGTTGTAGGAGGGGTGAAGAGCGACAGGATTGCCCCACTTGGCATATTGTAAACAAATGAATTTACTTGTCCTTGAGCTAAAACTTTGAGAAAACAACAGCAATCAATCATTGATCGAAATGGACCTTTCGGCATTGTGGTGTTTTGTGGAGGAGAGATGAGTAGGCTTAATGAGGTATTTGGGGCTAATGGCAGGATGGTTTTTTTCGGTGTTGGCTGTTGATCGATGATTTATGATGGTTAACTGGCTTGATGAGGTATTAGGAGGTTTTGTTCCTGGCTAAAGGTCTGGGGAGGGCAGGCTGTCGAGGTCAAAGGAGAATGTTTGCGGTTTATGAGAGGAGGGGTGCATGGAAATGAGAAAGTGTTTGAAGGTTTATTGAGACGAGGATCTCTTGGGTTTTGTGGTAACATGTATCAACTCACTACTTATATTTCTTTTGTATTTTTCTTTTGGTTTTGGGATGATTTTTCCTTCTTTGACTTCTTCTTTTTCTTGAGCTTGGGTGAACTGATAAAGAACGATGCACCGTTTTTTTCGAGGTGGTCCTTGTCTAAGGTGACTTTTGGATTTTTGGCTTTTTCTTGGCTTAAGATGGGTCGGAAAGGATTATGTTTTTCTCTTTGGGATTTTCTTGGCTTACGGTGGGTAGGAGAGGATTTTTGTTCTTGGATATGGAATGGTGGTCCAACTTCATTTCAAATCATGATTGCTTATTTCCTCAAAAATTAACTCTGGGACAATAATTCACTTATTTTCATGCACTTGCCCTTCTTCTTTATTTCCCTTTTGAGCTCTAATTTTCCTTTATTGAAGCACCCATCTTGACCTCTTTCTTGTTCTCAGCGGTCCCCAAGTTGATCACTTCAGTGGATTCCTCGTGATGCTGAATAACCCTTTTTCCTTGCTTCATTAACCTTCTGGAGGATTTTCCCGGTCTTTCTCAACGTCCCACTCTGCTTGATTGATAAGGTGATCAAAGTCAAAATATGGACCGTTGGCACTGTTATCTTGAGAGACAATTACTGTGGATTTGCTTTTTGCCGAGGCAAAAAAGCAGAATGGAAGGTGAGACATGCAGGCAAAAATAATAAAGAAGAGAAGAGACACATGAAATGAGAAAGAAATTGTTTTTTATTGATTGGAATTCAAAAACAACGTTTTTATTGATGATGATAATTTAGAAAATAAAAACATGTGCGCCCCTAACAACTGGTCATGTGGCCTTGGGCAGAGCCACAGGGTTGCATTACAAATGACTACTTTAAATCAAAGGTCCCAGGAGGATCAACAGTCTTTCAATTCTTTAATTCTTTCACCAGCACTGCAGCGACAAACCAGGTTTGCATCACCCTCATCCTTGATGACAGCAATTTGATCGTGTTGTTCCTCTTCCTCATCCCATCCTGTGGGCTGGATGTCTTCTATTCGGATTTGAGCACTCTCGGTGTAACACCCTAAAATATTTAAATTAATTAAGTGGATATAATTTAATTATCAGAAAATTATATTAAAAGGTGTAGGGGGTATTAGAAGATGGAGGTGCCAAATTAGATGGACTTGGGCTTAAGTGAGAAGCCCAAGCCCATGAATTAAGTCATATGCGAAGTAGCAAGGCACAAGGGGTTAGGGTTCCCTAGCTATCATTTGCGAAAGTTGAGAAAGAGAGAAAGGAAGAGAGGAGCGTGAGAAAGAGAGAGAGAACAAGGGGGCGGCCAAGAGGAGAAGGAGGAGAGGATTCGAAGATCAAGAGGAAGGGATCTCCGTTGTCGCTGTGGCTCTGTAGGTGACTTCTCCTAGGGCATCGAATTCTTCTCTTGGAAAGGTTAGGGGAGCTCTATCATTCTATCTAATAAATTATATGATGGGTCCTAGATCTAGGGTTTATACTAATACCATGTGTTCTTGACGTTCTTTAATGTTCTTGAATGTTTTTGGGTTGCCTATGATGATGATCTTCATATATACATATATGTATGCCATATGCGAATTGATTTGGTGTTTGAACCTTGAGAATATACGAATTGTGTATGTGTTTTGATAATGTTGATATTCGTGAGTTCATGGAATTATGAATTTGTATGTTAGAGAGCTTGATATTTCGCATTTTGGGTGTGGGTGTGCAAGGGCGCCTAGGGCGCCAAAGTGATGATGATTTTAGTGCTCCAAAAGAATTTGTTGATTGATTAAATTAAGCGTTATTTTGGGTGTTGAGAATTATAAGGTTTTTATGAGTTAAATTGCTAAAAATCAGTTTTTAGTGTTTTGAAAATTTGCTGGAAAAATGGTGATTTTCAGTTTTAGTGTTGAAAAAATTGTTAGACAAAATTCTGGGTGTGCTGCTGTTTTTCTGGGCGCTGAGCGCCTGTGCTGGGCGCTGGGCGCCTGGTGTTGTGTGTGCTGCGCGTGTGTGCGCGCCTGGGCGCTAGGCGCCCGTGTCCGTGTTGCGTTGTGCTGTGTGGCGCGCTGTTGCTCCTGGGCGCATGGCGCCCGTGTTGTGTTGCGTTGTTGTTGCCTGGGCGCTGGGCGCCTGTGCACTTGTTGCCTGGTTGCCTGGGCGCCTAAGGCGCCTGTTCCCAGGATGTTGCCTAATTTTCCCAAAATTGTTTTTATCATAACTTTTGACTCAGACGTCCGTTTCGAACGATTCAAAAAGTGTAGTGAAGCTCTTTACGTTGTCCATCTATGGGTCTAATTTTTAAAATGAAAAATTGTTATTTTCTGATTGTTTGTGGGAGCCCAAGTGGCCGTCCCCGGTGATCGTCCCAGTGACATTGAAAAATGATATGAAGCTCTTTGAAAATCCTTTTTGGGTGTATAAACCACAGTTTTAGCGAAGTAATGTCAAAAATAATGATTCTGACGATGATGCTCTCGGGGCTAGTTAAATGACTGTTTTGCCCTTAGTGGCTATTTATTATTAGTTGTGACGTGTAAAGACTGTTTTGCCCCTAGTGGCCAAAGTTGTAGATAATGATGTGTAAATGACGAGGATGCCCTTAGTGGTTAGTCAAATGACGTTTTTGCCCTCAGTGGTTATGGTTTGAGTTGATTGATGTTTATGTGTGAGTGTCGATGAAAAACCAGTGACGTTTGGGGCCCGAAGGGCTAAGTGATGTTAAGGTCTAAATGGCCAAGTGACGTTGTGTGATGATCATGAATTTGACAGGTGCTGTGCTCCGTGCGAGCAAACTGGTAAGTGACGGGTCACATAGTTGACTATGAATTGAATGATTGTGTGTTTGTGTATTGTGAGTGGTGCATGTCATAGTGTCTCATGCCCATATGCATAAACCCAGTGACGTTTTGGGGCCTGAGTGGCTAAGTGATGATGAGGCCTTAAGGGCTAAGCGACGTTTTGTGAAAAGGTACCTTCATGCATATACCCGCGAGTGGGTTGCATTTCATAAATCTATATGACACGAGATGAGTATTTGTAAGTGATGTGAATGATGACTGTGATGTGGATATTTAGTGTTTTGTATGCTGATTGTTCTAGTGTGTAGCCTATGATTAGTACTTATCATATTTTCTATTATATGGATTGAAATGATGCTCACCCTTTCCTGTTTGAATGTTGCCCCCGTGTTGGTAACGTGCAGGTGATTCTTAGTGAAGGCCTTTAGCTTCACTTCTTGAGTCGAGTCGTCATGCTCTGATATGTAACACCAGGGAGGGGAATGAATGTTGTTTAAGTCATTATGACTGTTGTGGTTATTGGAATGTAGTATTGCAAGCCTGGCATAGTTGTAATGCTTTTTATGATTAAACTGTTGGGTTTTGGATGCGAAGTTGTAATTTAATTGATAATGACGTTTTGAAGTTAATATAAGACTGTTTTCGAAAAGCGAGTTTTTTTTTGAAGTGTGACATCCCTTGTGGTGTAATTAAAATTTGGAAACTCTGATATTCTATTAAACGAATTACCGGGTAGAAAAGGGGTGTTACACTCGGGAGCGTCATATCTGACCAAGTAGTCAAACTTTCCATTGGACTCCCCTAGGGTATCCCAACATCCCTCTTCTGACTTAGGACCATTATTGATGACAGCAATTTGGTCGTATTGTTCCTCTTCCTCATCCCATCCTGTGGGCTGGATGTCTTCCATTCGGATTTGAGCACTCTTGGGAACGTCATACCTGACCAAGTAGTCAAACTTTCCACTGGGCTCCCCTAGGGTATCCCAACATCTCTCTTTCATAGGCACCGCTATTACTTCCTCATTGATTTCTTTTTCATCTTCAATATCATGGGTCCCTATCTGAACCACGCACCGATCTATCAGGTCTTGCAGGACTGACTTGAAAACTTCACAGGCACCCACACATAAAGGATCGGCGCATACACAGCCCTTCTTGATAACACCACGACGACACAACTCAGCATGTATATTTTCCAGAGGAGTCTGGATACACTTAACATCTTTTATCATTGTCTGCCCCACAGAATCCTCTACTGCATTAGCGGATGGTGTCCCATGTCCCGGTAGGGGGTTTGTAGTTGTACTGGGACTGTTCGGCTTGAAAGAGATCCAGTTGGCGTCAATCAAATCCTGGACTACATATTTGAAAGCCTTGCAGTCCTCCACCGTGTGGCCGACTCCTCCACTATGAAAGCTACAAGTAGCATCAGCATTGTACCCCCCTAGGAAAGGGAGGTTGTATAGGCTTCATGGGGCGAGTATTGACCAAATTCTTTGAGACAAGATGATTGAACAATTCAGTATAGGTCATCGGGATTGGATCAAAATTAGCACGCCTCTTCTCTTGATAGTTCTGGGCTCTGTAGCCTGAATTAGTTTGCTGCGGAGAGTTGAAAGATAATGGCACCGCCTGCTGTGGAGAGCTGAAAGATGGGCCTCCCCCTGCGGAAATAACATTGGTTTCCCCTTCTTTCTTCTTGGGGAAGTTGGGAAAGGGTTTCTTTTGTCCACTAGAATTGCCAAAACCTCCAGCAATCTTTCCGCTACGCAATCCGTGCTCTAATCGTTCCCCAATGACAACCATATCTGAGAAATTGGACGAAATACTCCCCACCAACCTATCATAATACAACCCTGGAAGGGTCTCCATAAACATGTATACCATCTCTTTTTCAGTCAATGGCGGCTTCACCTGAGCAGCTATGCTCCTCCATTTTTGAGCGTATTCTTTGAATGATTCTCTATCTCCTTTGCTCATGTGCTGCAATTGAGACCGGTCTGGAGCAAGGTCCATGTTATACTGGTATTGTTTTAGAAAGGCTTCAGAGAGATCCTTCCAACTGTGAACTTCGGAGGATTGCAGCTGCATGTACCAATCTAGTGATGCCCCAGTCAGACTGTCCTGGAAATAATGAATGAGCACCTTGTCGTCATGAGCATAAGCGGCCATTTTTCAAACATACATCGTCAAATGGCTAGATGGACACCCGGTGCCGCGATATTTATCAAAGTCAGGTGCTTTGAATTTAGGGGGTATAACAACATCTGGGACAAGGCACAAATCTCGGGCATCCCTGGCTCTAGTTCCTGATCCTTCCACAGCTCTTAAGCGCTCTTCAAGCGAGTGATACCGATCCCCATGCTGAGTGTTCCCAAACAAATGACCTTGTGGATAGTTCCCCGGACCGTGATAATAACCCCCATGCTGAGCAGGGTTTCCCATATGATGGACAGCGTTCTGAGGGTTCACAGTAACTCCCAGAGTAGGACTAGGTGAACCTCCTGGCAGTACAGTATCAGGACTAGGAGTATGAATTTGTGGTCCATCGGGCATAGTCGTGACAGGTTGACTCGACCCCACAGGAACAGCTTCAGCAGTAGGCGGCATATAACCCATCGGCATCTCCCAGGGATATATCGGTGCATTCAGATGACTCTGTCCGCTTGCCCCTGGAGGATGGGCAAAGTAACTGACCCCCTGTCCATAAGAGGTGTGAGTAGTTGTAACTTCAGCGGACACCGGAGGAGAAACGAAGGTAACAACCCCTTCGGGATTTACAACAGCAGCGGCCCCAGCAGTGGCCCCACCCCTCAAATTCTGTAGCATACTCATTACTTCGACCATCTGTGCTTCCATAGCCTCCACTTTAGTCTTCAAAGCTTGATTCTCTTGAGCCAGCTGCTCGGGGTTAAGAATTTCCACAACCGACTCATCTTGACCCAGGGGGTCCTCATTCTCGAGATGTTGATTGCTAGCCATTAGTCTTGCCTGTAAACGGGTAGAATACGGGTGTTGGCGAACCAGCTTGCCTTTTGTTTCTCTCTCTGATGATAGAACATTTTTTATGAGTAAATGAATGCAATGCATATGCACATGGCTTTATGTTATTTTTGTATTTAGATGCATGAGGAATGCTGTATGAATTTTTTCAGAATTTGCTTATGTAATGCATGCTGTTATGATGTAAAATGCGGATGATGAGGATGCTTGTTATAAAGACAGATATTTACAGGTGGGGTTTTTGAAAAATTAGGGCGGTATACCCTATATGCCACCCCATATATGTATTTATGAAAGAGAAGGAAAAACTTATTCTTTTTTGGTTTTGTTGTTTTTTCAAAAACGTTGGTGGAAATGAACTAAACTAGATGCACACACAATTTTGGAAAAAGCCCTTGTGACCTAGAAAGAGGTGAGACCTATGATCTAGGGCAATTTAGAGGGTAATCCTTCCATGTAGCTCTATTCACTTCCTCACAAGGCCACCAGAGCTACAGTCCCTTTCACAAAATTCCCCACAAATGCAGCAAACTGCTAGGTGTGAGGCATCATGAAAGAGCACAACTCTGGTTGAAACTTTCGCAAGTAGCCAAACGGACAAAGGTCCTGATGGGCTCTCACTACTCGAATCCACTCTCCTAAGTTTTTGCAGACCTGGGTTATGGTCCCACTCAAAACACATAGTCACAGGGTATAAGTGTAGTGTGTGTGAAGGGCATTTTCCCTAGTACTACCCCCACCTGAAATGAAAACCAGAGCAGTCCAGACAAAAGCAAACAATAACAAGTTATCTACCCTAGGGTTCCATACCTAGAATATCTATAAACAAGGATATTGCTCACCTTAGGAAAAGGAGCCAAGAAGAGGGGATCATGGGGATTGAAAAAAATGCATGGGCATAAGCGATAAAAGAAAGAAATAAAAGATGAGACAGGGAACAACATAGAAGAACACAAATGCGTACACCTACAATTAATGATAAGAAAGAAAGGCAAACAAGGTTTTAATCAAATCAACAATACATTAAACCACACATTTAAATTAGTTAGGCTTGACCCTCGTCTTTTTAAAAAAAGTCCCCAGTGGAGTCGCCAGCTGTTGCACCCCGAAAAATCCCCGGTTTGGGTTTCTCAATGTACAACGTGGAAAAATTTGGAGCCGCCACCAATATTTTAATTTTAAGACCAAAACATTGAAAAAAGGTCTTTTGGACAAGGCGGATGGTCTTTTGAAAACTAGAGATATAGGTTCGGGGGTCGATTACGTGCGAGGAAGGTGTTAGCACCGCGCACGTCCTTTCTACCGAAAGGGAACCTCTAATTAAATGTGTGGTTTTAACGTTTGATTTGAAAAATACCTAGATTTGCCTATTTATTTCTTATTTGGAAATGAATGGGAAATCTTTAATGAAAATTTTATTTTAGGTGAGAAGGGGGAAAAAAGGGTTTTTAGAAAAAGTGCTTGACGGGACATGGCCCGCTCCTACGTATCTCCCGGTGCGATGGAGAATTCAAAGCTACGTAGTTCTTGGTTCTTTTTTTTAAAGTTTTTGTTTTTTATCTTTTTTAGTGAGTTTTTTGAAATAGGACGAGCATTAGCAAATGATTAAACTAGCAGAGGCTATGATGAATCACTGCTAAATGCTCAAAAAGAGTTGTACCGCTAGTCAAACGAACAAAGGTTCTGATGGACTATTGATAACAACTTGTTTTTATTATGTTTTTGAAAATGATTTTCGAAAGAGATTGATTTGTAAGATGATCAAACTAACAAAAGCTATGATGGATCGTCGTTTATTATTTTTAGGAGAAAAGGACATTGTCACTAATAGCTAAACGAACAGAGGCTCTGATGAGCTACTAGCAACAATGGGTTTGAAAAATGATTTTTGTTTGTTTTATGAAAATGATTGGTTTAGGGGGATGAAAAGAATTTTTATTTGTTGCGCTTGACGAGAACGTGGCTCGCTCCTACGTATCCCAAACGGGAATCAAAGCGACGTAGTTCTAATTAAAAAAATGTTTTTGAAAGGGTTCGAAAGGGGCAAGCTGAATCACCCGAGACCATCTTCACCACTTAGAACATGATGCACTAGGCATAAGTGGGAATCATATGGTTCGTCATCAACAATGGACGATAATATACAAGAACGAGTAGATAAATGCTATAGCTAAGTTTAAATCACATGGATCACAATAACTAAATATTAACAAATGAAAAGACTGAAATACCTCTGATGAAGACAGATATTACAAATCTGAAGAACGCAAATCCCGACTAACTCTTGCAGAAGATCGACTCTGACGGACCAACGGAACGGATAGAGCGAAAAAATAAAGCGTAGAAGAGTTTTTTTTCTAAAATGTGAGGGATCTCGCAAAAATGAGTTTTTTCTCTGATCTCGTGAAGAATGCGTGTCCCAAATGGTGAAACTTAGCTTCCTATTTATAGGGTTTCAAAAACACAACCGTTTGATTTTTAACAATTAATGCATGACATAATCGATTATGTCTTTCAATTGAAACATATGCTAATCGATTATGTTGATGAAGATGGAAACTTTGGTGAGATGATAATCGATTATTGTTGTAAGACAAAACAGGTGCATAATCGATTATCAACCTTCCTTAAAAGGTGGTAATCGATTATGTGCTTTAGTTGTTTGAAGCCCCTAATCGATTATGGTATATAAAAAAGGAAGGTAAGGATAGCTTGCTAATCGATTATTCTTTTTAGTTATTTGAAGCACATAATCGATTAGTTTGATAAGAAAGGAAACTTTGTTTGCTTGCTAATCGATTATGTATTTAGTTAAAATAGGATGCTAATCGATCATGTGCTTCAAAAGGGGAGGGAATAGTCGATTATTTGCTTGATTTCATAGAGCAAATAATCGATTATTTGCTTGAATGAGATAAAAAGGTAATCGATTATTTGCTTTCCTGAAAATATGGGCATCCTAATAATCGATTATGTGCTTCAAAAGGGGAGGGAATAATCGATTATTTGCTTGTTTTCATAGAGCAAATAATCGATTATTGGCTTGAATGAAACAAGAAGGTAATCGATTATTTGCTTTCCTGAAAATATGGATACCTTCCTTATTCATCAAGAATATATTATATGCATGATAAAATCGATTTTATTCTTTCAAAAAAATATTTTCATGCATGAGGCTTATTGAAAAATATTTTCATGCAAAAATTATTTTTATAGACCCTTTTGTGAGAAATGACCAAAATGCCCTTTTTGACCCTAAAAACTCTAATTTCCCAAAAAGTGCATTCTAGCCCTAAAAATGCTTTCAAAAACTTTGGAATGGTTTCTAGGACCCAAAATGCAATGCATAATTTATTATATATTTTTTTGTGTGGAAAATTTAGGGTTTGGACCTAAGCCGGACAAAATTGGGGTATGACATGTCGGAGAAGGTTTTAGCAAGATTATAGGGATAAACATAAGAATCAGTACAAGAACCAGTACTGGAGACTGGTCCATTAGTAATCCTATTGGTACCCCTATTGGTACCTATTTTGATATAGTTCTGTTTTAGGCCAGAATTAATATCAAAATTAGAGATAATATTGTGGTTAAAATCCAAAGATTTAAACATTACGGGTTGTCCTAAGTAGAGGATATCTATGCCATTTATAGAAGGATGAAAGTAGAGCGGTATAACTGGGGATTCCCAGATAATTCTATTCTCAATGATCTTAGCATAGGACAAAGTATTGACCTTGCTAATGGCAGAAGGAGGTTTGAAAGACTCTAGACTGGAGTTTTTAATATACTGATTTAACCAATTGTAAATCTTGCTATTGGTTCTAGGATCAAGATTGGAAGTTCTAAGAATACTATGGATATCATCAAACCTACTGGGTTTGCACCCTTTGCAAAAGGTGATGATATTGCTTTTGATATTAGGATCTATCTTAAGAGCTTTAAGCTTCCTAGTGATCCAACAAGTTCTGCTCTTGTGACCTATTTTGCCACAGATAAAACAAATGGTAGTTTTTCTGGGCTTATCCCGTCGTTCTTTTGGCATTTGGTTGGTAGCCTGGGTTTCAGGTTGGTTCTTGTCACAAGTGCACCTACCACAAGTACAAATGCTAGGAGTGGCCTGAGGTTTGTTCTGGATGATAGGTTCATGGTTAGCCCCTTGGCCTGCCTCCTTTCCCTTACGGTGTCTAGGCATATAACCAGGTTGGGGTTGGTTAGGGCAATGCCTACTGATGTGGCCAGGTCTGCTGCATTTGAAGCAGATGACCCTGTCAACGTCAGAGGGGTCGTGTTTAACCGTATTGATGGACTTATTTTTGTTAGGTAAAGGGTTGAGCCTTTTAGCTTTGAGTAGGTCAAGCTGTTTTCTGACAATGGCTAGGAGTTCTTTCCTACTATTACTTTGAGCATCATGGTTGATGGTGGAACCATAATTCTGGGTAGGGCTATCTAAGGCCTGAAGATACCTATTTTTCTCTAAGCGATCTATGGGACCTTTGGTAGTGTTAACAGGGATGTCCTGTTTTTTATCAAATAATTTGGATTGAAAAGGGTAATCAATACCTTTCTTAATGGTATACTTGCGGAACCAGTAAAAGAAAGGAACATTACGTTTGGTTTTTCTGAGAAATTTATAGAATTTCTCCTGGATTTCTTTAGCTTTGGGACCCTGATAATGCAGAAAGAACCACTCTCTTTGAGGAGACCATTCCTCAGAGTATAAGTCTTCTTTAAGGGTCTTCTTATCAATAATGAACTTAGATATCATAAGGTTCATTAAGGGAAGAGTCGGTTGGAGATTGGATAGATCTGGGTTCCTCCTCATCCTTTTGATAAGAAGTTGTTACAGGGGTTGTTGTTTTGAATCCCTGTAAATGGATAGTGGAACCATCATGGGATGTTCCAATATGAGGTTTGGAAGGTTCTGTTGAAAAGGACCTTCTAGACAAAGTTCCTCTAGACATAGCCGTTCTGAAGCTTTCCTCAGAATGCAGGGACCTAGGGATGGAAAAGGAGTTACTTCTATTGAAGACGAGGTCTACTTTTCCAGATTGATATTGAATGACATCCTGGAATTCTGGTGTTAACCTAGGGGCCGCAGGAGCAGCTTTCTCTAGGGTCCAGGTTTCTGGTAAGGTGATATCACTCCATTGGATGGTTTTAGGCACAATAATGTTGGCCTTGCTATTGTCAGTGAGAAACAGGGTTGTCTCTCCTGATTTGTGACATTTAGTTTTCAAAAAATTTGATCTGATGGAGTTCATCACTTTGTATTGGACCCTGTAGATGAGAGTGGTAGGAACAGACCCTTCTTTCATGTCGTAGCCATGGCATTTGACATTGAGGAAGAGGACATCAAGGATGTTCTTATCATCTAAACTAACAATTAGGTCAGGAAAACAATTGAAAAAGATAGGCATGTATAAGGCTAGTTTCGACAGTTCCTAATAAGGAATCATGAAACTGGTTGTGACGAGCATCTCTCAAACATAGCAACACTGCTACGTTAAGCGATTCTCTAGTCAAGGGTTTCATACCTACCTGGACACTTCCTATGTGCAAGTAGTTAAAATTGTCCAGTTGATGGGTTTTCACACTTTTCTCAGAGAGAAGATGAAGTTCTTCATCATCTTTTCGAAGTATGATTTTTGTTCAACCGTTCTGATGATGTAATCAAATTTAGAGAAAAAGGATGTTTTTGGCTTATAGAGATCTTTGTGAGATATCTTTGGAATATCCCAATTATCAAGATCTTGATTGATATTTTCAAAATGAATTTCTTCTTTGAAAATCTTGTTTGAAAGAGATTGTCTTGATTGGTCTTCGCTAAACGAAGGAGATTGAGATGAAGACGAAGGTCTACTAGAGCTGCAAGAGAATCGTGAGGAAAAGGCTTTAAACATATATAAAACAATATTTCCTCACCCGTAAGCATCATTGCCTTCATTTGGTTACTTGCAGAAATATAAGTATTAAAACTGAACTAGTTACTTACCATCTGGGAAAAGCCGTTAGGTTAACCATGTTTTGTTCAAAACTCAATTCATAAAGCCATGTTGCCGGATATCAAAGCTTGAATAATAAAATTATTTTCTATTTTATATTTCGGAGTAGAAGTTACCATAGTTCAGAGAAAATTAAAGTAAATACTGAAATATATTAAACCAGATTTAAACACTCAGAGTCTAAGTTATTCCTTGTTTTAAACATGTATATGATCAAAAATAAAGCACTTTTGAAAATACTTTTCTCCTTCAGGATTAGAATACTTTAGGATAATAAATCTCAAATAATGGTATATGACTGCCCAGTCAACCAGCAGGGTCTTACGTACTCCGACTACCATTTACGTCGCTAATGAGATACCCAGATATCCTTACTAATATTCTACGGTCCTTGGAGTATATAAAAATTTTCTTTAAAAAAGCTTTAGAAGTATTTTGATCATAAACATTTTAAGTGCAAAGGTATAACAAAGAACTAAAAAGTGTATCTTAGTATAATTCACAGCAGTATATTACAATAATAATACTGAGAACACAAGTAATTACTGCAAAATATAAACATAGATGAATAATTAATTTATTCAAATATTATTACGTTCATTTTAAATAGTTATAAAATAGTGGACTGGTTGACTATAGGATTATCCGATCGAGGCGGATAAATACGGCACATTTCAATTGCCCTTGCCAGACGCCTGTATTGACGTACGCTTGCGGCATTTAGCTATAGTCAAAGAGTACACTAATAGTATAACCTTTAATTTAATTTAATTTAGAATTAATATCCATTTATGGCAATCATATGAGTATGAACAAGTGTATGATTAAATTAAAAGCATAACCAGAGTAGTAACCAACAGCTCAAAGTTAATATCTACATTCCTACTTCCACCATCTGGCTTTGATACCAAGAGGGGATCGGAATCAGAAGAAGATTAAATTTAAAGAGACAGAGGGGAAGTAGGTAGCATGCGGAATGCTAAACAACAAATTTAAATTGCAGAATCAAAATAACATAGATAGTTTAGGAGGCAAAGCCTTCCATGTAAGACAGTAAACTGTCTATGAGTTACAGAGATTGAAGATTGAAGAAGATCTTACAAGATTGAAGAAGAAGAAGAGAGGAGCTTACAAGGTGCTCTGCCTTCTTACTAGAACTAGAGAGAGAAATATAATTGAAGAGTAAATTGAAGCGTGCTTCTAACAAATGCCTAAGCACGTATATATAATTGAAAGATTGAATAGTAACCGGTTACTAACCGGTAGGAACAGTAAAGGACTACTGTTTGGAATCCAATGACTGTGCACTTAGGTGACCTGCACTATGCACTTGAGTCTTGAATTGTTGACCGGTACTATGCACTTGAATAGTGGATTGGTGACCAGTACTGTTTGGTATCCAAGGTCTCGAACCGTGGAGTCTTGAAAGGTGACAAAAGTGGATTCCTCTTGTGTGCCATGATTGATGTCTTGCCAGGTGGCAAGGAATGAAATGATGAAAGCAGATTCCTCTTGTCTGCTTGTGATGATTTGAATTGGTGGGGGACAAAAGCAGAGATGCTCTTTGTCTGCCATGATTGCTGTTGACTTCAACTGTGTGGAATCCAATGCCTGATGATTTGAATTGTGCATCTTGGTGACTTGGAATCCAAGAAATAGTGCTAATTAGTGACAAGGCACTATTTGCTTTACGGAGGATTTGATTGAAGATGCCTTTGATGATGGCATGATTGAAAACTTTGTCTTTTGTGATGATGAAGACGCCTTTTGTCTGCCACTTGACTACTGGCATGATTACCTTGAATTTGATGAAATTATTGATGTCTGTTAGGGGAATATGCCCCAGAACAGTTGTCTTCTCCAGCTGGCGATGGCTGAGAGAGGAATGATTGATGAACCAAGACCAGTTTTTCATATCACTGATGATACTACAATCGCCATGATCAAGGGCGTTTTTAGAACAGTTTTTCGTGCAAGCACTACAATCACCATGTTCCAGGGTGTATGAATAGTTTTTCATGCCTGAGGCACTACAATCACCATGTTTCAGGGTGTATGAACAGTTTTTCATGCCTGGGGCATTACAATCACCATGTTCTAGGGTGTAGGAACAGTTTTTCATGCCTGAGGCACTACAGTCGTCTTGTTCAGGGACGCTATTAATTGTTAAAAACAAAGAAACTTTGATGAAAATGTTTTGGAAAACAATTAAATTGGGATTGAGAGAAAGATTAGGGTTCATACCTTTTGAAGAATTTCTCTTGCTGATTTGTGGGGAGAAATCAGAGACATAGTTAAGGTACCCAAAGAGCCTCTGCAACTGGGTTTTGTCAATGATCTGATTGGGAATTTTATTATAGAACTCAATAGCTTTACTGATAGGGATGATTGTTTCCTGGTGAATGCTATGACCAAGAAATTTATTCTTTGCATGGAACAAATTGATTTTTGTTTTGGAGACAGCAAGTCTATTAACAACAGATATGAATATGCTGCTATGCTTGAGATGCTGGTAAAAGGATTGAGAATAATTTAAAACATCATCAATATAGATAATGGTAAATTTTGAATTAAAATTCTCATTCATGATTTGAAATTCAGAATGAGCGTTCCAATCATATTGAAAAAAAGGGACAGTGAAAGTAGTTTTATACCTGTCCTCTTCTTTTGTTTGCCAAAAGCCAGATTTAATTTTAGAGAAGATTTTTGCATCAAGAAATTTCTCAAGGAGATTTCTCTTGTTGGAAATAGGGAACCTAATCCAGCAAAGATCATGATTGAAAGGTTTGTAATAACAAGTCTGGGAGTTTCCCTTTTTGATCTCAGCTTGTTTATTGACATAAATGTCAGAACAAGACCATGGACTCTTACTCTTGCGAATAAGGGTTTTATCCCAAAGGTCTTTTACTTTCTTTTGACAAAGAAGGAGAGGTTCATGATTCATTTGAATCAGTTTGCCTTTGGTAGGGATTTGCCTATCTTGAAAATCCTTTTCATATGGGAATTCAATTCTATGATGGCTTCTTTCCCAGAAAGCATTGGGAATGTTAGAACAAATAGTAGATTGAATTTGTTCTAAAAGACTTTTGATTTTGGATTGACTATCCTGTTTTTGCAACTGATGGTCAATAATCCTAAAAGAGACTTTTCCTTTCAGAAAAATAATTTGATAAGAATTTGGGTTTAAGTTCCTGATAAAAGGTTTTCTCAAAAACTTAAAAATAATTGGTTGTCCCAAAAGCTGGGCTATTATACCTTCCTTAGTAACTTGAAAAGGGAAGAGTGATCTTATGGAAGGAGTACCTAAAGTCACTTTGTTTTTCAAATTCTTAACAAGAAGAAAGGAGGTATAGATTTTGAAATTGATTTTTGACTTAGAGCCATTTGCAGCACTAAGTTGTTTAGAAGTCTTTTCAAAATATTTTGTAGGAATAAGACCTTCTAAGATGCAATAAGAATCTGTCCTAGTGTCAAACAGAGTGACGGTTTCAAGGATGAAATCACTCATGACAATATTGATGTTTATGCAGAATTTGTGAATCCTGACATAATTGATAAGACCAAGGAAGGATGAACTATCCTCATGGTCATTCCATTGGTCAATGGTTGACTGGTGATCAGCCTGTTTCAGATTTAGACCTTTAACTTTGATATGAAGATCATGAGAAGTAACAGGTTTGACACTAGTTTTCCCTAACCTCTTAAAGGTATTTCTAAGATTGAACCTATTGGTTACAAGAGGACTTTTAGGGAGGTTTGCCTCAAAGAGAAGATCCTGTTCTCTGGTGAGGACACTAATCTGATTAGAGGAGTTAGTTAAATCATCCTTCTGGATATGATTTAGGTTTTCAGAAGAATGATAAGAGGATTCTTCTGAAGATTGGGCTAACAAATTGTTAATCTTGTCCTTAATATCAGGATCAAGCTTAAGAGTCTTGAGTTTTCCTATGACCCTACAGTTTCTGCCTATGTGACATGACTTACCACATTTGAAGCAGTCAATAGGATTACCAGGATGATGATCCTTTTGTAAAGTTCCTCTACTAAAATTATAAGTAATACAAATAGGAAACTTTTGGATAAGTAAATTGGATTGAGATTCAGAGACAGCTAGATCTTTTGTCAAAACATCTCTTTTGATCAGAAAGGTTTTAACGTGATTGCTGTGTTGCTGAAAAGATTCTGAGATATAAGGATAACTAAAGAGACTTTGTGGTTGGGTTTTACCAGTTTGATCAAGATACTTACCATAAGATCTGGTATTAGTATTGACATAAACAAAGGTTTTTTGGGTATTGGGATTAAGAACACCATAACCTGCTTGATGCAAAATGTCAATAATGGGAGAACTGGTATGAGGATTAATAAACCTTTTCAGAGTATTTTGGAATTCTGAGAAAGTAATTTTAAGGCCAAAGATAACGTTCCAGTTATAATGACCAGAAAAGACATTAAAATTGATATTGATATTCTTATCTATTTTGACTTGATTCTGTTCAAAACCAGAACTTAGGTCAGAATTAGAAAAGATATTTGTATCGAAAGGTTTTACAGAGAGACCTTTCCTAAGGATACACTTAGTTTTGGTAGGTTGCTCTGGGTAACTAGCTATTGTATCATCCTCCGTTTTTTGAAAGGAAAAAGAGGATGCATTAGTTTTGAAGAACTGAATAATGGCTGAGAGCAGATTAATATCAATCTGACCTAAATAATCATTAGTGGATTTTTTAACATCCTTGGAAGCAGAAGCCTCAAGAGATGACTTGTTTCCAGACCAATGGTCATTACGGTGATCAATGATCATCTGCGGATTGGTTAACACATTCTTCTGGGTTCGGATAAGGGTTTCAGAAGAATGGTTAGTGGACTCTGAGCTAGTGTCAGAACCATTTTTTGAAGATAGGATTAATATTTTTTTAACCTTATCTGTGGTTTCAGGATCTAAACCTAGGGCTTCAAGTTTCCCTTTGATCCTATCATACCTGTTAGTGTGACTGGTTCTGTCACTTTTGAAGCAATTGATGATATTGGTTTTGATACTAGGATCTAACCTAAGGGCTTTAAGCTTCCTTACGATCCTACAGGTTTTGCTCTTGTGACCAGTTTTGCCGCAAGTGAAGCAAGTGATAGGCCCTTTGAGGCTATCATGCTGTTTCTTGGTAGATTGGTTACTATCCTGAGTTTTGGTTTGATTCTTACCAAAAGTGCAACAAGTGTTTGGAGTAGCTTGAGGCCTTTCCTGGGTTTTAGGTTTATCGGCCTGTTTCTTGTCATAGTGCTTTGGTTTGCTGGCCATACCTTCTGGGTTACCAGAAGAGGTTTTTCTTAATACTTTGGTGGACCTAGTCCCTTTAGGTGAGGGAGTGCCAGGGGCCTTAGTTTTGAGAAGGGCAAGCTCTTTTTTGACTTTGGCTAAGAGTTCCTTCGTGTCATCCTGTTTAACACGGTAAATGCGTTGCCAGTTAGTTCTGGCAACTTTGGCAATAAGGTCTTCTACCTTGGTAGAAGTAATTGAGGTTTGGGGATAATTGGATTGCTCCATCCGTTTCCTGAGGTCCCTGATGTCTTTGGCAGAGACAGGTCTGGTTTTGGAGGGGAAGGTCATGATAGGAGTGGATAGGTCTTTGCTATTAAGAGCGAAGGGGATTTTGGGTTGTAGCTCGGATTGGACCATTTGGCCATCTTTGAGGTGCCAAATAGTGTTGGTCTTTCTCCCGTCATGGTCATTACGGAAGGGATAATCAATGTTTTTTGCTATGGTGTAGGCTTGAAACCAGCGAAAGAAAGGGATATTGAATTCGACCCTTTTAAGGAATCTATAATATTTCTTTTGGATAGATTTTCCTTTGCTTCCTGGATAATGTTGGAAGAACCATTCTCTGTGAAGAGACCATTCTTCAGAATTGAAATCCTTTTTAAGGGATTTTTTATCTATGGTAAACTCAGATAAGGAAGATTGATTTTCAAAACAGGTTTCTTTTTTGAAAACTTGGTTTGAAAAGGATTGGTTCTCATTAAGAGAGGATTGACCAAGATTGCAAAGATCTTTGTTTTGATCTTTGTTTTGATCGATGTTTTTAAGAGATTGATTTGCATTCAAAGAAGATGAAGGCATAAGACTAGAAGAGGGTGAAAGGATAGGAGACATACCGGAAGATGTGAGGAAAAGGCTTCGTATATAAAAATATCCTCACCCATAAGCATCATCGCCTTCACTTGGTTTCATAAGAATATAGGTATTAAAAATGAACTTAATAACTTACCTTCTAAAACATACCTTAGAGTTACTTGTACTTGTTCATGCATTAGATTAAGGCCATACTATCTGGGTATTAAACTGGAAATTGCAATTACTTTCTAAAAGCATATTTTGGAGTTAATCATAATTGTTACAAGACAAGGCAATAGTTATCTCAGAATATATTTAGACTTGAATTAAAAGTTATTTTCTAAATTATATTTGTAATATGATCAAACAAAAGGCTTTTCTTAAAAATTTCCGCTCTTTGGTTGAGGAACCTCAAGACAAGAATTGACCAAACACTGCCCAGTACCTCGGTTAATTTATGGACTTATTTTCGCCCTATCCAACGGGTCTTACGGATGCCACGTAAATACGAGTGGGTCGTCCTTGAGAACCATCCTCTTACACAAAGAGTTTTGACCAAAATATTTTAGAAACCTTTTAACCAGTTGATCATAAACATAAATAATTAATTTGCAGGATATAAAATAGATGAATAAGTAATAATTCAAAAGGAAATATATAAAGAGTACATAAAACCTTATAAAGAACACTTTGTAATTAAACTGCAGAAATATGATCCAGATGAATAAAAACATAATTAATAAATATTAATTATAAAATAGTAGACAACTTGACTATAGGATTATCCGATCGAGGCGGATAAATACGGCACTTTTCAATTGCCCTTGCCAGACGCCTGTATTGACGTACACTGCGGCATTTAGCTATAGTCAAAGAGTACACTATAGTATAATATACTTTGTATTTTCATAAAGCTTTCAATATTAATACCCCTTATTTATGGCACTTAATTAATTAAGAACATAAATAAGTAACTGTAAAGCATAGGTTAGATAAGCAAAGTTAAAATTCAAGGTTAATATCTACATTCCTACTTCCACCATCTGGCTCTGATACCATATATATATATATATATATATATATATATATATATATATATATATATATATATATATATATATATATATATATATATATATATAAAAAGAAATAGGCCCAATTTTTAATGGTAGCCCATGACATTTGAATTGGCTCACGGCCATTGTAGCAGGGAGGTGATAAAAAGATGGAGCCCATGAATAAAGAATATGATGCACCAGACCTAGCCCAAAGGAATTCAATTATTCAACCCAACGGCAATATAAAAACCAAGAAAGCCGCACACGCAAGAGTAACAAGGAACAGAAGCCGCGGCACAACAGTACCGCCGGCAACGCATAGGAGAGGTTTTTGGGTACCGTTTTCGACACCGTGAAGAGAGCTCTGGAGCAGAAAAAGGAGACTAAAATTTCAGGATCAGAAATTTCTCTATTCCGGGTTATTTTTATCTCTGTAATTTATGACTCCTAATTTTATTTTATTGTTCTCGAACACTATGGATAGCTAAATCCTCTTCTAGGGTCTTAGGTGGATCTTGTATGTTTAGAGACCTTTTTATGTTCTGATTTCTGGTTTGAATTCCTATTTTTATTTTAATTAATATTGTCCTATTGTTTTTATCACATGATTAGGATTAGCTACCCTTTGCATGTTTATAATCAATTAGTTGATCAGCGACCGTACTGCAATTAGTTGGTGGACCTATAGGATAATTGGGGCTATAATTAGGGCATGACCAAACCATAATTTAGTCTTCCAATCATTCAACCTTTTTGCTCTTTATGTTTTTCCTGAATTTAAATTCTTGCATGACCAAACGAGGGTTAATTTAGGAAAAAGAATATTAATCGCGAATGACCAAACGGATTAATAGCTTTAGTAAAGGGATTGGTAATTAAATAAAATAAAGGAATTCAAGTAGGAATTAGACATAGGGGAATCGAAGCTTGCAAGTGAAACCGTGACCCTAGACCTCTCTCCATCGATTAAATCTAGTATTTTAATTCTTGTTGTTTATTTCTTTTTATTTGTTTTCGTTACAACTAAATCATTGGTTCGTCTAAACAATATATAATCTTGACTAGTTTAGTACTTGTTAATTAATCCCTGTGGATACGATAATCTTTTATACTACTTCTGCGAAAGAGTACACTTGCTCTAAGTGTGTTTTTAACGCAACATTGAGCGTACGTGATTACGAACACAAAACGAAAGTAGATCCAATCAACTCTTCGCTGTGTTGTAAGATTTTTCAAAGACAAAACCCTAACTCTTGGTTTCTTATGTTTCAGGTACACGATGGTGCAAATAGGATAAAACGAACACTGAGAAGGTAAAAATCACAACACCTTTGTGATTTATACTTTTCTTTGTTATTATACAAGTACTAACTTGTATTATTCTTGATCTGTATGTGACTGGAGTACACGATCCTGATGAACATAGCAAGTTCACAAGGACAGTTCCTTCAACAACAGAGATGTGTCAAAGGTAAACCCTAATCTTACCCCTTTCTGTTTCCTCTTGATTTCAGTCACTGAAATCTTTCTCTAACCCTTCCTTTTGTTTGCTGCTAGGTCAACAACCACCTGTTGAAGACAGTGAACCACTCAAAGAAACTCTAGGACGGAGAAGCGTACGGAACTTGGAAGAATTAGGGTAAAACAGTAGAATAGAACTTAGAAATTTAAGACTGAAAAATTCTTTGTATTAAATTCTCTGTGTATTGATACAAAGTGTACCTATCTATTTATACAGCTTTCTCTGGATTTTTTAGCTGTTAGATGGGTTTATGTTAGTTACAAACCCAGTTTCTTGCAATAACAAACTAGTTAACAAACTGTTAACTATCAAAACAGATTTGTAACTGCCTTATAACAGCTTTTATAATGGATAAAAAGCTGTTATATTTATTTCCAGGGTGTGAATATATGCTTTGACATGTTTTGATGATTGACAAAAGAAAGTCAAAAAGGACTAGACTGCAAAAAGCGGAAAAATGTAATCAAGATCAAGTCAAGAGTGGTTCTACTGTTGTGTGTGTATTAGGACAATTTATAAGTGAAAATAAAGCTCTCTAAATATAAAATAAATCTCACACTCACAATGTTTTTCATATAAATAATTCTGCATGAAAATATTTTTTAAACAAACCTCATGCATGCAAGATTAAATAGGAGAAGCACAAAACATGTGAAAATGTTTTTTAGAAGCATAAATCGATTTTACAAAGCTTATATTTGATTCACATTGCTTCCAAAAATTAGAAGAAATCGATTTCCTCCTTAGTATATTCAAGCAAGAAATCGATTTTAACACATCCTAATTTCAAGCTAATAATCGATTCCTTCTCCTTTTCATTCTACTTCATAATCGATTCAATTCCTTTTCTATTGAGGCTCACAATCGATTATCATGGTTTAACAAAGCAAAGAATCGATTCTTTCATGATTTAACATAGCAAATAATCGATTCTTCTATCTTTTAACTAAGTACATAATCGATTCCTTATCCTAGATCTAATCAAGCATAGAATCGACTATCCATCTTAGGCAAATCAGGCACACAATCGATTTCTACATTTCTTCATTTCACTCAACGGTCATATTTTCTATACGCCTATAAATAGCAGCCTCACTCTTCACTCTCAATAACGACTGACTCTTGCATCTGAGATCTATTATTCTTCTCATCACTCTCACTACTCTTACACTTGCTATTTTATTTTTGAGAGCTTTATATTTCACATAGTTTGATATTGTGTAATTTGTGCTTGAACTTGTTTTATCCACACTATTGAGTGTGCTATCAAATCCTTTTTCCTTCTTATTTGTTGGGGGTGTTCCCAAGTTTTTCCAAGAGAGGCGAGATCTATTGGTTCTTGAAGGTTTTCTTTTAGGGAGGTGATATCCCGGTGTTGTAAGTTCTTTGATTGTAAAGATTTCTAGCTGAACCTGTTTTAAAAGCTAGTGATTAGCTGAAATCCCTTGGAGCATTCCTTGGGGACTGGACGTAGGCCTGTGGTTTGGCCGAACCAGTATAAATCTCTCTGTGTCATCCTCATTCCCTTCATCTCCTTTATTTTCCTTGCAAGTTATTTTATTGCCTTATCATTGTTATTTAAATTCAAGCGTCTTATTTGATCAAAATCTTTTAAAAACTTTATTTTTAAATCGCAATTTTTAAATTACACAATTCACCCCCCTCTTGTGTTTGAAGTCACTTGGTCAACACAAGGTGTTTTTAGGAATTTTGCATTAAATTCCAGCAAGTTGAAAGGAGAATTGTTTTGGTGGGGATTAGAATCGATGGCTACATGAGAAAATTGGAAGAAGATGAAGTTTAAAATGTTAGGATTTGTGTTTGTGTTATTTGAAAATGCAGATTTGGATATGCGACTGTGGTGGAGAACACCACCCCTGGGTTTTGGGTTTGAGATTTTTTTAAATAAAATATTAAATACAAAATTATGAGTCAGATTAAAAAATACATATTGGCTAAGAGTTGGATGGAGTTGGATGAAAAATTATAAAAAAAGGCTAAGAGTGTAAATGTTTTGTATCTTAAAGGACCTAAGTGATACGAAAAAAACTTAAATGACCAACTTGTTATAATTAAATAACTTAAATGACCAACTTGTCATTGGGGTCGGGCGGGCACGGGTAGTAGTTATCCGCTCTCCGCCCCGTTTAATTAAAATGCTACTCGTACTCGCCCCATACCCGCGCGGATACCCGCGTAGCGGGTTTTTCACGTGTATTGTCTCCTCGCGGGTACCCGCAGATACACACAGATACTTTTAATATTAATTGAAATATATTATTTAAAAAATAATATTTGAAATACCAAACAAAATTAGCCTTTTTTACACCATTTTTCTCTTCATTCATATAAAAAAATTAGGCATTTCATTATACATACATATAATATTAATTGAAATTTTTTTTTGAAAATAAAATTTGATATACCAAACAAAATTAATCTTTCGAACACCATTTTTTCTCTTCGTTCATATAAAAAAAATAGGCATTTCATTATACATTTATTTTAGGCTTAATTATCACTTACCCCCTGCAAATATCACTGTTATTCATTTACCCCCCTGCAAAAAAAAACTCTCCAAACAAACCTGCAAAATGTAACCGTTTCCAGTTACCCCCTGCTGTTAAATTTTCTGTTAAAACTTAACAGTGATGACGTCAGTACCACGTGTCACCATATTATTGGGCCTCTGTGACACGTGGCACTGACTTCCACGTTAGCAACCAATGCCACGTGGCACTGTTGTTAAATCAAAATAAATCTTCAAAATGGCTAAATTGGGTGTTGAACTCGTGACCCATTCCTCACACCCACACCTCTTAACCACTAAGCCAAATTATTATTTGTGATTATTAACACAACTACTAATATATATTACATCATTGTCAATTAAATTAAAAAAAAATCTGGAAACCCATCGTTCTTCAATCTGTAAACCAAATTATTATTAATTATTATCTTGAATTCATCCTCCAACAGCAAAAAAAACCCAGAAATTGCGAACATCAACAGAAACCTTCTCCAATCTTCTCCTTCCATTTTCGTTTTTTCGATTTTCGTAATGAAATCTTCATCTTCATCTTCTTAAAAAAAACCCAAGAGTCGATCTGAAAATGGTTCTTAAAAAAAACCCAGGAGAAAAATAGATCTGAAAACCCAGGAAAACATTTACCTTCATCTTCTTAAAAAAAAAACCCAAGAGTAGATCTGAAAATGGTTCTTAAAAAAAACCCAGGAGAAACATTAACCTTCATCTTTATCTTCTTAAAAAATCAGAAACCATATAATGCCAAAACAGATCTGAAAATTGTTGGAGGTACAGAGCACAAAATAGATCTGAAAAGAGATTTTAAAAATTAGTATGTTTTTTATTGTTGCCAGGTGAAGTAGGGTATCAATCATTTTGGGGATTGTTGTTGTTGGAGATTATTGGGATGGGGCGTTGGGAAGGGAAGCTGATATGTGGGTTCCTTAGTTGCTGTTGTGAATGGAAAAGTTGAGGAGATTGATTTGGTTCCTATTTAGTTAAAGATGAACCGATCTTTTTCTGTCCATTTTGTTATTTGTTTTTCAGATTTTGTTAATAATTAATAATAATTTGGTTTACTAGTAATTGCGTTAATAATCACAAATAATAATTTGGCTCAGTGGTTTAGAGGTGTGGGTGTGAGTAATGAGTCATGAGTTCAGCACCCACTTCAACCATTGGTTGCTGACGTGGCCCTGTTGACATAGGAGCTGACGTGGCACGTCAGTGCCACATGTTACAGAGGCCCAATAATATGGTGACACGTGGTGCTGACGTCATCACTGTTAAGTTTTGACAGAAAATTTAAGGGGGTAACTGGAAACAGTTACATTTTGCAGGGTTTGTTTGGAGAGTTTTTTTTGCAGGGGGGTAAATGGATAACAGTGATATTTGCAGGGGGGTAAGTGATAATTAAGCCTTTATTTTATCATTTATTTGTTAGTTTATAGCGGTTAATGAAAGAAGATAAATAACACTAAAATTAATAATAATAAGAAATTTTTCAAATAAGTATATTTATTACGGGTACGGGTACCCGCGAGCACATGTACCTCAATATCCGGTCCCTCCCCGTTTATTGACAGGTAGTCTAATTATTCGTTTATTCAACCCGCGGGTACTCGTTAAGCTACCCGCCCGTACCCGTCGCGGATAATACACGCGGATACCCAAGGGTGCGGGTTTTTTTGTCATCCCTACTCGTATTCATCTTTTATGAATTTTGGTCAGTGTATCATTTAACTTGGTGAGAGAAAGAATTTAATACTCATTGAAACATTAATTACTGATAAACATAAAATTATTAAACTTGAATTACTTTAATATGTTTTAATTAATGACTTTTAATGAATAATACATTTTTTTACTAGAAACATTTAATGAAGAATACATTTTTTTTTGACAAACTTAATGAAGAATACATGGTAGGTGTATTTCAATTAAAATGTATTACCTCCGGTTCACTTTATAAGAGAGAATGCAGTATTTGCAATGTTTTTAAAACTGGACCGGACCTTGAACTGGTGAGCCCTCTGGGTCATGGTTCATTCGGTTCAACCGGATAAACCACGGTTGAACCGGATATTTATTAAATTAATAAATAAATTATAAAGCATTAAACAGACTTGAGAGTTTTGAAGCTTATATTTTATTTTCAAAAAAGATTGAGAATATATATTTTATTTCATCCTTACACGTACTTACCTATTTCCTGATCACGAACAATTCAACCGACAAGAAAATTAATTAGGTTGAAAAAAAAACAAATCTAAACAAAAAAGCGACCAACCAGAGGCAGAAACACAAAAGTTATAATCATTTTGATGTATTGATTTGCACCATTGTGATATAACCAATAACAGAGAAAAAAAGGGTTCCGTGGCGGCTTGCCCCAGCTTGCTGGTCTTTCTCCTCTCTTGTGGAGGCTCTGGCTCCCTCCTCTTGGTGGGATTCTTTTCCCTTTGCTTTTTCCATGCCTTCCCTCCCTCATCTTCTCTGTTACTTCATCACAAACCCCCCCACATATAAATTTCAACTCCCATCGTATCTCCCTCCCCGCTCCACCCTCATCCATTCTTCCACCTCGCTCTCTCCATAAACTCCGACCAGACCTCTCCAATCCACCTGTCCAGATCCATCCCTTTCCGTCCCTCTCTCATTATGTCCTAACTCACAAATTCACAAATCCATCTCACCTCGCGTTCGTCAAAACCTCCACCATGCTTCCTGCCATGAATCTTCAGCTGGGGTTCCCCCCATCGCTCCGTCGGGCTCAGATTTGCTTCCTCATGGAGATCTGCTCCTCTTCTGTTGAACGGCGCATCTGTCAGCTCACGATGCTTTCCACCCTCAGGTCTCTCCTTGTTGATTCGTCCACCGTGCTGTCGACTCGCCCGCCGCTTGAACCACTGTCATGTTTAGGAATGTTGCTCGTAAGTGTTTGTTGTAATTGCCCTGCTCTGCGTAATTTTCATCAATCAGTGGTTGGGTTCCCCCCTTCTACGCAGATCTTTACCCGACCTCCACCAAAACCCCCTAACTTCAAAGGCGGATGTCGCTGTGTTAGTTTTTTAGGGTGGGGTTTTGCTGCGCTCAAGATGTTTGATGAAAAGCCCATTTGGTTAATGAAATGCTCAGTTTGGTCAAATCACGTTTGGTTTCGTGGTGTGCCCTTAGCTGTTTTTGAATTGGATATGGAACCTGGGTCCTCTAGTTTTAGTTGCATGATTCTAGGTGTTAACAAGTGTATAGTGATCATTGTTTGTAGTGAATATTGTAACTCTCATTTCTCAGCTACATAGTAATTACATTGGTTCTCTAGAGTAATTATAAGTTCCCTTACCTTACCTGTGTTCGATGTATATTGGATTATATATCTTGTTGTATCAATTTATTTAATTTATTGATAAATGCAAAACCTATTCTTGAGGAAATCATTGCTTTTAGTACTTGAGGAAATAGACATAAACATGAAAGTATCTTGTTGCATGATTCTAGGTGTAACAAGTGTATAGTGATAATTGTTTGTAGTGAATATTGTAACTCACACTTCTCAGCTACAGAGTAATTACATTGGTTCTCTAGAATAATTACAAGTTCCCTTACCATACCTGTGTTCGATGTATATTCGATTATATATCATGTTGTATCAATTTATTTAATTTGTTGATATATGCAAAGCCTATTCTTGTGGAAATCATTGCTTTTAGTACTTGAGGAAATAGACATAAACATGAAAGTAGCTAGTTGCATGATTTTAGGTGTTAACAAGTGTATAGTGATAGTTGTTTGTAGTGAATATTGTAACTCACATTTCTCAGCTACAGAGTAATTACATTGGTTCTCTAGAGTAATTACAAGTTCCCTTACCCTACCTGTGTTCGATGTATATTGGATTATATATCCTGTTGTATCAATTTATTTAATTTAATGATAAATGCAAAACCTATTCTTGAGGAAATCATTGCTTTTAGTACTTGAGGAAATAGACATAAACAAGAAAGTAGCTAGTTGCATGATTCTAGGTGATAACAAGTGTATAGTGATGGTGTGTTTGGATCACCGCGAGACCACACATAGTCGAATTGTGCGTATCCTAGCTAAAGAAATAATCCGTAACTGGATAGATTTTAAGACTGTGGATTCTCCTCCAATTATGACCATCTATCATGAGTTGATGTTGTTTGCGTGGATGATTGGTTCTGTTAGTCAGTTTGACGTCATACCAATATGATCTACTCTCTACTTGTTCATTCTGTGTCTGGGGTATTTCCAATGTCTTACAAGTTCCCTTACCTTACCTGTGTTCGATGTATATTGGATTATATATCCTGTTGTATCAATTTATTTAATTTATTGATAAATGCAAAACCTATTCTTGAGGAAATGATTGCTTTTAGTACTTGAGGAAATTGACATAAACATGAAAGTAGTTAGTTGCATGATTCTAGGTGTTAACAAGTGTATAGTGATAATTGTTTGTAGTGAATATTGTAACTCACACTTCTCAGCTACAGAGTAATTACATTGGTTCTCTAGAGTAATTACAAGTTCCCTTACCTTACCTGTGTTCGATGTATATTGGATTATATATCATGTTGTATCAATTTATTTAATTTGTTGATAAATGCAAAGCCTATTCTTGAGGAAATCATTGCTTTTAGTACTTGAGGAAATAGACATAAACATGAAAGTAGCTAGTTGATGACTCTAGGTGTTAACAAGTGTATAGTGATAACTGTTTGTAGTGAATATTGTAACTCACACTTCTCAGCTACAGAATAATTACATTGGTTCTCTAGAGTAATTACAAGTTCCCTTACCTTACCTGTGTTCGATGTATATTGGGTTATATATCCTGTTGTATCAATTTATTTAATTTATTGATAAATAAAAACCTATTCTTGAGGAAATCATTGCTTTTAGTAATTGAGGAAATAGACATAAACATGAAAGTAGCTAGTTGCATGATTCTAGGTGATAACAAGTGTATAGTGATGGTGTGTTTAGATCATCGCGAGACCACACATAGTCGAATTGTGCGTATCCTAGCTAAAGAAATGATCCGTAACTGGATAGATTTTAAGACTGTGGATTCTCCTCCAATTATGACCATCTATCATGAGCTGATGTTGTTTGCGAGGATGATTGGTTCTGTTAGTCAGTTTGATGTCATACCAATATGGTCTACTCTCTACTTGTATTTTATTTCCAATGTCTTATATGTCCTAGCTTATAGGAGCAATGCGAAAATGTGTTTGGGGTATGTCCTAACACTGATTGTTCATTCTGAGTGTAATGTTTCTTCTCAATTAATGAAATGAGATATGTTTACCGTAAAAAAATAACAGAGAAAAGGGAATCAGATCCAACAAGAAAAAAGGGAAAAAAACGAATTTGGCAAGGGAAAAAAAGTTGAACTTGGATGCAGAGCAATTCATTTGGGAGAGGAAGAAGATTCACACCGTCAGCACGCAGATGCAATAGTGATCTGAACGAGATGCAATGGTGGCCTGAACTTCTCGCAACACTGTTTCTTCTAAGTTTATTGTTTTTCATGTTCTCTATTGAGTGAATCGATCAACTGCAGAAGCGAAAGAGTAAAAAAAAACTAAATGCGTCAAAAAATGGACTTGGGAGGCGCAAAGATTGGACCGAACAGTTTCTCTTAACCACCCGCGGTTCACCGGTTTTCCGGGTTAATGCCGGTTCAAAGCGGTTTTTCCAGTTTTTTCCCGGTTCTATCAGCCAGCGGGTTAATGAGCCTGAACCGAACCGCAGACATGTCCGATTTCCGGTTCAACCGGCCGGTCCGGTTTCAACAACATTGAGGTTTTGTTACATTGGATAACTGATGTATATAGTTTATATTTATAGACCAGATACATCAGTTATCCAATGTACCAAAAACTGTAATGTCTCTTACAAAGTGGACCGGAGGTAGTATATTTTAAGCAAAATTACATTAGGGGTCCTTTAGGTTTTTTTTTTTTTTGTAACGAGTTTGCCCTTTATGTTATTTTGTAACAAATAAGACCTCTAAGTCCTTTAAGTTGCAAAACGTTAACAAAATTGACTTTTTTTTTTATTTTCCGTCTAACATTGTTAAAAAACACCTATGTGACAGTTAAGTACAAATGCGTAATAGTTAAAAACAAAACAAAAAATTAGATTTTCCACTATCTTCAAAGAACCCAGAGATTAGGGTTCATCTCCTTACACTTAGTTGATGCCTTCATCCATGGAAAATTAGGGTTCTGGTTGTACTCTCAAGATGAAGATTTGAGCATTAAAATCTTCATTTTCTCTAAATCTTCAAAAATCTAGTACCACACAGATATGGATTTGAAGAAATCTACGCTTCATCTTCTCTAACACTTAAACAAGCCAGTACCAAAACAATGAAGATTGCAATGACTGTGGATTGAAGTTTTATTTTCCCTTATAGATCCGGGTTTCAGTAATCTGTTTAAGATTGAAAGGAAGAAGAAGGAAGGATTTTTTTTAATAGAATATTAAATAAAAATTATGAGTCACATGCCAAATAAGCATTTTGATGCCCATGTCAGCTTATTACATGCCACATAGGTTTTTTTTAACGGAGTTTGATGAAAAATTTAAAAAAGGCTAACTGTGTAAACGTTATGTAACAAAGGCCTTAGTATGAAAAAAATATAAAAGACTAACTCGTTACAAAAAATAACTTAAAAGACCTCCTGGTGTAATTTTGCCTATATTTTAAGGAGATGCCTTGAGTTGACTATTTAGGGAGAAGTTGCACAAATTGTATGTATCTATTTTATTTTCAAGGTTAATTACTTTGTAGGTCTCAAAGCTAAAAAAAGTTGTAATTAGATCTCTCAACTAATATAGTTCTTTTTCAATTAGGTATTCCTTTAAAATTACAGTTGCTAAAAATTAGTCAATGTTAATGTCACATATTGTATAAAGAAATACATCGCGGAACTAATTAACAATTTGTGAACAGAACATTTTTTTTGGTTCGAGCATTGTTGGCCACCCACATAGTGTCACAACGCTTTCAACGAAAGACTAATATGTGTATGTGTTTAGGAGAAAATTTCGCACTGGCCAACACTGATTTTGTCACTTCGGGAATCAAACTCGGGAGCACTGGGCCGACACTCCATGTCCCAGGATAGGTTATGTCATTGGGCCAACGGTGTTGGTTGTAAACAAAAGCAATTTGATCTATCGAAGTCACAACTAAGCCAAAATATAATAGTCGACAATTTGATATATTATTTTATTCTGAAGATATTAAAAATTTAAAAAATACTTTTTCTTGGAAATATTAAAATTAAAATAAACATACAATCAAAACAAATGTTATGTCTATAAATGAAGTAAAAAGTCATAAGCATGTATTATTCAAATGTAATTAATGCGTTAGAATATCTTATTTTTGTTCTTATCCGCCCTAACTATTTAAATAGTTAACTCTAAACTATATCATAAAATAATAAATCGAGGTCATTTCCTAAAGGTTTTTGAAACAAACAATCTTTTATAATATAAACAAAAATACTATATTCATGACTAAAAATATTAGCTATAAAATATAAAAATATTAAAGTTGTTATTCATAAATCTTGTGTTCCAACCACCTTGAAAACAAAAATTATAACTAGTAATAAAATTATATGATTTAAGTACACTTTAAAATATAAATAAAGTTTATTGAAAATATAATAATAATGAACTATTACTTTTTATCAAAACAGGAATGAATGGATATAATCTTATAGAAGTATTCGATTATATAAACTTAAATACTATATTTATGACTAAAAATATTAGATATAAAATATAAAAATATGAAAGTTATTATTCATAAATCTCGTGTTCCTTCCAACCACCTCGAAAACAAAAACTATCACTAGTAAAAAAATTATGTGATTTAAGTACACTTTGAAATATAAATAAATTTTGTTTAAAATATAACAATAATGAAGTATTACTTTTATCAAAACAAGAGTGAATGGGTATGATCTTATAGAAGTATTACTTAAAATTCTAACAAAATTACACTAGGGGTTCTTTAAGTTATTTATTTGTAACCAGTTGGTCCGTTATGTTTTTTTCATAAAAACTAAGTCATTTAAACTGCTTAACGTTTTCACCGTTGACCTTTCATTTCCATCTAACACTGTTAAAAAACATCTATGTGCAGTTAAGTGCTGATGTGACTGTATAAATAATAATCCTGGAAAAATTTTAATGATTTTTTTCCTGGATTATGTGATTTAAGTGCCCCCAAATTTTAATGATTTTTTTTACTAAAATTAAATACCCCCAAATTAGTCAACCTCGTCACGCTTCAAACCAAGAATTAAATACCCCCAATTTTAAATACCCTAGAAATTTTTCCCGGGACTCCTAACACACTCCCGACGGGTTTGAGTAATTCCAATCATAAAATGTGTGAGGAGTCCCGGGAGTACTCAACCTCGTCACGCTTCAAACCTAGAATTTTTTTTGAAACTTAAAATGTTAATTGCATTAACTAAATTAGTCTCATTCAGTTAGGGACTGATTCGACTGAAGTTATTATGGACTGAGATAAAACACAATCTTGCAGCGGCGTCCAACTAGCATCCGAATGGAAGGGCCAATCCTCGCAATTTCGTTCTAAATTTAGCTTCTGTGATTTCTTGGGATCCAACAATTTTTATGCAAGCTGCACAATCTGAGTGCCAAGTTGAAACGGTAGATGGAAGACCATACATTGTCTTGCTGAAAGATAAAGACAAAATGAAGGGAGTAGTGGTTGGTGGTGGGAAGAAAGAGCGAGAGGCAAACAAAGCTGCGGTTGTGTGGCGGTGGTGGCGGAGGAAGAGGAAGGCGACCTAATTAAGAGAGGTGGAGGTTATGGAGGATTGAGGATTGGTGGTTAGTTGTGGCAATAGTGCAGAGGGATTCTGCTGCTGTTGTTGTTGCTCTTGCATGATCACCGCACCATTAATCATTCTGAACCTTCTTACAGAAGATGATTCGCTGAGTGATGAAGAATCAGTTAGGGTTTTAGGTGTGCTTCTAATTGGAAGATTCTGTTGCGATCAATTGCCATGGTTTGGGGTTTATTCATCTTCTTCTACCTTTTACATGACGGAAGAGTGCTAGGGTTTTTTCAATAGGGAACCGGTAAATGCCCAACTCCATTTTTGATTTGTTACACACATATTATCAAGGCTTAAAGGTCATTTTGGTCCCTGCAAAATACACATTAATCCATTTTGGCCCCTGCAAAATAAAAAACTTTAAATAAGCCCCTGTAAAATAGCTAGTTGTTCAGTTAAGCCCTCGCTGTTAGTGGTCCACTAACGCTGTTAGTTTTAAAGGTCATTTTGGCCCCTGCAAAATACACATTAAAGGTCATTTTGGCCCCTGCAAAATACACATTAATCCATTTTGGCCCCTGCAAAATACCTTTAAAACTAACAGCGTTAGTGGACCACTAACAGCGAGGGCTTAACTGAACAACTAACTATTTTACAGGGGCTTATTTAAAGTTTTTTATTTTGCAGGGGCCAAAATGGATTAATGTGTATTTTGCAGGGGCCAAAATGACCTTTAAGCCTATTATCAAACCATCAATTTGTGTTAGCTAAAGATTAAGTTACCCTTTTGTGGTTTTAACTCTCAAATTCGCAGCTAAAATTATTAGAAAGAGAAAAAAAGCATTACCTTTCATTACCACTCTAGTTTTAGGTTTGATATTAGAAAAACTCTTCACTATCTTTAGTTATTATAAGATGTGGTGAAGTGCAAATAAGTGGCAGTGTAATGGTGAGATAAGATGAAGTGACGAAGTCGACGGTGAGGTGAAGTGATGTGATTAAGTGAAAATACAAAAGATCGAGTTGCTCCAATGTTTTGGGAGTCCAAATAAAGAGTCATGAGACAATTAATTTTTATTTTAGGTTTATAAAAGATTAAATAAATATAAAGAGTAAATTTGCAAAAGTTTGCCAAATTGTATGATGGTTTATTAAAAATACCATTGGGACAAAAAAGGGTCAAAAATAACAAAATTTAGGAACGGAGGAAGTAGTGTTTTTTGGTGGTCCACGGTATAAGAAACATGCACCATTTTTAATATATATTAAATGATCAATCTCAACATTATCTCTATTTAAGTGGTATAATTTTTGACACAAATTTAACTAGTGTAATTAGAGGTGATGTAATTAATTATGAATATAAATTATTATTTAATGAAAATTACAAATTTGGAAAGAAAGTTAAACTTTCAACATTATTAAATGAAAATAGTTGATTCCAATATTCTTAATTAGGAGTATAAACCATCATTTAACAAAAATAACAATTTTAGAAATAAATTAAACTTTCAATCTTGTTAATGAGAATAATTAATTTCAATGTTATTCATTTTTTGCTTCACATAGGGGTTTGTTTCCTATACTATCGAGATAATAGATTTTTATAACAAAAACAAAGCCATATTATTTGTTACAATTTCATTAAAAATTCATTTTTGTTCCAATTTATTCGTGTATCCTAACGACTTTCTTCTCATCAATAACCTAAGAATTTGTCAAATATAATTTTCTAAACAAAATAAAAAAAAGCATAGAAACACTTTAAACAATACCCAAACCGACGTCGTCCGAAACTCTCAAGAAAGTGAAGTTTCTAAGCTCTCAATCAATCAATGACGCGTAACCCAGCTCGCTAAGGCAAAGCCACCACCCTTTCTTTCACTCCATCCCCAATTCTCATTTCTCAATTCTCATTTCAATAACCGATCACCCACCTCTTCTCTTCAAATCTTCTCAAATCCCCAATTTTCAATCACCAAACCCTAACAATTACTTCAACACTGAAAACCATGGTACCACCGGCGATAGCATCGCCGAATCCACAAATCACACAACAATTCTTAAGCTCCGTTCTCTCACAACGTGGTCCATCAGCAGTTCCTTACTCAGAAGACACAAAGTGGTTAATTCGTCAACACCTATTATCGTTAACAACAACTTTCCCATCTCTTGAACCCAAAACGGCGACGTTTACTCACAACGATGGTCGTTCTGTTAATCTCCTTCAAGCTGATGGAACTATTCCCATGACTTATCAAGGTATAACCTACAATATCCCAATCGTAATTTGGCTTATGGAATCTTACCCTCGTCATCCACCTGTTGTTTATGTTAATCCAACTAGAGATATGATTATCAAACGCCCTCACCCTCATGTTAATCCTTCTGGTTTAGTTTCTGTTTCTTATCTTCATAATTGGATTTACCCTAGTTCTAATTTGGTTGATCTTGTTCTCTCTTTAAGTCATCTCTTTGGTCGTGATCCTCCTCTTTATTCTCAACGTAGACCCAATCCCAATCCCAATTCCAATTCCAACCCTAATCCTAATTCCAATCAGAATCCTAATTCCAATCACAATCCCAATCCTAACCCTAATTTAAATTCAAATCTCAATCCAAGTTCTAATTTTGGGACTTCTTCTTCATCTGGGTATCAACATCATCCTCCAAGGAGTTACCCTCCTTCACCTTATTCACCTTCTCGGCCTCCTACTCCTACTCCTCCTCCTCATACTGAGGACCCTGGCGAGGTTTTTAGGCGAAATGCGATTAATAAGCTTGTGGAGACTGTGCATAATGATGTTACCGCGTTGAGGAAGACAAGGGAGGCTGAAATGGAAGGTTTGTTTGGTTTGCAAGGGGTTTTGAAACAGAGGGAGGAGGGTTTGAATAAGGGTTTGGGGGAAATGGAGGTGGAGATGGCGAGCTTGGAGCAGCAATTGCAGATAGTTTTGATGAATACTGATATTTTGGAAAGTTGGTTGAGGGATAATCAAGGGAAGAAGTTGGAAGGTTTGGAGAATGTTGTTGATGCTTTTGAGTGTGTTGATGTGCTTTCTAAGCAGATGCTTGAATGCACTGCTGCTGATTTGGCTATTGAAGATACTCTTTATGCATTGGATAAGGCTGTTCAGGTAGGAGCGGTACCGTTTGATCAGTACTTGAGGAGTGTGAGGGTGTTGTCGAGGGAGCAGTTCTTTCACCGTGCTACAGCTACTAAGGTTAGAGCTGCTCAGTTGCAGGCCCAGGTTGCTAATATGGCTGCTCGGAATCAACATTATGGTAGCTGAGATGGCATGGAGCGGCTTGTGTCTGAAGACATTGGAATGGAAACCTTCATTTGTCGGTGCTATTTGGTACAGATTGCTATTTGTTTCTTCATTTTTAAGTCACTGCTTCTGGCCAATATAGCATAAAATGACAGCCCTTAATATGGCCGCCTTGAACAACTTTGAGACTATTAAGCATGAAATTTGTTTCGGGCATGAGGCTGTACTCTTGTTCTTATACAGACTTAATGATATGATTTTCTTGGAAATTTTGATTCAAAGGGTTCTTAGGTCAAGTTTTTCATTGTTTAGAGGTATACATGCTGTGGATCACATTCACAGGTTTGTCCCACGTTGTATTTTTGAAGACAAACATTGGGTATAGTATGATGGCCATATATAATTTTTCTTTCTTTGATTGATGCCTTACCTGTTTAAAATCAAACCGCCAACTAAATATCAAGACTTTGTTTGTTTTGCTGGTAGAAATTTCCATGCATCTACATTGAAAATTTACTAGATTAAAGTATTTGCAAAGATATACTAGCCATGTGTTGTAAAAGCAAATAATATAATTGGAATCACAACTGTCAAATAAAAGATACCTCATGGTGCAATGGTCCTAATGCAACTTTCTATATGCGTTGCTGTCTGGGTTGCTGTTTTTATGTGGTCTAGTAATTGTTTGATTATAAGTTCGTGAAGAATTGTGAAATGAGTATGGCCAAAGAAAAATATTTAAAATGTTTTTTCATATACAAGAAGATTAACATTCTCTTGAAAAGGGAACAAAAACAAACCATCATTACTAACAAACTGCTTCAATATAGTAACCCTTCTTTTTCTGTATGCATTTGTCATGAACTCCTTAAAGGAACCACCAGCTGCTGGCTGATCACCACATGGAAAAAGCCATACAGACAATCATCTTACCTACTCCCTTGTTATGCATATATTGATGTATTATGTGTAATGTCAATCTGACCATTAATTTATATTTTCACTTGAACTGCACCTACTTGCTATTGATTGCCATATAAAATTAGTTACATGGGGTGTGTGACTTTTAGATCAAGGATACATGGGGTGTGTGACTTTTAGATCAAGGATTACTAAGGAATTACTGGGAATGTAAAAACTATAAAGCAAAGCAAAGATAGAAAAAAGTGAAATTTCTGCTTGTGATAATATTAAACGAATTGGGTCATACTTGTGGCACTTGTGACATGTTATGAAAATTGAAAAGTGGAAACCATATGAAGAATTGGCTCTAAATTATATGAAGTCTTCCATGGTTCAAAGACATCAGTGGTTTATATATATTGAGTAATGTCAAGGAGAACAGCCTTTGTTTGGTTGGAGGGGAATGGAGGGGAGGAGAGGGGAGGGAAAAGAAGGGAATGTTTTAAACTTTAGTTGTTTGGTTCAGTTTTTTGAGGGGAGGGGAGGGGAGAGGAGAGGAGCAAAATCCCTTAGGCCAATTTCAGTTCAGATCCCTCCACTTTTGGAGGGATTTGAAGGGGGGTAGAGTATTTATATAAAATTTGGACTTGAATATCCTTTTATTAAGACATGAAATATTTCCAAAGTGAAAAATTTAATTTTGCACATTCCCTATATATTAAAATCCCTCCATGTCCCCTCCCCTCGTTGAACCTAACACAAAACATATTTAAAATCTCTTCCCTCTCCTCCCCTCAGTTGAACCAAACAGATCCTGAGAAAACTTTTTATGAGAACAGGTGATTAATGTGTCTGCACTATTATGTATCATAATGGGAGGGCATGTTTGTGATTGAAATAGAATTTGTTTGGAATGTTTTTATTGGGCATGTTGATGTTTATAAAAAAAAATTAGGCATCCAGATGGAAGTGATGAGGGGATCTTAGACTCTTAGTGCATTTGGCCATTGTTTGGGCTATTGAATGCAGATGTGCTACTTCAGGGTTAATGAGCAAACATGCTAGTTTAGACATGTTCAATAAGAGGGGATTTTGTTTTGTTATATTTATAGTTAAATGTGTTGTCATTTTGATATAGAATTTTTAGTTTGGTTACATTTTGTTTGTTTTGTTAATTGGATTGTAGTGGTCCTGGATCTTTGCTACACAACTAGGCACAAAAAAATTGTGTTTATCATGGGTCAAATTATGTGTGAAATTGGGGATCCACGGGATTATAAAGTAGGGTTTTGCTTTTCCCACACCCCCTCCTACTCTTTCACACCCCTTAACAAATTTTATTCCAAAAATAACCTCGTGTGAGACGCTGCGAGGACGTGTTTTATGACTGTTCGAACGACCTTGTTCGAACAGGTTCGCATGACCTCATGCGAACAGTTTAAAAACGCCCAAAAGGGTGTGAAGTCAAAATTTAACACACTCGAACGATGTCGTTCGAATGTGTTTGAACGAGGTCATGCGAACAGGTTCGCATGACCTCATGCGAACAAGTGAAAAACGCCCAAAAGGGTGTGAAGTCAAAATTTAACACACTCGAACGATGTCATTCGAACCTGTTCGAATGCCCGTGTTCGAGCAGGTGAAAATTCGTGAAAAAAAGAGGTTTGGCCCGACCTTTTGGTCTTTTCACACCCTTATGGGGTGTGTTTCGAGTAGGAGGGGGTGTGGGAAAAGCAATACCCATAAAGTAAGCTAGTTTAAGCCCAATCCATTTCATATTAAAACATAAATTCGGAACGGTTTGATTGTTGGTGTAGACTGCTGTTATAATTCAGAGAAACTGCTAGTTATTTATTGCACGTTTGGACTTTGTGAGTAAATCATGTATCTCTGAAATTGTCGTCCCTGGACACTCCTGCGGGGGCTGGATTCTCTTCGGTCAACTGAAATTTTCAGTAGGAGAGAAAAAGACTCGTGTTATTTTATAAATATTATTATTTTAATGGATCTTTACCCCTCTCGCGATCTTTCGACCGATAGGCACACAGTTTGCTGTGTCTCCATTTCGCTTTCTCTTGTTTGTCTTCCCTCAATACCTGTAATAAAATAGGAAGGAAAGAAGGCGGATGCACAAAAAATATGTTAATCACTTTGATTTTCTCTAATGATTCATTGCCATGTGGGTTTACATTTATCTAAACTAATATAATACTAATATAATATAATACAATACAGATCTTATTGATTAACCAAACTTTTGCCTGTGTCCTATGAAACTTCCTTTTGCGTGATGTCATTGCTTCTCTTTTGTTTGTATCCCACTAATTAGAACTTGGTTGGATTCTTTGAGATATCCTATCCAATGGCTACAAAACCCGCTAATAAGTTATAGACAATAAACAGCAAGTGTGTTAGGAGCTTGGATATCTATATGGGGACTTATCTTCTTGGATTGACATGTATAAATAATGATTCTATTTCTGTCTATTGCCAAAACTTGATTTTGTGAGTTTTTACCCTTCTGCCATTACCTCAGTGACATGAGTGCGAAAGTCGATCAATATTTATCTTTTAACTAATCGAGACTTACATTAATCAATTAGAAAATAATGTGTACACTTCAATAAAATCTTGAGGGTTAACCATATATGCACCCACTCCTGCAAAAGGGTCCTTTTAGTTGAAATTCTTATTAATAATAAAATGAGTGGCTCAATCCATCCCCACCAATTGTATGAGCACATTTCTCATCCCTACTTCTCTTGGGGAGGAAATGGAGCAAATGAATGATCAACTCTTTTTGGTGGGGCTCGAATAGAAGTCAAGGAAGAGGTATAAATTGCCTAAGTTGGGATAAGCTAGCAATGCGTAAGAAACATGGAGGTATGGGCTTCTGCCATTTTCATATCTTCCATTTGGCAATGCTGGGGAAGCAAGGTTGGAAGATTCTTACTAACCATGATGTTATTATAACTCGTATCTTCAAAGCTAAATACTTCTCAAGAGGGGATTTTGGGGGCTTCTCTAGGCAATAACCCAAGTTTTGTTTGGCGTAGCATCCACGCTTCACAGGTAGTTGTCAAGGAGGGTTTGAGATGGAGAGGTGGTGATGGTTCAAATATTAGAATATGGGATGATCCATGGCTTCGCCGTTCTTCTAATGCGCATGTTGCCACTCCTAAGCCGGTGGACACTCGTTTATGTTTTGTTTATCAATTATTGGACCCCTCTACAAATGATTGGAACAGACACCTTATCAATGCCACTTTCAATAATTCAGATGCTATGGAGATTATTAAGATGCCAAGGTCATTAGCTATTGAAGAAGACCTCATGATTTGGAAGTTCAGTCGTAGTGGTGATTATTCGGTCAAGTCCGCTATTATCACGCCATGGACAGACTTGTGGATTCCTCTCATCTACGTGTGGCTGGAAATTGGAACAAAATCTGGTCTTTAAAGGTTCCAAATAAGCTGGAAATTTTCTTGTGGCGTATTGCTCGTGGGTGTCTCCCTACGCGTGGTAATCTTCAAAGAAGGAGAGTCCCGTGCACGGAAGCTTGTCCTATGTGTAGTGAGTATCCGGAAAATGAATGGCCCTTGTTTTTTTGGTTGTTCTACTGTGCAAGATGTTTGGCGCGAGGCTGGTTTGTAGGGTTCAATTCAGGACGCATTTTCGGAAGCTGAGAGCGCAACTGAGCTCTTATTTTCTCTGCTGGACAGCTTCGACTCCAGGGGCAGAACTGATTTTGCTGTCATTCTTTGGTGTTTGTGGCGGCGTCGCAACGATCAGGTCTGTAATAATGTGTGCAAACCGATTGGATCCTACGTATTTGAAGCCCGGTAGTGGCTTGGGGAATGGCTGAATCAGCGTGCCACTTCTCAGCACCAGCAGCTGATACAGTGGCAGAAACCGATTCAAGGGCGCCTAAAATGCAACGTTGATGGTGCTTGGTTTGAAGATGTAAATCGTTGTGGCCTTGGTATGTGCATCCGGGATCATTCAGGTTCTTTTGTAGCTGCTAAAACTGTTTGTATTGATGGCTTTCTATCACCTCCAAAGATTGAGGCACTTGGATTGTTGGAGGCCTTACGGTGGATATCTCAGCAGGGATTTCTTCATGTTGATATAGAGCTGGATTGCAAGCAAATTGTTGATGCAGTCAAGGGAAGACTTAATTTATCTACGGAACTTGGAGTCATTATATCTTCATGTCGCTCCTCACTTACTTTTTTACACAAATGTACTCTCAGTTTTATCCGGAGACAAACCAATTGTGTTGCTCATAGCCTTGCTAGGACGGCTCAATCTTTTGCTAGTCACCATGCTCATTTTTCTATTCCTCATTGTATTGCAACACTTATAATTAATGAAATGACTTGAGTTGGTTTGCTTAAAAAAAAGAGGGTTCTTTAGTTGAAATTGTTGTGTATGCAGGCTATGCTGTTGTATATAATTCCTAACAAAAAGTTCCAATATTAATCAACCAACATTTACATTACGATAAATAAGTATATTTTCGAAAATGCCATTTTCAAAAATCTCGTATTCATCTCTTAGGAGCTTATATTTGCAATCAATTTCCTTAGAAATGAAAATCAGAGAGATATAAAGTCTTTTATACTTAGGAATAAAACCTTTCATTTGGTTTTAAAAAAACATTTAATTTGATAGAAAAAACAAAACCTTTTACACGTTTAGTACGGAAAAAGGATTTTAAGCATTCGCGAAAAATATAGAAAAACAAACGGTATACAAAAAGGAAAGACTTGTAAAAGTAATTACAAAATAAAGCTTTTTAAAAAAATATTCCGCAGCCAGGATTCGAACCTGGTAAATCGTCAATTGATTTTCCAAGGGGTGCTACTGCGGATGTTATGACATTTTTGTTGATAAATAATTTTTAAATAGCTAACAAAAAAAACTTGATGTTATAACTCATGCCGTAAACCACTTTCCTCAATAAATACCAATGGAGAAAATTAAACAAAATAATAATATTAATAGAGAATATATGACACTCTTCGGTAGGGGTGGCAAAAAAATCCATACCTGCACATATCCGTGACGGGCAGTGAATACCTTAACGGACACCCGTGTGTAAAATAAACCGATATTTCAATTATCCATCAGTTAATGGATATGGAGGTGGATATAATTAGAGCTGGCAAAATGGGATACCAAGCTCACATCAGGCCGACCCATATCGGGCTCAGGCTTTTATGGGCTAGGCCAAAAAGTTTGGGTTGAAATTTGGGCTCAACCTTAACGGTCCAAGCCCAACCTTATGCAAGTTGTGGGCTTATCGGGCTAGCTCACATTATGCGCAATTCTTTAACCAACCTGTACTGTAACTATTCTCGTATATAAAATGGGGGTGGTGTATCTATCCCTTAAGGATATAATCATATAACCTTACTAAGGGAGACCTCCTAAAATACATGACCAAGAATCCCTAATACAATCGTAGCATGGGCTATTCATAATATAATGAGAGTCCTAGGGTGTTCTATACCGCAGGGGATTTCCCTCATGTACCTGCTTTGCGCCTGCCACGAAGGTAGTCGTGTAGCCACTACTTCGGTACGAGCCAATACGCTGTCACATCCTCTTCATTTGTCTTCTACGCGGACGCGTCCAGGTGTGTGCATGGTCCATACAGCGGTGCATGCGGTACAAAATCTCCTTTGGTACTGTCTGTGCCTCCTCGGGTGACGATTGTGCCTATCAGCTTCCCCTTCCCTGCTCGGCAATGGTCTTCCTCGAGGGGGGTTGGAGCCATTCTCGATCCTCTGGAGCCCTTCTCGCCTTCTGGAGCCCATGTCGGCATTTTCCGGACACCTCGGTACACAGCCCTCCGAGCTCCGAGGCCTTTAGGGTGGCCGGTCGCGTGAAGACTTCGTTTCCCGATGCTTAGTTATTGGTTGTTGCTGGACCAACTGTCCTCTTCATTACGAGGCTTGCACCTGCCTTCTGGTCTTCGTTAGGGTGTTGGTGTCTTTCCATTTCCCGGGCGCATTCATTGTTTGGTGCTATTTGTTTCTTCATTTTAAGTCGCTGCTTCTGGCCAATATAGCATAAATTGACAGCCCTTTTGGCTTTAAACAACTTTGAGATTATTAAGCATAAATTTTGTTTCGGGCATGAGGCTGTACTCTTGTTCTTATACAGACCTTAAATGATATGATTTTCTTGAAAATTTTGGTTTAAAGGGTTCTTGGGTCAAGTTTTTCATTGTTTAGAGGTATACATGCTGTGGATCATATTCACAGGTTTGTCGTTGTATTTTTGAAGACAAACAATAGTGTTATGGGCATATATTTTTTTTTCTTTGATTGATTGATGTTAAAATTATTTACGACAGCTAAATTTCAAGACTTTTTTTTGCTGTTAGAGTGTTAGACACTCCCATTCATCTACTTTAGAAATTTACTATATTGAAGCTAAATTTCGAGACTTTGTATATTATTCTCATGAATAATATACAAATTTATTTTCTCAATAAAAATTTTGGCCGGAGAAAACTCAAGTCATTTCATTTCCAATGATTTCCATAAACCTCTCTATATTTAAATCTTGGGGTAGTATAACGTCAGCATTAGTTGTTCAAATTAGTTTGGTGAAAAAAATTTCATAACATATTTTATAAAGTGCGATGCTAAGCATCGTGTTTTGAGATACTTTAGTGTTCGAAAAAAATAATCGTTCAAATACTCAAAGTTCATTCCTCAATATCAGAACTTTTTTTAACTGTTCAAATACACAAAGTTTCTTCCTTAGTGATCAGTTTGGTGAAAAAAATTTCAAAACAAAATATGTAAAGTCTGATGCTAAGTAGTGTGTTCTTTCATGCTTTAGTGTTCGTAAAAAATTCAACTATTCAAATTAATATGCAAAGTTTGTGCCTCAATAACCGATTTGGTTAGGTGAAAAAAATATAATTTCGTAACAAAATACGTAAAGTGTGATGCTAAGCAGCGTGTTTTGATAATTTCATTTTTAAGAGTACATTAAAATTTAGGAAAAAAAATTAGATCTATAAATACGTGAAGTTTGTTCCTCAATAATCGAATCTATTGGTGAAAAACGAAAATTAATTTCGTGATAAATTATGTAAAATTCGAATACGCAAAGTTTGTTTCTGCCTCTAATTTTGTGATTGTTTTTAATTCTCTTTAATTTGTGTGATAATTTTCAATCTATCCAACAAATTTTAGTATTACAATAATTATGTATTCATTAAAGCTTTGACCCCGTGCAAAACACGGGTCCCGGAGCTAGCAGTGGCGAAGCCAGGATTTTTCTAGAGCCTGGGCAAGAAAATTTCCCGCCAATTTACATATGACATAATATATAAATAATCATAAAGTGTGCTAAATAGGAGAGATGAAATCTAACCTGTCAATAGAGTGCTAAATAAAATTAGGAGGTAAATGCCCTTTCCGAGACTTCTTTCGGGTGAATGTTCGCATAATATCAACATCTTGAAGTGACTTGAATATCTCCCGCTCGGTGTAACATATCATCAAGTCATTGAACCACTCATCGTTGATCTTGTTGCGTAATTTAGACTTGATAATCTTCATTGCTGAAAAAGCTCTTTCAACGGATGATGTCGACACCGGCAACAGCAAAGCCAACTCAATGAGTTTGTAGACCAATGGAAATACCAAATGTTTCTGAGTTTGAACCATCTTCATAGCCAAACTTTCAATATCTTCACAAGAAGTAAAGGAAGCATGCATTTTCATGTGATGTACATAATTGTCAAGTTGCTCTCTTATTGTTCCACGATCATCATCAGAAAAGTCAGCATGATAAATATCAGCAAGACGAGCAAGTTTATCAATATCAAACCTTGAGAAAGAGTTCTTGGGGTCAAGACATGAGAAGCAATTCAGCACATTGTTACTTCCTTCACTAAACCGGTGATCCATCTCCACACATATTTTGTCAATAGCAACATAAAAAATCTCTGCACGATAATGGTGAAGATTAGTGATAGTTCTCCCTGTCAGAGGAAAGCATTGTGCAATTTTTTGGACCACGGACAAAAGCATCTCTCACTTTTTCATTACTAGATTTTACCCAATCTACCATCTCTCTAAAATTGCCCTTGTTTAGAGAAGTAGAGCTTTCATCATGGCCACGGAAAGCAATGCCTTGTGCTATGAGGTATCTAATACAATCTACAGAACAAGTCAAACGGATCTTATATAGTTCTTCTGATTCCCTACTTGCTCCAGCAAAGATACTTGTCACACTTTGTCTTTGATTATTATAATCGTCATAGTGCTTCATACATGAGTTGTGCTTACTATCATGCTTACCAATATGATCTTTAAAGCCTTTAGATGCATGCTTCCAATCTTTAAATCCGTCTTTGTTGAAGACTTCATACCCAAAGTGCCCGGCCCTCCCGGGCGACTTAAAGAGAAAGCAATAGAAACAATAAGCTGCATCCTTGGACTCACTGTATTCAATCCATGTATAACTCTTATACCATGAACTACAAAATGCTCTTGAATACTTCCCAAATTGAGTACGAGGGAAATTTGTCAAATTTGGTTGCGTTGGACCCTTCAATATATACGCCCTCCTCACTTGGTCTTGAATCTCCGGAGCATACTCATCAATTTGTTTCCTACATCCTGGATCACGCACAATGTCATTTGGATTAAACTCATTGGCCGCATTAGGGGGCGTTTCTTCTACTTCGGCTTCCGGTTGCACAACATTCGCATTCTCAATAGAACTTCTAGGTACCAAAAACCTCCTCATCTAACAAATTTTATGATCCAAAAAAAGAAACTATGTAAAAAACAAATAATGATCAACATATAAGGAAACTAAAAAAGAATCAACAATTCTACACAAACTAAATACCTTTGTGTTACCTTAATGTTCTCCTAAAAAAATGGTATGTGCTATATATATGATCTAGTGAAATTTATGCTTTATATTGCCTTGCTATTAATTTAATAATCAGTTCAGTACTTCAGTATACTATATTTGATTCACTTTACTCTTTAAAATTCAAATTCAAAGGCAAGGAGTAGTTACTTACTTACTTTCTAGTTTCTCGCAAATTTAAAATCAAGATGAACTGTTTTGTGTTCAGAACTTTCCTAACCTATTTGTTCATTGCTCAAAGGGGAATAATACTATTACAATTACAATCTAACCCTATCCTAAGTCTAACCTAACCTGAGCGTATATCAATAATCAATCAAATATCATAAATTTCAAATATGCAATACCAACCGTAAAATTAAATGGAAGAAATGTGTTGGAAACAAGATATCAAAAAAAACCTTACTAACTAACCTGTGTAGATTGAGGATGGATAGCGGCGCTATAGCGGAGCAATGAAATGTGAAATTGAGATGAGAGAAACTTAAGAAATTGGAATTCTAATTGGATTGCTGCGAAGGAAATTCAGATTGAGGGTGATGGAGCCGATTCTTCTTCCATTTGGGCCGGAGTCTGGACCATTCTTTTTTTTACTTTTTTTACATTGGGTTGGACCTTACTTTTTTTTACATTGGGCTGGACCATTCTTTTTTATTTCACACCCACTGTTTTACTATTTTTGCCCCTGGTTATGACTAAAAATCAGCTATTGGGTTGGGGGCTTTACAAACAAAGTAGAAGTTGAGCCTGGGCGCGTGCCCGGGCTGGCTGGGCCCTAAAATCGCCCCTGGGAGCTAGTATAATGCAATTGGGGATATAACATATATGCAGCCGCTCCTGCAAAAGGGTCTTTAGTTCAAACTCTTATTAATAAAAATCAGAGGCTAAATTTCACTTTTGGTCATTTATCTTTTTTTATAAGTTTGGTCATTTATCTTTAACTTAAGTTTCATTTTGGTCCTTTACCTTTTTTTTTTCGTTTTGGTCATTTATCTTTCATTTTTGTGTTAGTTTAGTCCTATATATAAATTTTTATCACTTAGGTCATTTATCTTTCATGATTGTTTCGGTTTGGTCCTCTTAAACAAAAATACAGAAAAATGAAGAACACTATGAATATGCTCAAGAACACCAAGAACACTTCGATTTCTTGTTTCTTAAATAACTCATGCAATACGCGTCCAAATTGAAAGAAACTGAACTCTAACTTGAATAAATTTTCGCAAGGAATTCAATGAAATCAAAATTAAACTCAGAAAAGTGTTTATGCACAAAATTACTTTTGGAAACAAAATCTTGAATTTGAAGTTCAAAATACCTTCAATCTCAACATTGGTGATTTTGCTATAGAGCACCAAAGTGAACGATTCTTGAGCCTAAAATGCTCGAAATTCAACAAGGAATCAAACACTAGTGGAAAAAGAGGATTCAAAGTCGGATATTTTGGACTTTTAAAGTCGGATGTTGGTCCGACTTCTATTAGGGCGACTTAGAATGTCAGAGAGATTTAAAGTCGGGTTACAGTCCGACTTAAAAAGTCCGATTTTAAGTCGGATCAAATAGCGTCCGACTTTAATTACCCGTGTAAAGTCTAATGTAAATAACTTTTAAAGTCGGATTGTTAGTTCCACCCGACTTTAAATGTTTCATTTTATTTTAAAAAAAAAATCGTTATTTTGTCTGTCCCCTGCTCTATAATAATCTCTAGCTAATATTACCTGTGAAGACAAAAAAAGGAATCATAATTCAATTCATAGAACATATACACTTAAGGTGTAAAGCAATACACATTGCACTAGTAGCTAAAAATCAACCCATGTGCATGTGTATTCTATCAGGCACCATAGACATTTACACTTAAGTGGCGTCTTAGCATTCATCATATATTATAGACATAGAATTCTACTATGTTTCGTCACCATTGATAGTAGACTACTACCTTTACTTTTAGACCATCAACAGTATTACCAACTTGAAGATGCAAGAGTAAAAATACATGAAACTGGAAATACTAAAACAAGAGTTAAAATACATCAACATCACCATATGAATTCAGCATCGCTTTTGAATAGAGTCTCAACATCATCTGCTGCATCACAGTTCCTTTCCTCCAATTTCCTTTCATTTGTTCCATCATCACAAATCCTAAGAAACAATTTTCCACTCCAGCTCTGTTCCACCCTCCTATAATTGCTTGACCTTACTGCCACCACTAACAGACCATACACCTTAGGAAGCCCGTGACAGATACACCAAGTCACCCTCTCAGACAAAGTAGCAACCAATTCACCATATATACCAAATAACTCTTTATTTCACCAATTCAGAACACCATGGTGCACTCCAAACATCAAACCAACAAACTTAATTAATAAGAGAGCCTCAAACATTCTGCCAACATATATGCAGACAAGTTACAATATTGCCTAGCTGACCAAGGAATAAACCACTCCATCATACTCGCCTCTGCTAGGCCGAACTACTCAGCTAACTCCAAGCACCTACCCGGACAGCTACACCAGTCCGCAAAAACCAGATCAGCTCCTTTACCTTTCCTTGCAGTGAACCAGCTCCAGGACATCAGTTTGATGTTTTTGATTAAGGACATGTCATTCCAGTAGCAATAGCAATATCATATGTAAATCAAACAATAAACTCACCCACATTTGATAAACCTGCAAGAAGAAAGAACTATGTATTACAGGGAATTTACAGAAATACCTTCTCGTCACGGGCACGGCAGAGTGCTGCCGCATCGGCAGTCACCATCTCTTTATCAAAATATTTTTATGTGTATAAACCAGCAAAAAATTCCAATAAGCATTAAACAAGGGACTTTTCAGCATCAACAAGAAAATGCCTATGAAATGCTTAACTTTACAAGATAGCAAACTCCAATCACCATCATTTAGTAGGGTATATTTTAATGATGATCATAAAATACTTATCTAGGTGTCGCAGCTTAGGTGAAGACATTCCTAAAGTCATGATTTGAAGGATACATGAATAGAGATGGAAAATGTGGAGAAAAATCTCAGGAATCTAAACCCAATTCTATTAATTATTAGCAAATTGCTTCTTCTTTTCTCAAATAACAAGATATCCTCCCTCTAATCTCTCCCAATTCTATTAATCTATTCTTAGATCTCTGTTTGACGTTTCATTGTACAGAATGCATAATAATTCTAGGCACCAAATGATGATTATCATTATACTAGATTCTCTTGACAGGGTTGTTAACTCTGGACATTGAACTTCATACTTACAATATCCATCTTACAGGTTTACGTAGCCATTCAACTCCACACACAAATAATATGTGCAAATAAGAAAAGTTTTTAACAAAATGAAAGTAAAAGAAATATCCATAAATTGGATCATATTAGCAAACTTCGAGAAATCAAGCTTAAGCTGACAATGCTTCATCATTGTTCAGTATGGCACAACCAAATTGAATCCATCACACCTGTCACCTCTCAGAACTACAGAGTAAAGAGAAGCACCAATTGTTCAACACTTGTCAAATGAAACGTAGTTTGGAAACACATATACAAGAGACTTGTACCATTACCAAATCTGAAAATGATGTTCATCGCAAATCAGTAAAGTTTAGTTTGCCCATGATGCAGTGCTTACCAAAGACTTGATGCAAAGAAAGCATTTATTGGTACCACAGAAGTTGCATATCTGTCCACAGTAAGAAAAAAAAATTGTTTCAGCAAAAGGCTTCACAAAGGACAACAAGAGCTCAAAAAGAATTCAAATTAATGGCACACTCACATTTCGAATGTCATTTTGACAGGAGCCACAACCTACGATAACAAACCATAGGAATAATGGTCAAGCTACCAACCAAATAATTAGTAACAAACTGTAGTTGAGGAAGGGTAGTAGATGGCAAATATTCTACGCACAGAGGATAGGTTTTACAAATGGTATGAAGATTATAAAATCCTAGCAAAAGTTAAATGTGTGCAGACATGTAAAAGAAAAAGAATCTGCAAGAAGGTCAACTGAATTACCCAGCAATTCATAACACTGTCTTGTGTACCAAACAACACATTTGCTTTCTATTGCTCAACTGAAAGTAAAGATGATCCGGTTGAAGCAATGACATCCATCCAATTATCATGTACTCCAGGATAGTCACCTAAGAAAACATCCTGCAATGCACAACATATATTTGATAAGCAAGATCATCTCTAAAACTAAACCTTCTAACTACTTAAACCAAATCAACCCTTCAAATTTCACTTCACCAAAGCCTCTTGCAAAGTACCTGAAGAGCACAATCTCTAGTGTATGTTATATCTTATCTTATGCAATGCATAGTGAACAAATTTAATATGGTACAAGTCCAGCTTATTCAGAATATATTTAATAAAAGTTTATTCTTGATTCATAGATTTAGTAAGCTACCAAATAGCTCCATGTGGATGCGTAACAGTATATATGCAAACATGATTTAATTAAATATCTAGAGTTTCACAAATGTCAAAGGTATATACATACCTGATACAACAAGAAAATTACCAACATCATTAGTTCCAAAGTTCAAACCACCCAACCTTTGAGGACTCACAGCCCATAATGAGAAAACCTTAAAAATTATTAAAATATAAAATGGTGTTTACTTATAACCAATAAGATCAATAACAATTTTGTAGAGTAAGATAAATAGATGCATCTTTGAGTAGGAATAATACCTCTGAAAAACCAATGTCATGAATCCCAAAAACACAGTAAACAATGATAGATGACATTAAGGGACAATTTCGGAAGAGGCTTTCATCTTTTTGAATCATCTTGTTCTTGTTATCCCCTCTGCTTCCATTTTCGAAAGCTTTGTTAGTAGTGGACACTTTGTGGTTACGAAGTGTCTCCTATAGTGATATAGTATAGATACTTTAAATCATTTCCATTGACAGCATAAACAAAGAAAGAAAAGAAAAGGAAAAGAAGTGTTAAGATAAAATGATATATGATAATATAAACATCAGGAATTAAGATACATACTGGAAGCCAAATGCTGGAAATTGCAACTGCAAATGCAATAGCTGATACAGTGAGGCAGGGAAACAAGTAGGGAAACCTACAAATTTGTTTTGAAAATGAAACTCAATACAATAACAAATAAAAAATAATAGAGGATTCAATGCATAGGATGGTTCAAAAGCAAAGCAAATGCATACACAAAGCAAAGTTATTTTTGGATTCAGGAAGCATGCAATCTTTTACTAACATTCTGAGATAATGTGAAGAGTGGAGCAGTTACTGTCACAGTTGAAAAAATGAATGTGACTAAAGTTCAACAAAGCCAACCTCAACCATTCTCCATTAAAATAATTGTTTATATTAAATTGCCATGACAGATAGGTTTAACAAACTAGAATAACTCATGAATTTTAGGCCAACAAATTGCTTTTGAATTAACAATCAAGCAAGGACAGTTTACCAGTCCATCAATAATAAAGTATGTCCTTTCATGTATTTAACAAAAGCACAGAAAACAACTAACTTTTTTTAGAATTCAAGCTTTACAATTAAAAAAAAAAGATTAGCACTATGCCTCTTTGTAAATGACATAGGAGTTATATTATCTGCAAGTGACATTGCAGAACCTGTACATAAGGAATAAACATATTTTACCCCAAAGAACTGCAACAAGAATCAGGACATTTGTACTATAAATGCAGTTACTTGTGGTACTCAAATATCACAACAACTATGCAATCTACATGTCTGCAAGCAACTAGCATCCACCAAGATATTAGTATTGTATACATGAATAATAGTCAGAAGGAGTCAAATCTCTTTAAAACAGATCAAATAAAAAACAAAGAATTAGGAAAGAAGAGAAATTAGAAATTCCTAAAATTCAGAAAAGGGACAAAGCAACAAAGAATCCCACTGGACCAAGACATGTCAGCGGCACTCAATTAAACAACCCACACCTCAAAACTTTTTCCATCAGCTTCTTCACCTTTACATTCATCACTCAACTAAACAATCCACACCTCAAAACTTTAATAATTTTCCTACTCTATAACAAATTAATATAAGGGAAGAAATTAAGAACACATTACTATGCCTCTTTAATCAAATTTGATTCGTGGATAGGAGAGCATAGCAGCACAACACCAAAGGAATAGAATAGAATAGCACAATCCCAAAAGCAATTACTAATTTCTCAATTCAACCTCTCACCATACCCTTTCAATTTCAGTATTCTTACTCAATTATTTAATAGATTCCATCTAATATGCAGCGACAAGAAAGTTAGTCTCTAACCATTTAGCAACAAACTAAATAAAAAGCTTCACACACTGAACGATGAGAAAGTTATAGAAATTGAGATGGAGAAGTTACCCAGCGAGATTCCACCGATTGAAGAAGGGGAGCGCAACGAGCTTTCAATACTTTGCAGCGACAGCGGGAGTTGAGATGGAGAAAGCTACCCAGAAGAGAAATTACGCAGCGAGATTCAATACTTTGCAGCGGCGGCGAGAACTAGGGGAGAACGAAAAAGAAATGGTTAGGGAATGAAAAATAGGGTTTGGGAATGAAAAGGGGACAAATCAAAATAAGGAATGAAAAATAGGGTTTGGGAAGGAAAAGCGAATTTTGGGAGAGGAGGGAAAGGTTCCAGAAATGTGAGAGGAGAGTTACTTAGGTCGCGGAGGAGAGCGAAGGAAGGGTTTCTGGTACTGCGTGTGCGTGTGGGAGATATGTCTTGGTTAGTGTTTTAAAAAAAAAAAAATTAAACGTTTAACGTCGAACGTAATAAATAACCGACTTAAAATGATGCGTGCTAAATAACTTTTTTTTATGTTAATTACAAGTTTGCCACCGCGCCTCTTTTTAAGTCGGATATTTGAGCGTCCGACTTTAAACCTCTAATTCTTTTCCTGATTTTACACTAGTGAAAATATGGCAAGCATTTTATTTTGAAAAGCGCTAAAATGAAAAATACCATGAAAAATCAATTCGCATCTCTAAAACGGGTTTTGGCTCTTTTTTACTCATTTCTCAATCAATTTGTGTCAAACCAGTTGCGTTCAACTCGTATTGAATGCAGAAATTGAACAAAAGCAAATGGTTTCAACGAAAACGATGAAAATTCGAGAACGATGTGAAAAATAGAAACACGAATTTGCATTGTTTTTGTTGAAACTTTTTGCTATAGTTCAATTTCTGCACACAATACGAGTTGAACACAATTGGTTTGACGCAAATTGGTTGAGAAATGAGCAAAGAAGAGCCAAAACACGTTTTATAGATGCGAATTGCTTTTTGGCAGTGTTTACATTTTACGCACATTTATGAACAAACTACTTGTCATATTCTGATTCCTTGTTGAATTTTGAGCATTTTAGGCTCAAGAATCGTTCAATTTGGTGCTCTATAGCAAAATCACCATTGTTAAGATTGAAGGTTTTTTGAACTTCAAATTCAATATTTCGGTTCCAGGAGTCATTTTACGCATAAGCACTTTTCTGAGCTTAATTTAGGTTCCATTAAATTCCTTGCGAAATTTTATTCAAGTTAGAGTCCAGTTTCATTCAATTTGATCGCGTATTGCACGAGTTATTCAAGAAACAAGAAATCGAAGTGTTCCTGGTGTTCTTGAGCACATTCATAGTATTCTTCATTTTTCTGTATTTTTGTTTAAAATGACCAAACCGAAACAATCATGAAAGGTAAAAGACCAAAGTGAGAGAAAAAAAAGATAAAGAACCAAACTGACACTAAAATGAAAGATAAAGGACCAGTGGCGGATCTTGAAAAAAATACTAGGGTGGGCCGAAAAAGTAAACTATTATAATATATATATTAAATATGCAAATAAGATTGTATACAAAAACATCAAAAAACTAAACTGTGTACCTTAAAGTAATGCTCTACGCATTTCAAGTGACTTGAAATCTTCAATAATAGATTTAGAACTAATGTTTTCACTAATTTCCCTTTCAATGTAGACAGTCATGCTATCAGCTAGAAACCCACGTTCCAACTTGTTTCTCAACCTAGCCTTGATAATTTTCATTGCTGAAAATGATCCCTCAGTTGTGGCTGTAGAAACCGGAAGAGTCATAATAAGGCGGAGCAGTCTATCAATTAAGAAGTAAACTTCCTTCTTGTTAGTTTCAACCAAACACGTTCTTGAATAGTTGACAAATTCTTCAAACTTGATTCTTGGCGGGCATAAACGACAAATTGCCGAAGATGAAAATGCAAACTATTCTTCTCTTGCTCATTGAAATCCATAGAATAATATTTTTCAACCAGAGTGCAAATAGTATCAATATTAAAAGCTTTATAGTTATCCTTAAGAGCCAAAGCGCAACTTAGAGTTAACAAATCTTAGTAATGCTTTATTGTTACTTGATTCTCTTCAAGACGAGAGCGTCCAAATCTTGTTACTGAATGAAAATCATTGAGATCAGGAATCTCAACATCATGTTTTGAACAAAAAGACGTCACATTAGTAAGCAGCTTATCCCAACCATCTTCTCTCAATTCTTGAATACGAGTTTTTATGCTACGAACCAAACACAAAGCATTAACTATGTCCTGAGATTGTAATTGTATGGCTTGACAAAGCACATCTGTTATCCCCATAGTTTCTTTCATCAAATGCAAGATCAAAATAAAATCAAATGTCTTCAAGTAATTGTAAGCACTATCGGCATCCCCGCGTGTAGCATAACTTGTTCCTTCATTTTTACAATCTTAGTGATTTGTTCCTTGATCGCCCAAGGGTTAGAACGGGTTGATGTTGATCGTTCTTGGGATGATAACGAGTTGGTGTTGATCGCTCCGGCAGACACTGAGAAGTGGCGAGCAGAGCCGGCAGGTGTACCTGCAAAGACACTTCGACGCCCAAGTCAGAGGGGAAGAAGTCCAAGCAGGAAGTATTAGATGGGATGGAATGTGTACCTTTCTGCGAGGGGTGGACCTATATTTATAGAGCTCAGCGGTATTCCTTAGCTGTTGGATCATGCGGCTTGATCCCAGTCGTTGAGGCGCCCCTAGCTCGTTTTAGGTGCTCTGGCTCGCCAATTGCTACAGTGCTCCCGGTTGGGCTGGGCTTTCCCGTAAGGATTGGGCCATCGGCCCAGTCCAGAATAGTTTCCCCCCAAGCCGAAGTCGTTCGTAGGACGGGTTTAGGCTTGATGCCCCCGGTCTTGATCCGTTGGTCTGCTCCGTTCGAGGGCGATTGTCTAATAGTTTGTTCCTTTCCTTACTTGGCCTCTTCTTGAGGGCAAGCGTACCAGAGCGCTCTCGAGACCACGCGTTGCTGATATTTTTTCCTTGGTACCCGCAATCGTGCGGGCGCGTTCGATCGTCTTGGCCATCTCGTGGGTCGATTGGCTTCTTTGCCTACCCTTTAGAAGCAGTTTACCAGATATTTCGATCCAGATTGAACTCGCTCAAAGGGAGGGGCGACTCACTTCGAGTGGTCGCTTCTATATGCTTTGGCTGGTTAATCGACAACCCAACCTATAAGACAGATTACCAAGACTCGGCTCGGACTTAACTCGCCAAATAGGTTGACTGGAGACAGGGGCTCGATCTTAGCCTGTCTTTTGTGCCTGTCCGGAAAAGAAACAAATAATCAATTTTCATGTATAAAATTTGCCTCGTCTTATTCATGACGGACGGACCGGCCTCATTAAAAAACCCCGCGGGGAAAAGGGTGCCTGGCCCAGTTTTACAATTGTTCCTATAGTTGTCGGCCACCTCTTCTAGGTGTAGTATCTTTTTAACTTTGTGGCGTTCCAAGTTCGAGGGACCGCTGTTCCGGCCATTGTGACGAACTAGCATGCTCCCTTTCCGGTTTTTGACACTATGCGGAAGGGGCCCTCCCAGTTGGGGGCTAGTTTTCCTTGAGCTGCATTTTTCTGCCCGACATCGGCCCGTCGGAGCACGAGTTGTCCAATAGCGAATTCTCTTGGGACGACTTTTGCATTGTATCTGGTCGCTATTCTCTGTTTGATCAGGGTCTCTCTCAGCGAGGCCTTTGTTCTGAGCTCTTCAACGAGGTCGAGTTCCTCCTTGATGGCTTGATCGTTCTCTGGCGCTGTTTTTGGATTCGTAGTTCTCCAGCTTAATTCCCCGATTTCGACCAGGATGACAGCCTCTGTGCCGTACACTAGCTTGAACGGGGGCTCATCCGTGGTGGAATGAGGGGTCGTTCGATACGCCCACAGCACGTACGGGAGCTCTTCGGCCCAGTTCCCTTTCGCTTCGTCAAGTCGCCTTCTTAACCCGCGAAGAATCACCCTATTGGAGGCTTCTTCCTGACCATTGGTTTGAGGGTGTTCTACCGAAGTGAACCGTTGCTTGATCCCGAGGTCGACCATCGTCTTCCTGAACCCTTTGTCGGCGAATTGCGTTCTGTTATCGGTAATCACTACTTCTGGCACACCAAACTGCACCGGGATGTTCTTTTTGAAGAATTTCATGCAATTTCTGGAGGTTATCGTGGCTAAAGGTTCTGCTTCCACCCACTTCGTGAAGTAGTCGAATGCCATGATCAGGTATTTGTATTGACCAGGTGCCACAGGGAAGGGGCCTAGCAGGTCGATCCCTCACCATGCGAATGGCCAGAGGGGAGTCATGTTGTTTAACTCCGTAGGAGGAGCGATGTGGACATCTGCGTGTTGCGGGCATTTGTCGCATTTCTTGACCAACCTCTGTGCGTCTTCGTCCATGGTGGGCAAATAGTAACCCGCCCTGAGTGCCTTCCTGGCTAGCGATCAGCTACCCATGTGGTTTCCGCATATACCTTCGTGTATTTCTCGCAGAACATAGTCTGCTTCATCAGGCGGTAGGCATTTCAGGAGTATCCTCTGCGAAAAAGCCTTCTTCGGGTTTTGCGATTCTTCCCCGGTTTGAATATACTTGAGGATGGAGTCGATCCAGCATTCTCCTGGGTCGATAACGCAGATGTGGCTGTTGGGGGCGGCTTCAATCTGCACACTTGGGCGAGACAACGTTTCCTGAATAACGCTTCGGTGATTCCCTGGATTCTTGGTACTTGCTAGTTTAGAGAGGATATCGGCCCGCACGTTCTCCGTTCTCGGGACATGTTTGACCTCGGCATGTTCGAACGACTTTAGTAGTTCTGAAGGACCACGTCCTTCACATCAAAAACTTCCTTAATTTGAGAAACCATCAGGAGTGAATCAGAGTGGAGTTCGACTCTGGCGACGTTGAACTCCCGGGCGAGCAACAATCCTACGATGCACGCTTCATATTCGGCCTGTTTGTTTGAGGTAGGGAAAGAAAAAGTGAGCGACACTTCCACGGTTAGGCATTCGAAGTTCTCTAGAATCAGGCCGGCCCCGCTTCCTTTACTGTTGAAGGAACCATCGACATGCAGGGTCCAGGTGGGCCGAGGGATTGCTTCTGGAGACGGGGTCATCTCCGCTATGAAATCGGCCAGCACCTGCGTTTTTTAGACCAAATGGCATCACCCGGTAGTAATAATTTCCTTTTGGTGTCATAAAGGCAGATTTCTCTTGATCGGGTGGATACATTGCAATTTGGTTGTATCCCGAGTAGGCGTCTAGGAAGGACAGCAAGCAGTACCCGGACGCGTTATCGACCAACTTATCGATGTTGGGGACTGGGAAGGCGTCTTTCGGACTAGCCCGATTTAAGTCTGTGTAATCGACGCACATTCGCCATTTGCCGTTTGCTTTCTTTACCAAGACGACATTCGACAACCAAGTAGTGTACTTTATTTCTTTTACGAACTCGGCTTTGATGAGGTCTTCGACCGCTTTTTCTGCGGCTTGGGCTTTGTCTTCCCTCTGCACCCGTCTCCTTTGGGCGACCCATTTGACCTGCGGGTCAACCGCTAAGCGATGGCATGCTACTTCTGGTGGTATTCCTGCCATGTCGGTCGCGCTCCAGGCGAACAGGTCGGCATGGTCCCTTGGACAACAAACCAATTCTTCTTTCAATTCCTCGGGCAGGTCGGCCCCGATGCGGATTGTTCTCGTCGGGTCTTCACCTAACTGAATCTGGACAAACTCGCTGTCGGGCTCTGGCCGTTTGATTCACTTTTTCAACTCTCTGGTCAGGGCATCGTCCCCTTCTTCTTCGCTGTCGGGGTCATAGCGGGCATCCAGATCGGTCACGCTCACTTGGTTGCTTCCGGGTGCGGTGCTTGCGCAGTTTCGTCTCGACTCGAATCCCTTTTGATGTTTCATGCTCACGAAGTGGCATCTCCTGGCGGCCCGAATATTGGCCTGCATGGTGATGATCTCATTATCGTTTGAGTAAAATCTCATCTTGAGGTGTGCTGTGGAGGCGACAGCCCCAAGCTTTGCGAGGGTGGGGCGGCCAATGATGCCCTGATAGACCAATTTGCATGGAAGGACCAGAAAAGGGACCGCTACGGTTCGAGCTAGCGATTTCTCTGTGTCGTGATCCGCGAACGTGGCCATCGGCTCCATACATCCAAGGGGGTGGTACGCGAACCGTTGAACCCGCAGAGGTCGCTGCCTCTGTACGGGCTGAGGCTGCTCCGGGGAATTTTCAACACATCCAATAGGTCTTCGTAGATAAGATCAACAGAGCTTCCCTGATCGACCAGGATTATCTTTACTTCTACGTTGGCGATTGTTACTGATATCAGAAGTGGGACGGATTCGTTAGGTCTTCCACTTGTTAAATTGCCGTCCCCGAAGGCCAGGGCGGCCCTGCTGGAGTCGGACTTTGGTTCGGAGGTTGTGGACGCGGCCGAGACTTACTTCCATCGCCTCTTCATTGATTTGCTAGTCTCACCTTCTCCCAAAGTGAACCCGCCCGAAATTACCATTGTTTCCAGGTGGCTCTGGATTGGAGGTCGTGGCTTGCCTGGGGAAGCCATGAGAAGATATGATCGCTGATGAGGTGGGATAGCGTTTGGGCTCCCACTGTGGTCGCCAATGATCTGTTCCTTGATCGCCCAATGGTTAGAACGGATTGATGTTGGTCGTTCTTGGGATGAGAACGAGTTGGTGTTGAACGCTCCGGCGGACACTGAGAAGTCGCGAGCAGAGCCAGCGGGTGTACCTTCAAAGACACCCCGACGCCCAAGTCAGAGGGGAAGAAGTCCAAGCAGGAAGTATGAGATGGGATTGAATGTGTACCTTTCTGCGAGGGGTGGACCTATATTTGTAGAGCTCGGCGCTATTCCTTAGCCGTTGGATCATGCGGCTTGATCCCATCCGTTGAGGCGCCCCTAGCTCGTTTTAGGTGCTCTGGCTCGCCAATTACTACAGTGCTCCCGGTTGGGTTGGGCTTTCCCGTAAGGATTGGGCCATCGGCCTAGTCCAGAACACTTAATAATGCCAACATTTGCTATAGATTACCGTATATGTTCTGCACCATTAGTAAGCTTAATGAATGGACTAGCAGCAAACGACGAATTTAACACTTTACTAATCATGAATCAATGCATTCTCCTTTAAGGATGGAAAATAATACAAATATACAATTGCCATTCTATTCACAATCTAGATAAAAAGGGGAGGCTGCAATCTAAAATCAACAACAGCAATCTAAAATCAACAAGACAACAACAGAGATAAAAATCAATAGTTGCTTATTTGATTTCATTGGCTTTTATATTTGGCAGCAAGTTAGGCAACAACAATAACATTGGGGATTTTTAATACCCTAAAGCTAATAACAGTTATAATGACAGTGGTAGAGACTTAAACGAATAAAATCTCCTTAGAAATGAAAATCATAAAGAAATAAAATCTATTATAATCAGTCAAAAAAATAAAATCTTTTATACTTAGGAATAAAACCTTTCATATGGAATGGCTTCAACTTTCCAACAGACGATTTTATTTCGTTGGAGTGGCTACATGACTCGGTTAAACATGGGATTATGTGTGTGGTGGTGCTTTGGAAAATGTTGGTGTGCTAGGAACAAGCTAGTATTTGAAGGAGAATTTATTCCTTATTGTGTGGTGGTTATGTCGCAAGCATGGGCTATGCATCATGACATTTTGAGGGCCTACTCTTATGTACAGAAGAGAAGATGAATAATAGTTTTGGTCAATTTGTTTCATGGACCTCTCCAAATATGGGATGAGTGGCTCTAAATGTGGATGAGAGTGCTCTCACTAATCCAGGTCAAACAAGATGTTTTGGACTAATTAGAGATCATACAGGAAAATTCATTTGTGATTTTTTTGGCTCTATAGAGATTTCCAACATTATACATGTAGAATTACTCGCCTTTCTCTATGGTCTTTTTCTTTGTTGCGATATGAGTAATAAAAAAACATTTCATTTGGTTTTTCAAAAAAAAAAACTTTCATTTGGTAAAATGAATAAAAGGAAATTTATCAAAAAGAAAGTACATATAAGGAATTTTCAGCGTTTGTGAAAAATTAAAAGAATTTTCTGAAGCCAGGATTTGAACCTAGTATTCAGTGCCTTCACTAGTTCAATAACCAGTCCACTTATTAGAACATTGGTCAGGAGCATCACAATGTCTATTTTCAACAAAATAAAATAGTTTTGTCAAAGAAAAAAATAGTAATTCAAATAATAAAAAACAAATAAGCAATGTAAAAAAAACAAATAAGTAAATTTCATAAGCTTAGGGTTACATTCACTCGAGCTTAAAAGTCTCAATGTTTTATCCTTTTAAGAAAACGCAAAAAAACTAGTTGAAACCTTGTATTAAAATTACCTTTAGACAAAAATTACCTAGAAGGAAAACGAGTACTGCTCCGAAATTTTACTGAAGAAGAAAAACAAAAATCCAAGTGGTAACTAAGGCAAAACCCGTGACACAAAAAAAGAAAACAATCAAATCAAATTCATTTATGGAGTCTAAAATAGGGAAGACCCGAATCTAAAATAGAACCTCACTAAGCGAGACCTATAATAGTGATAGCATGAGAAATAAGTTTATCTGCACAATTTTTTTTTTTCAGGGGATAAATATGAGAGAAATGAAAGTTCATTCTTTGAGTACGCAACAAACAATTACGTGTCTATTTCTCATATGCCAAGGAACAACATTGAAAGAGTTGGAAGCTACAATGACCAACTGAGAATCACATTCTAACCAAAATTTATGCCAACCTTCCTGCACAAGTAATTTCAATGGCTTGCATTGCACCAAATAATTTAGCATGCAAAGCAAAATTGTTGCCGATGTGAAGAGAGAATCAACCAACCATTGCTGCCCTATGATCGTGAAAAATACCCCACAGGGTGCAAGGCCAGGAAAACTCCGAGTTGCACCATCTGTATTGCTTTTAATCCAAAAACAAGGTGGAGGAAGCCACTCCACCCGAATAATAAATGTGGTTTTGTTAGTTTTGCTCGAAATAGAAAAGGATTTCAAAGTTAACAAATCGTCAACTTTAGAAGACCTACAATCGAGACTTAGTGCTTGTTTGGTCCAGCCGTGGGATTTCCGTGTCGTCTCAAAACTACGGCAAAATACCACGCCCATAGTGAAACTACTAATTGGAGCTTCATGATTGCTACAGTAAACCACGTTCAAACCAACCCATAGACTTGCGTTTGAGGTCCCCCACTGTGCATCCAAACATACCATTAGAAATCTAGACAAATCAACATTAGCAATCACCTTATTTTTCACTGCTTGACTAATAAGGAGCTTATTCTTGAATTCCATGCTATTACGGCATACCAAATAGTTGGGATGACATTCATAATACTATATGGTACCACATATTTAATATGAGAGCTCAAAAAATTGTTACAAATAGAGAAAACAGTATAGTAAGGATGAATAGTCAACCCTATAACCAAGAATATCAGAAATTCATTTCCAAAGCATTCTAGCAAAAGGGTAATCACAAAAAACTTACTCTCTCTGTCACACAATATAAGCAAAAGTCAGCACTTTTATTTGTAACACAATATAAGTAAATCTTAATTTTTTCAACCTTATTTAACGATGACATTCCAAAATTTCCCTTCGTTTTATGGAGTAATTTTTATTTTTAATAAAAGAATTCATTAGATAAAACAAGTTTCCATGTCATGAATAACTTTATTGAGACCCGAAAAGTTAAGCTTGGAATATGAGAAATTTTAGTTTTAAAATGCTATTCACCGTAAGTATAAACAACTATGGAATTAATATGAGAAGTTTTAATTTTAAACAGAGTAAGAGTACTATATTGGTATTTTCATTCTGTAATTTTCACAAACAGAATAAAGGCAAGCTCATTTACTCGAAGAAAGAAAGAAAGAAAGAAAGAACCAGAGAGAGAGGAGTGGAGCGTGCAGCAGCAGCAAAATGCTGAGAAAAGTTCTTCATCGTCCCATCGCCAATGCCTACTTGGCAACCGCGCAACGCTATTGCTCTTCCTCTTCTCCTTCTTCTACAATCTCCATCGACCGCTCTTCCCTTTACAACCCACCTGGTTAGTTCAACTACAACTCTCTTCAATTTCCCTTTCTTTCCTTATTTCCTCATCTCTTTCCTCTTCCTTCTCGCAGAACATTCTCACCATCCAACTTCCGATTCTGAACTCGTCAAACACCTCAAAGGAATCATCAAGGTTTCTTTCTTTCCATTCTATTTTCTTCTCTCAATATCTCTCTATTTAATGTAACATTTATATTCCATGCTTTAACTTCCTCTGCTTAATATAACCCTAGTTCATTTTTTACATTCATAAAATTAAGTTTTTTTTCCCTTTTGTCTTAGTAGTGATATATTTTAATCTAGGGTATCTCATTTATTTATTGGTCATTATTGCTGAATTCCCAGTTTCGTGGAGGTCCTATCTCAGTAGGTGAGTACATGTCAGAAGTTTTGACAAATCCTAAAGCTGGTTACTACATTCATCGAGATGTTTTTGGAGCTGAAGGTGATTTTATCACTTCGCCTGAAGTGAGCCAAATGTTTGGTGAGGTGAGCTGAATTGAGCTCAATTGTTCACTATGGTTTTACTATGTCTGATTCTATATTGGTTTGTGTTTGCAATCATTCATGGAACATGTCAATGACAAAACGATTCTAATGTATTGTTTATGTAAATCTAGATGGTTGGTGTTTGGGTGATGTGTCTGTGGGAGCAAATGGGTCGGCCTCAAGGAGTAAATCTTATTGAGCTAGGTCCGGGACGAGGAACTCTTATGGCTGATCTTCTTCGTGTATGAAACCAGGATATCGGTTTGCTTTTTTACCAGAATTTCTATTTAGATGTTTTGACACCTTGTTTAGAATGTCAGTTAAACATTAAGAAGGCAGAAAGTTATCATTTTGATTGAAAAGTGAAGTTCTTAACTTCTTATAGGGTGCTTCAAAATTTAAGAACTTCACCGAGTCCTTGCACGTACACCTGGTGGAGTGTAGTCCTGTACTGCAAAAGCTACAGCACAAGAACTTGAAATGTGTTGATGAAGAGAATGCAGCTCAAGATACTTATAAAAGAACTGTAAGCTCTTTGGGTGGCACCCCTGTGTCATGGCATGCTACACTGGAGCAGGTTCCTTCGGGATGTATGTATTGCTTTTCCAATGAAAATAGGCTTTAATACAAAGTTTAACTCGTTATATGAAATACAAGTTTGTTTTCTGTTATGACCTGATCAAGTTATTCCTTTTGCTGTGCTCCAGTGCCAACAATTATCATTGCACATGAATTTTTTGATGCCCTACCAGTCCATCAATTTCAGGTAATAGAATACTTGTGCTACTAAGCTGAATTAAAACTAAGGACAACTATAAAGCTGTAAACTAAGTTGTCAAATTTGAGACAAATTGTTGCTCTGCGCCAAAATTGTTGCTTCTCATGTCTAAATGATTCCAATTTCCAATAACTTCCTGCTTTAGAGAGCTAGAGTGTGGCAAACAATCTTTGTGTTCCTTGATATTCATTAGAGTAAAAGCGACATCATACTCATACCCTGTATAATTGTTTTAAAAAAATGAAATCTTACTTCTCTTTGTATTCCAACCTTTTTCTATATTAGTGTTGGCATCACAATTCTATGATTTTTTTTGTCTATAGAAAGCATCTCGCGGCTGGTGTGAGAAAATGGTTGATGTGGCAGAAGATTCATCGTAAGTATTGTAATGTAACTTACTTGAGATTGTATTTCTGCTGGATTTAGAGTATTCATACTTCATAATATATCTGGTAGGTTTCGTTTTGTGCTATCGCCACAACCGACACCTACGATTCTGCATCTATTGAAGCGAGTCAAGTGGGCTGCTTCTGAGGAGATTCCAAAACTCAATCAAATCGAAATTTGCCCTAAAGCTATGGAGTTGACTCAGACCATGGTTGAAAGGATAAGTTCTGATGGTGGTGGAGCTCTAATCATTGACTATGGCATGGATGGAATAGTCTCAGACAGTCTTCAGGTCTAGCATATTTTCCTTCTTAATCTTAAACATATTGCTTTATAGTTTTTACCGTGTTTCATGAGTATTTTGTATATTATTTTTGTCTTACATTGTACTACCACAGAAATATTATCATAAGCATGACACATTAAATTTCTGATTAAGATTGATGATGATAACTCAAATCTCTCTCTGTTGGAGTTAAATCATTGCAATAAATGCGCACGCTTTTCGAATATATGAGGGTTGGGGATAAAATCAAGAAAGAAGCATCCTTAGGCTCTGTCTTTTTCTTTGACTGCCTTTGCTTTTGAATTTGTAAGTGATGCTGCCACTGGGAATCCATCAGATGTGTTGCTGTAAATAATTGTCATTCTGACTATTAAATTGCAATTTTTTCTCATTTGTTATTGTTATGGATTTTTTATTGGTTACAAACTTACAGTACCATGTAAAGTCCAATTTCTGAGTATATCTTCTAATTTGATGTGTTGTCAATACATTATACTTGGATTATCCTTCTTCAGGATGTTGTCTTCAATGGTCTATAAATTTACGCAGGCAATACGGAAACACAAGTTTGTCGACCTTTTAGACGACCCTGGATCTGCTGATCTCAGTGCATATGTTGATTTTGCCTCTATCAGGCATTCCGCAGAGGAAGCTTCAGGTGCTTTTCCACACGCCGATAGTTGTCACAATGTTTATTTAATGATCAGAATTAGACATCAGAACAGAAGCAACATATTGAAAACTAAAAATCCGTTTGATTTAATATTTATGCAGGAGAAGTATCTGTCCACGGACCGATTACTCAATCTCAATTTCTTGGTTCGCTTGGAATAAATTTTCGTGTTGAGTCACTCCTTCAAAATTGCACAGAAGACCAAGCTGAATCTTTGAGGACTGGATACTGGCGTCTTGTAGGTGATGGTGAAGCTCCCTTTTGGGAAGGACCAGATGAAGGTGTTCCAATTGGTATGGGTAGCCGCTATAAAGCAATGGCTATAGTGAACAAGATCCAAGGTGTCCCAGTTCCTTTTCAGTAAAAGCCTAGATCAAATTAAGCTGTCAAGTTTCAACTCTTCACCCCAAACCAGAGTTGGTTTGGCACTTCATTCCTAGATTTTTCTTCTTTGTATTTATTTATTTTTTTTAAAATGTTTGTTTAATGTAATAGATTTTTGGTTTGCTTTACATTGTAAGAGTTATAGACACAATAATTTAAATAATACTTTGTACTAATTGATGTTACGAAGCATATAAGGAAATACATGTACGTCATTTTCCCTATAATAAATTATTTTGAGCACAAAGGAAATAGTGTACAGTTTTTCTTCTTCTTTCATCTCAGATCTCTACATTCCTGAAGTTAGCTTTTAATGCAGCCAAGAATACAATTATAGAGTAACCAGTTATATTATGTTGTACAAAGGCTACCATCTTAATGAAGACACAAATCAATACTTAAGTGGTGAGACACAAAAGATGCTTCTACATCAGTAGCAGAACTTGGTAGAATAATCTTTGGGAGAGATGACAATACTGCGTCCTTTTCTTGATTTCGCGATAAACAGTTTCAACAATATCAATGAATTCTTGTTTGTCATTGAGAGCCCAATCAATCTTATTGTTGTTTCCAGTTCATGATGTGCTTGTTCCTAAAGAAGAACATAACAGGGCAAGGATCATACAATTCATACATGATGTTGAAATCTGGCACCTCAGTAATGTCCACCAAGTATGGCACCTCAGTAATGTCCACCAGCACTCGATCCATCTGCATGCACATGTTATCCGAATCATGGCCAAAGCCGACGACAACAACTCATTCCTTCCCGCAAACAATGGCCTGATCCACGGTCCATCCTGAGTGCGCAAGTGTGACAGCAAGTACGACATTACTTCAACTCTCTCTCTCTCTCTCTCTCTCTCTCTCTCTCTCTCTCTCTCTCTCTCTCTCTCTCTCTCTCTCTCATACAATGCATGCAATGCACAATGCCAATATGAAGGTGCCAACATAAGTACATACATATTATTAATGACACCAATGTAATTTCTATTATTTTTTTATGAATATATGTGATGATTTGTGGATGTCAAATCAGCTTCGTTAGTTAGAAGTCAGTTATGCTAGCTAAGTAATAGGTAGTTAGTTTGTTAGGAAGTTAGTTGTTTTTCCGGATTGTTACTACTTCTCATCTTGTTGTATAAGCTACCCATATAATATCTTACTTAGGGGGTTAGAAAGACAAGTTTTTACCTGAGAGAAAACACATTGGTGAAATGAAGTGATTGTGTACATTGAGAGTTCAAGTTAGTTGATCTTCCATGATACGAAAAATTTTGTGGCGGCGCGATTTGAATTGTTTCTAAGTCTACCAAAGGGCTAAATTCTGGTAGTGGCTCTACAATTCATCAATCTTGCAACATTCTTGGTGTGTTTTACACAACAATATACATAATTTCCATCGTTTCAATATTAATATATTCATTCACTTGCACTTCATTTTTTTGACCGATGCACCCCCTCTTTTATTCATCAAGGTTTTGGAGTTCTTCAGGTGGCTGCTGTTCCTGTGGAAACTAAACCACAGGAACAGCTTCTTTTTGGTCAACAGCTTCAGTATGATTTGTAAGACAATATTACAAAGGAGGATATTCTTTTTGGTCAGCAGTCACGTTGCTAACACTTTGTGGTGGGGTTGCAAAAGAGGAAAAGGACATAACTTTAGAGCACGAGCCTTTGGGAGATGAGGGAGTTTTGGAAAAAATACTGAGGTGGAGCAAGTTGGTTTTGAAGAGAGGATGAGGTGCTGCACACGGTTTGGAAAATGAAAATGGAATTAAATGACTCTTAATTTAGTTCAAAAATTCTAAACAATTAATTAAGATATTGAGAAGATGCTAGACATTTAATTAAAAAAGTTATTATTGAGTTGAATTTAAAATAATTGGGACATTCCAAATAATAATTTTATTTTTTTCAAGAACAAACTTCATTTTTGTTTTCATTTTTAACTGAAATTACTCAAATGAGCACTTTTTCCATTTTAAATTTTAACCTCAATATATCTCACTAAACTATTTTGCAATGTTAATTTTGTTTAAAAAAAAACTATTTTGCAATGAATGTAATGAAACATTGTATGTAGATATAAATTATATTCATTAGTTCTCAAAGATGATCACTAACATGCACTACCTTTTTTATTGGTTTAATATGCACTACCATTTGATCTCCCAGATTTTTTATATTGTTTATATTGAATAATTTCTTTTATTGGCTATTTTTAGTTTTTTTAATGATGTTTTTTGCTGTTGTTTCATATTTAAATAAAATAACTAAATAAATAATTGACCAACAGAAGTGAATTGAACTGAATTATTATTCTAGACAATTTAATCATAAATATGTATAAATACTATATATGTTTTTTCAATGAGTTACATCACACAGCAGAGAAGTACTAGTTTAGACATTAAAAACATAACCGTAGGACAATTCAGTCCCTTTTTTTTGGACAATAACAATTCAGCCCTAGAAATGTCAAAATAATTGAAAATTTTCGAACACATTTATCCTTTTAAATCAGTCAATTTAGTCTTCAAATTATCTCGGAGGGACTAACGTTATAAAAAAAATCAGTTTCAAGGATTATTTCCAAATTTTATTAAGATCAGAAATCTAATTGCTTATAATTTTAAGGATTAAAATAGTATTTTACGAATTTTAACCATAATAATTAGATGACTCAAGAGAAACCACCCAGGCACCCACTCATGGACTTCTATACCTCATTGTCTCTTCCCATCTCACCAATGAGGTATAGCCTGTTTCCCTCTCATCTCTTGCACCACCACACCCTCCTCACTCTATCAGCCTTCAGTGCTCTGTTCTCCATTCTTGTTTGTCTCCCTGTTCCTAGTTTCTCACCCACACGACCACAAGCCAGCCCTCTTCTTGGTTCTCTATGCTGTCCCTGTCTCCTCAAATCTCTCTAAATGGCAAAACACTGTCAAATGGGATCCCGGACCGTAAAACTCTCAATTCTATCTGATTGTTACTTCTGTCGTATTGACCCGTCAACTGCAACCAACAAATCAGCTGCACCAGTGCACTACCATTTTAGAGTTCTCACTTTGACATTTTCTTATAGCTAGTCCTCAACTGATCTTTCTCTTCTTTTGTATTCTTCAGTATTTCTCTTTTCAATATTTTTTAACGTTCTGAATAATAAACAAGTGAGTCAAGTTGGACTACTTTGACAGCTTTACTAGAAATATATCAGACACACCTCTGTCCTGGTTTACACAAATTCAGTATATTGACTATATTCCCATAAACTTCTATGACATGAAATGAAAGACACAGATAAATTATCCAAAACAAAAATTACCATAAACCTTTAACCAAGTTAACAGGTAAGGTGCTGATACATAGCTACACTCATGAAATCATTTAAAAAGAATTCTTCTTTGACAGAAAATTTATTGAACGAAACAAAGTAAACTTTGATTAGCAGCACATTCACAGACATACACCCTTTAAGTTCTGATGTTCCCGTTCTTGCAGGTGAAACCTGCCATGAAATCAATACATATGTTACTCATCATTGTGTGGAAACTCTTCTCCAAACAAATCTCCTCATTAATTGTTTTTATATATACAGGAATTTTTGGCTTCAGACAAGTTTAATCTCAATTCCTGTTCTCCAAATATTGTCAAAGACTAAGTTGTTACTTTATATAGCATATATCCTTTATTAAAGAGGAATGAACTAACAAACACTCTTCTGTAAATGTGTAAATGGAGAGGAATAAAAGTTAAATGTCATTGCTTCATCAAAAGGTACACCATATGAAAATGGAGGAAAGTGAATGATCATAGTTCTTATTTTTTTGGTTACTTGACTCTTTTATTTTGGTTACAATGATCATAGTTCTTATAATATCAAATATGAAAAAACAGTATTTTTACTAGTTTAGTATGACGGTGTGTAGTCAATAGCAGATTGCGTAGCGTAGCAGCCAACCCCCAAAACGCTATAACGGTGTAGCGGGTTGCGGTAAGCCTGCTACTTCGAAGTCTAGGAAAACGATACAAGCAATTTATACCTTGCACATAGATGCTCAAAAAAGAATAATACACAAATTAAGCACATATTCATAACTAATAATCAAAGTTCTTCGTTAATAATACTCAAACATTACTAGCAAAGAAGTGGTTGTGACTGGGATGATGTCATAGCAATGGCAAAACCGTGAAAATAGAGAACATATGTCACAACAGAGATAGAAATTGTGCAAAACAGTGAACTGAGAAGAGAAACAATGCAAAAAACAAATTGGGAAGAGGAATAGAGGCACAGAGCTGCATCATCTCAGTTGGCTAAAGTTGAGCAAAAAGCCCAAAATGAAGAGGGAACGGCTCAAAGTGAGGGAAAATTTGGATTTTTAATGAAAAGTTACCATAGTGGCTGCTATTTGTGCCACTACAACTGCTATTCAAAACTGCAACACAGCGGCAAATTGGGTAGCGCTTAGGGACCGTTACGCAACGCTACACCGCTATTGACTACAGATGACCAATTGGTATAAATCATAAATACAGATGACCAATTGGTATAAATCATAAATACAATCAGTTTTGAGGAGCAAAATAAGTACTAAATCAACAATTCCAGAACATATGGCCCCAAAGACAGACAACGAATCCTAATTTTCAGAGGTCTGATAAAATTAAATCCAACAGATGAAGGACCAGGATCATCCCAAATTTGAATAGGAATCCCCTTCATCTGCAAAACTTGCAGGTTCCCCAGATGGATTAGGTGTAGAATGCAGACATTGTAATTACCCAAAAAAGAGAAAGAAACCACAATTGAGGTCAAATCACTAACAGTATCAATCAAATCCTATAATTAGTGGCTTAATGAAGATAAACTGTCATATCATAGCAAGAGAAGGAATTTATCAGCTAAATGAAACTACCCTTTTGGGCCTGCTTAACATCACTATTCACTACACTAGCTTATTCCACAGAACATCTTAAAGCAACTCCACTAATTAATAATTAATAACAATTTAACAACCAATGATCATTGATCATGAAAAGTTACCTACGAATGTTAATGGCCATTGCCGTGATCATCATCATGACCATGACCCTCCCATGGATGCCTCCAACCCTAAAGAAAAAAGTAAAAAAAAATCAAAACCCGAAATAACATTAGATTAGATACAAATAGAATAATACAATAAAATGTGAGTGAAGTTTCTTGATAGTGTTAGTTACCAGAACGACGGGACCATCTTGCTTTGCCCTGTACAAAACCCAAAACCTGAAAGAAGAAAAAAAGAAATTGAATTGAATTAAATCAAAAGATGAATAGGGAAATATGGATGAAAGAAGTTGAAATTAGGGTAAGGGAGGGAGAGAGAAGAGGGAGAATAACTGACCACATAACAGCGCACAAGCCTTTGCCGGTGACAGTGTGCCACCGCTTGGGTTGATGAATGGTGACGCCTTTGTAGGTAGTGCCATGTCCATGTCCTCCTCCACCCATCTCGATTTCACTCTCTGCAACTCAAATCGAATGCAATTTCCGCTCTAGCTACACCAGATCTTAACCCCCCAAATATTAACTTGGATATATAAATAATAAATAATATATTTATATATATCTTGTGAAATTCCATAATTACCCTTTTCTAAGATACAATTTCTTTTAGTTTTAAAATTAAAGAGTACTAGTTTAAAATACATATTTCACCTTTTTAATCCTTCAAACATGCAATCTTTTTTTATTTAAAAATACACTAACATTCAATTTTGTCAATAAAAGTAGGACTACTGCAATTTTTAATTGTTCATAGAAAACTAACATTCTTCATTATTTTGAAACTATGAGAAGTAGTAAATCTCTATTCAATACTCTTACGATCGAATGAAATTCATATAGGTGTCACTAAGTTAGTTAATACAATTTTCAAAATAATGGAACTTGTATGAATTTTCTTTAATCATGGGGTGACGTAGGAGACAAAGTGTTTAAGAGAGTGTTGCTAACGAGAAATACTTGCGTAGACACGACCATAACAATTCTGATTTAGGCACATCCAAATAAAAAGCACTACATAATTGAAAAACATAAAACTATTAGAAGAGATAATTGAGTTTTTTATTTTAAATATTTTATTTATAAAATAAATAACGTTGCATTTAACATAACTTCATTAATTAACATGGCAACTTTGGATGGGTTTAAATCCTTTCAAGTACTTATTGTGTTAAGTAGGAGAGAGTGTGACACATACAATAAAATAATAAGTCACTCTCTCTCTCTCTCTCTCCTACTTAACACATTAAGTACTTTAGAGAATTCAAACTCACATCACGTCATGTCAATTAATGACTGCCACATCAATTAAATTAATGGTCAAACTCCCTGTTAGACTAAATGTTTTAAAATAGACGGACTAAATGTCTAAATTTTAAAATAGGCGAACGAGATGTGTGAAATTTTGATAATAGGAGGAGCAAAAGTATAATTTAGGCAAAAAAATATTTAATCAAACTATATTTATACCAAAATACCCTTATTTTTATTACTAAGTATTTACAAATTCTATTATGTTTGTCATTTTTCAAGACGAAGAGTATAAATACTCCATGCATTATAAACAATCTTATAAAAAAATAAATTATTTATTCATTGAAGGGACATAGTTGGAAAGAAATGGTTAATTAAATGTTGACTTCTTTTTTTTTTACAGCTAAATTTTGATTTCTAAAACACTCAATAGTTTGAGAAAAAAATGTTAAAACCAAAGGTTTGGCATGGAAGTAGTTCTATGAATTTCTCATTTATAACTACGATTAGAGGTTAATAATATATTACGTTCCAAAACAAAATAGACCAAAGTCATTGTATCATTGATTTCGATTTGTGTTTGAATCCTCTCACAAAAGTAAAAGTCAGCAGTCATCCCCTCCTACAGATGAATAAATTGAATCAACATATTTTTTTTGGTTAACATTAAATCAACATATTTGCTCAAACTAGTTCTCTGCCATACAATTAGCAAAATAAAATTATCGAAAGATAAAAAACTACAAGCAAATAAAAAAATGAATGCATATAAATTAGCCAATACTGCATAAGGTACTTTAATGTGGAGGATAGGGTGGAAATTGCAGGTCCTCCGTGAAGAACAGAATCTTTTACTCCCTGCTTCCAAATTTCTGCTTCTTTAGTTTGGAAGTTGATGAACTACATAAAATAAACAAAAGTGTTAAAAGTTAAAACTTAAAAAAGCTTAAGTGGCACAGGGCGGGGGATGATCAAATGCACAAACTATATTCCACCCTCTTGTCTATATCCAATTGTCGTTAATGTTATAGTAATGAGAGTAAAGAATAGAACCATCAATACCATCATAAATTAAAAATTGCTAATTATAAGTTGATAATATTCACATTCAGTAAGCATTTCCTGTCATTTTTTGTCACTAAGGAATTTCTTTCACATAATCAGTACCAATTATTCAAATAAGGGAAGATCGGCAGGCAATGAGTGGGAAGACACGGAAAAGAGGTAGAAAGAGGAAATGAGGGAAGTGAGAAAACTGTTATATAACATACTAATGTAATGATTGAATGGACATTAAACAATTTCTACTATCACAGAGTCACATATATAGCTACACTTCATGCATTCTCATAAACATTAAAGAGCTCGGTATACGTACTTTGTCAGAATTGATTGAATATCAGCACCAACATATGTACTTAACTCTTCAATATTTACAACAACCTCATCATTACATTTTAGTAGGTTGCATGCATCTAAAAAAGCAGCTGATTTCACCACATCTGGTATAAGTGATGAGTCTTTTACCTCTGCTTTGAGATGTTCCATCAAAACAAGTGCTGCATAAAGGAACATTAGACATCTGAAATTTTAAAAAGGAATGCATATAAATCTTAAACAAAGGCATACAGCTTACCAATGGCTCTAATAATCTTAAGGTCAAATTTATTAGCCAATTTTTTACAGCCTATCCTTTCTGCTCGCTGAATGATCAACAGTTTCAAGCCAATCAGCATATCCTGCCAAGTATTCAAATTTTGAATATCACAAGCTAAGAACTTAGATGAAAAATCATTAAGGTGAAGGTGCACACTAAAATTCATCAAACACATAGCCCAGCTAACCATGACTGGTCAGGATTCAAGTCTACTTCAACTACTTACATTTGTGGATATAACCAGGTCAAAAGCAAATGCACTCTGATGCAACCAATTTTTAATAAACTGGCTATTTCCATTTTGATTTCTTTCGTATAGACAAAAAGGAGAGTTTTCTATACGAAAGAGAGAACATGAAAATCAAGTGTTACAGTATTTGCATAATGCATACTGTTAGTATCAACAATTATCCATTTAGTTTTACCGTTTTGGCATTTGCTGAGTTGGCAAGTGCGTAGGTGATAGAGCCTGTTAGAATATTCCCTTGCTAACCAGTGTGTTCGTTCATAGCAAGGCCTGGAATTGTTCATGCTTATATTATAACCAGTGTGTCCAATCACCTACACACTGACACCAGACACAATATAGACACGAACACGCAGACACCGGTTTTAATTTAAAAAATACAAGTAATTGAAGTGTCGGTGTCGGTATCCGACACAATAACATGTCTTCAACCAGAAGTGTCGGTACTACGTAAGTCCAATGAAGAAATCATCCATCATTTCCAGATATACTATCTTCTCTCTAAAACTCTAATTCTCTCTGCACGCGCTTTCACCTTTACAACGGATTCCAATCTAAAGTGTTCAAGTTCCTGCTCTTGAGAACTATGTTTTACTGGATTTCTACCTAGATTCCAAAATCTCGTCTCATAAAGAGGAGGATTAGATCTCTTGCAAAAAAGAAAGCAAAGAGAACAAAGAAATGTTCACGAATGCAGCACTATCTAATTTTTCTGAATATTAGTCATGGTAGCTCTGTCAAAACATGAAACTACAACGATCACCAAAGTAAATCCATAAACACCACCTTATCTCAAATATAATGGCAAATATATATCCTAAAAAATTGTAGGTACTCCTCTTCAATCACATGTATCATAGGAGTACAGGATTGTAAAACTAACATAAGGCTATAAAACTGTTACGTCCTCATTAAATCCGCCATTAAAATAAACAAAGAGAAATCGCTACATGGTGAACGGCACACCAATATTCACCCAACATACAAAAACCTTAACTTGAAGGAAAGTTAAGTAGCTATGGCAAAAAGATCATTAGAATATTTTACAAAGAAGAGGCTAATACAGATAACGAACCTCTAGATTTCCTTTATTGTTATTGGATTACTATTATTAATTTTTTTTCGAATCTTGAGGAAATTTTATCCTCATCCCTTTTGAACATTCACCTATCTTCTTTAAATATAATTGTAGTAGTTTAAAAAGATTGCATAAAGTGCAAGCTCTTTGATACTATTTAATTTATGAGCATAATTTTAACATGAAACTTTTTACAGGTCTTACCTTAGAGTTCGGCCTTGTTACCTATTTGAAGTGAGACATTAACAGTAAAAATATATTATATAATTATCTAATACAATTAGCACTCTAACAATGGTATGTTAAGGAACAAAATAAGAGACTTACAATCTCAGACTCTGAAAGGGAACATATCCAAGCAACATCTTCAACCCTAGTCATTTTATCCAACTCAACCATGTCTTCCAATTTCTTCTTCCAGTTCCAGTGTCTTCCTTTTTTCATGGGATCAAATTGACGATTGCGAGACCTGAAATCTTGTAAGAAACTGCATTAAAAACAAACAAATGTCAGTTAACAATGAAAGGGAAAAGAAGTGGAATGTTATTAACAAACTACAAAACTATACATGTGTACATAAATTAAACTCAAAAATAAATCACAATCAGTACACAATAAATTAAAGCATACTGTAGAATTAGGGTTTTGTGTTTTCGGTATTTGAATACAATGCACAATTCCATACAATTACTAACAGTAAGTGAGTGGGTTCTAAGATTGAAATTCCAGCAGTACCAAAGTGATTGTTCTGAAACATATAACTTATTCTTTAATGGGAAATGCCGTGATGGGGTTACTGTAGTAATCATGCTTAGAGATACAAAATAACGAGAGGTAACTATAAACAACATGCTAAAAAAATGATGAGATTTGGGAAGAAGAAAACTCACTAAACTATTTTAGAGACATATAGATGAGAGAGTGTGGGTGCGCACTGCTGCACACGTGACGTCGCGTCGGTGACTCGTGCTCCGTGGAGGCCCGAAGGTGTTGAGCGGCTTACTGGTCCGAGCTATCACGGTGGGTGGTGGCTGGCTGGTGGACAGTTGTAAAATGCGGTGAGAGAAATCTTAGGTTTTTTTTAATGGGGGTCTCCAATGCGAGGAAGAAAATCAAATCCCTCTCACCAACCACTAAATGAGTGGTTAAGATTAAATCGGTGTTAAATCTCAACCTTTGATGAATTTTTATACTACATCTTACGGTCATATTTAATGGTTCACCAGTGAGGGACTTGATTTGCTTCCTCACTCTAGAAGCACCCATAAACCCCGCACTTGTGAACCACCATTACATATAAAAATTGTTAAATATTGAATGGTTATGAGTGGTTTATTCTAGAGTGAGGAAGCAAATCAATATTAAATCTCTACGGTCATATTTAATATTAATTGATTCAATTATAACCACTCATATATGTCACTCATGAATTGTTATTGGCTGAATGTAAAAAAAATTACACTAAAAGTGCTTAGCAATTAAACTTAATAAAAACTGTTTTTAAAGCTTAATCAAAAATATATCTTTTCTCCTCCCTTCGTGGAGGCTGCTCTTCCCCCCATCCATTGGGGTTCCTAACCAAAACCTTCACTTTCTCCCCCACCTTCCCCCGTGTCACCACAGAAACCCTTCCATGGCCCCACTTGAATTCCCCCACCACCTCCATTCACTGTGTTTCCACCTCCCAACGCCACAACCCATTGCTCATATGCGACCACAGGCTTTCACCATCAATGAACCAAGGAGCTTATCCCCCAGATCTACCATGGTCGGTCTATCGCCACTGTCGCCGACATTCCATTTTCTAGCCTGTTTCTCCGCTTAGGGCTTAGCTCTCTCACAGGAGATCTTTTCCCTCAAAAGCGAGTCTATGTTCTCTCCGCTCACCCTACATCACGACCACCGGCAGAACCACCACCGTCGAGAAGTGAGGAGGATTTGGGGGAATCTGTCACTTATGCTAACCCCCTAAACTTCAGACTTTTCGTGGCAGCACCTCCTTTGTCGTCTCCGACAACCATCTGTCCACCTCCTAAGCCACCATGGCCCAGCATCTGCAAGACTGCTTCATCCCTAGCAAACATTGTCTCCAGTGGTATTGCATTTCCCTTAAGCTATGCTTTTTGCTTTGTAGGTGTTGTTGCAGCTGAAGTGTTTGTGAAAATGCCTCAACAAGTTTGTGGCTGCTGGAACATTCTGCTATGTGCATTTTGGCACCTCCTTAATATTGAAGAAAGTTATGTGGGAGACTTCCATTGCAAAGCTCTCTCTTACTATCATCCAGCTCCTAGACACGAGGAAGAGTTGGCTAATCCAGAAACAATAGTCGAAATGTGCTTGAAAAGGTCAAAGAAATCACCCGTAACTGGATCGAGAGAAAGACTGCAGAGTCTCATTCATCGATTGCCAACGCCTGTGGGCGGAAGTTGCTGATAGTTTGGATGCTAGCTCTTTGTGATTGTTTTGATTCTATTTTCATAGTTTCTGAATACTTTAAGTGTAGTGTCCATTATGCTTGTGTGGTCTGTTCTCTTAGATTTTATCTTAGGATTTGGGTGGGAAATGTCCCAACTCATCTGCTTGAGTTTCTGAATGTTTGTACTGTTGTCTCTATTAGCTAATGAATGAAATTTTCGACTTTAAAAAAAAAAACATTTTAGCATACGACAACTAAGTGGTCCCCAACCATTAAAATAACATCTTATCATTCAATCTCAATTAATAGATACTAAAAGAAGACATAGAAAAAATTAAATATAAATAAGTGGAGCTGGATATAGTTCCTTATAAACAACTACTTTTGGAATAAAAATTGCTTGAGTCATTACCAAAAAAAAAAATTGCTTGAGCCAACAATAGATTCCTTAAATCCTACATGACAACTAGGCCACACAAAAACTAATTTAGTTTACTCAAATAAGCTCTCCTCACTAAAGATGCTGAAATGCTAGCTACTAGGTACGAAGGGACTTTCGTCGAAAATATATAGAAAAGGATTGTGGCCAATCACATCCTTAATAACCGCACACACCCAATTTTGTGCCTAATAAATCAGAACAATGCCTGATAAATCAGAAGTGTGAGTATCATAATTGTGCATTCGTTTAGTTTTGTAAGTGTTTATTTCAAGTTAAGTAGAATTACTCCAGGAATAACATTCCTAGGAACATAATGATAGGAATAATAATCCTAGGTATCTTCTAAAAAAAATGTTTGGTAAATTTTTAAACATTCATGAGAATAAGGTAGCTATAGAAATTAAATTAATTTTTATATTTAACTTTTCCCCTAATCCTCATGGGAATCCTTATTCCCAACCTTTTTATGAGAATGTTGAAGGTTATCGGAAGTTATCTTACTCCTAGGAATCCTCATATCTAGGAATAATTTTTTCAAACTTGTAACAAATATTGGGAAGGGAAATTAAGAAAACCCCTTTATATTTGGAGTCTGCTTTCCCCACACCCCCTCCTACTCCTCGCACACCCCCCAACTTATTTTTCCCCAAAATGACCTCGCGTGGGACGCTCGTGTAACACGGGTTAAGTGACTGTTCGAACGAGGTTATGCGAACCAGTTCGAACGACATTGTGCGTGTTAAGGAATTGGTACTGTTCGCATGACATCGTTCGAACCTGTTCGAATAATGTCATCCGTGTTAAGAAATATTGTTAACTGATGGTGTGAGGGTGTGTTTTGGCTGCCTCGAATGGCTTTATTCGAACGTGTTCGAATGGGTGCGTTCGAACAGGCGTTCGAATGGGTGCGTTCGAACAGGCGTTCGAATGGCCACATGCGAACCACTGTTATGCAGAAACAGAAACTAAATAAATCAGCACACAGTTTTGGTGATTTCAAAATATAAACATAACTTTAACATTATGTACCAAAATTATACAACATTGTGTACCAAAATTATAAACCTAACTTAACATTGACTACCATCACTATCTTTACTTAAATCTACACAAGGAAGGGGATGGGGGGGTTGTGATTGTATGAGCAAATTCTTCCACTTTTGTATCCGGCCAACAAAAAGCGAGTCCCAACCCTTTGCTATGGGTGCCCTATTAGTATTCCATATCAAATCCGGCAAGGGCATTGGACTTCCAGGCTTCATAAAGACCTTCAAAAAGACAACAAAAAACAGAATGTTATGTAATGTTTTGGAATTACTACATTGAATCTAAATAGAAGACAGTTTACCTGTACAAAGTGTTTGTGTTCTGGTACCAAAAGGATGTTGAACTGTCGGGCAGTTCTGAATGGTGCAACATTGAATGGAAAAATTGTGTAACAACAATTAGGTGACCAACAAGTCAGGACGACTTTGTACTTGTTACTGATTAGATACCCCATATCTGGTGTAGTCATCCAATTATCTTCAACATTATGTCCATGATGTGCCCTCAACAATGCCCTCATCAAAAATGTGACCTTACCAATACCACCATACAGTCTAGTGTAGAAGTCATTGTATTGGTTAAGCTCCTCCATCAGATCAGTTCTGACTGACTGCCAAGCCTCCTCACCCCTACCAAGAAATGCAGCAATACACCGGAAGCCACAATTTCCATCACCTACCACATTAACAATTTTTTGAACATAGGAACGCATGTATTCTGGCATCCCTATTATGTAAGTATTAAAAACATCAATGTGTGCAGCATCCATAGGTGTGGGTTTTGGATGAGGAGCTGGTGTCAAAGTAAGTGTTGGTGTCAAAATAAGAGCTGTTGAAACAGTAGTAGCAGCAGCTTCTGTAACAATAGGTGTGGGTGTTGGTTTCTTATGTAGTGGAGGAGTAGGGATTGTAGTAGCACTGTCAGCTTGAGTTCTCTTTTTGCTTTCTGATGGATTGGGTGCTGGACACGTTGACAAAGTAGGAGTGGAACCCGAACTGTGTGGGTTTGTAGGCGTTCCACTCCTACTTTGGGGAGGAGTAGGGCGTTTACGAGACTGAGCAAAACATCCACTAGATGAACCATCGGGGGAGTCAAATTTGTCATCTACATGCTCCCAAAAAGACTTGTCTCGCTTTGTTGAGTAATCAACTTTCCCTTTCTTATCTTTTTTTGGTGCTCCCTTTGTAATGATCGTATCCGGAGGTGGACACATGGAAGTCGTGTCTGGGAATGCCAATTCACGTGCTTTTGCTTTAATCATAACTCTACCGGCGTGATCAGAGGCCTCAAACCTTCTTTTGATAGCTTCAAGTTCAATGTCTACACTCAACTCATCATCCATTACCTCTGTCTGTATTTTGAAATTCAACCTCTGCCAATGTTGGTGAATCATGCTCAAGGGAATTGGAGTGCAGTCCATCATAACCCTACAAAAAATGCGACATTGATTTAGTGACAACCCAATTGACATAACAAAGTCTTTTTTGTAGACACAATATAATTATGAGTTTGTACATCATACCTTGAAAGCTCACATGCACATGGTAGTCCGTGTGTGGTCCGGAGCGTGTGTTGACATAATGATGGGTTAAGTGAAACGGATCCAGTGTGTTGCATCTCATCCAAAATATGGTCTATAGCATTAGATGAAACTAAACCCTTAATTTCATCAAAAATCTTCTTCTTCAAGTGGTGTACTTTCACTCTACTCAAACTATGCTCGAAGTGCATTTTAAGGTCAGAATGTTGTATCCTAAGCATGGTCTGCATTCCATCCCAGCACTTACACAAATCTCCCCTACTGTCTCGTAATATTTGCTTCAAGTGAGAGTGTGCAGACTCAACTCTGTTGGTGGTAGTGTTGCCAAGGTGCATATGGTTATTTATCCATGCATCAATGAATTTTTCCTTGAAGGGGTCTAGCCAGGTGGTCCTGACATACTCTATGAAACTGGGATAAGGTCCTGCCAAGTCGTTAAACAGACCCAACTCATAATCATACTCTTCTGTGGTCTTCGCATGCACAACAGATTGAAATGCACCCATAATGTCATTAACAACAGACTGGTCTTTCACAATGAGCCTTGCTTTGGCCCTCACATTTTTCTTAATGTGAAATTGGCACAACAAGTTTGCAGATGTTGGAAATATTCCTGCCAGAGCATTCATCATACCCGTGTCTCTGTCCGTAAGTATGACTTGTGGTACTTCATTCTGTCTCCTAAATAAACCCCTCAATTTCTCAAGAACCCATGCAAAGTTATCCATCCTCTCCCAATTGACATAAGCAAATGCAGCAGAGTAAGTCTTCTCTGTTGATGTTACACCAACGATCTCAACCAACGGATACCTGTACCGGTTGGTTTTATAGGTGGAATCAATCAACAAAACAACCGGGAAGGTGTTTAGAAGCTCAATGGAATCTGGATGTGCCCAAAAGATGTCCTTCACAACGGTAGTTCCCTCTGCAAGTCGAGTCCAGTAAACATAATTATCGCGTTGCAAATAAAACATCAGTTGTTGGAGCTCAGTCCTACCCTCACGCATAGCTGACCTTTGCCTTTGATGACAGTTGTAAATTTGTTTCACAACCGTATAGTTATCATCAGGCTTCATCAATTTCAGCTCATTCAGTATCAATTTTGGCCGAGTATGGTTCCTAGTCATTCTAGCCACTAGATCCTTCTCTTCTGAAGATAACTTACCAATGTACGGACGTCCTTCATGATAAGTAGCCATACCATGGTTATGAGTTCCATTCATAACCCTCAAAATCCATCCTCCAAGCTTCTTAATAAATTTCCCTTTCAGTCTGAACTGACAACAACATTTTCTAGTGTTCGTACCTTCCTCAACATTTGTCTTGTAAGATCCAGCTTTATCACAAATCAACATGCAGTATTGTTTACCTGATCGTCGTCCGGTGTCAGATCTTCCTATAACAATCACCATCCCAAGAGATTTTCCAACCGCACGCACCCACGTCAGCAGCTCCTCACGACTAGGGAATAACTGAAATTCAATTACTAAGTGTCAGTTAAATAAATTGAATAGTTCGCTAAAATTAAAACAACTAATTCATTATTACCGTATCCGTTTTGAACGAACTAGTAAAATCTTGGGATTCTACGATGTCAGTTGTCATCTCATCTGCTACTGTTCGAACGGCCTTATGCGAACGCTGTTCGAACGCCCTTATGCGAACACGTTCGAATGATAGTGTTCGAACCTAGCAAAGTCACACCCCATTAAACACTTGTTCGAACACGATCATTCGAACATGTTCGAACGACCCTGTTCGAACGGAGCGCGAATACAGAAAAAAAAATGGCGTGAAAAACTGAAAACAGAACAAAAATGAAAAAAGTTTGGTAGGGTTATTACCTTGAGCTAGTTGCCAATGTTGGGTAGTTGAATAGGAGTGAATGATGAAGGTGAGGATGGGTGGGTTTGGAGTGGAGAGGGGGGGGGGGGAGGTTTGGGATTTTAGAGGGGTGTGTTGTGTTGAAGGAGAAGAAGAGGGAGAGGGGTAAAGGGGGAAAATCAATTTTAAGTGGGGTTAGTTTAGTAAATGTGTAGGGTGAAGGGGTGTGTTTTGAGTAGGAGGGGGTGTGGGGAAAGTAAAACCCTTATATTTTGTCATAGAAGTCAATGTCGTTGAGGACAAACAATAGCCCAATGCCACAAGACCAACCCAACGCACTTTGGTCCAATGCAACTCTAGATTACCATACAAGGCCGAGTTGCACTAGGAAGTAAATCTTACATATTTTATCATGAAATTAATTTTTTCTCACCAAATCGTACTTCATATGTCGTAATGTTATAAATATACCCTTGTAAAGTATGGTGGACCATACTTATAATGATTGCATTTTATTGAACTACAAATAAAGGAAAAGTTAGTTGATAAAAAAAATTAAAAAAAGAAACAAATTAGCGCCTAACCTTTGCGTACATTCAATCTTACTTTTAGATATAAAGATGTTTACACTTAAATTTATTAATTCAGATCTTAATTTAATTATTTTATTTAAATTAATAAAGATATTATATCAGCCTTAACAACTTCGACATGTCTCGCCCTCAATACAAGACTTCAACTCTAAGTTTAGGTGCAAGTGGTTAATGCACTCCATTTAAAGTAACAGACTCGGCTAGTACTTAGGTTCGATCATCAGCGATTGAACAAATGGAGTCAGGTTTTACTTACCTCTCTGCCAAAAACTAGATTAGTCAGAGCCTCTTTTTCATAGACACAGGATCGGTCAAAGATCTCTAAAAAAAAAAATAGCGAGACTTCTCCCAGAAGTTGTGTCTAACAAGTCCCACTTTTAATATGATGCTTCTAGAGTTTAATTGTTGGTATATTTTTTCCCTCTCTTTTATTGTTTGTTTATGGAGAGCTTAAATTTGTCTATGTTCTTGTTCTAGAATAAAAATGATCAACTCGGTTGTTACAGGTATGGAGGAAAATTGAGCTAGTCTCTTGAATGACCATCCTCTCTTCTCTGGCCTAGAGTCCTATATATCTAGTTCTCCAAGGCTTCTCGGCAGTTATCTTCGGAGGTCCATTCACAGCGGTTAGCCCGGTTCCAGCCAAATGAGTTCCCCACGTCTTCCCTCACCGCGACACCTGTCCTTGGTAACTTCTCTTTTGTGGGCCATGCCGAGGTCGTGTGTGCTTGAGTTCGGTTGATCTTGTATTGGGCCGAACTCTAATTCTCTGGCCCAGTCCACAGCCCCCCAAGCTCGAGCTGAGTGAGCTCGGCGAAGAGGTTTGAGCTTACATTGATTTGTTTTGACGATTGAGGCGACCGTTGACTTGGGAAAGCGTGCCATGGCTTGGGAAAACGTTCCAGCTGACTGAGGTGACGTTCCAGTGGAAGCGTTTCACCTACCTCACGCTTGAATGAGCGCGTGCGTTGAAGGTAGGCTTTCGGTATGGTTTAAAAAGCGCGCAGAGGATGTGAGAACTTCGTTAGTTTCACTTGCTCTTTTGATTTCTGCTTGTTCTTCTGCCGAGGTTTGCTTGCTGTGGAGTTTCGCCTTCCTTCAGCGTTTCGCTTGCTTGTGTTGAGGTATACTTTTCTATCCTTCTTCTTCCTTTTTCTCTTGTACCTTAGTTAAAATGGTGGAAATTTGGGAAGTTGATGAGAGTGGAAATGAGGTGAGTGAGGTACCTTCAGCGTATCGAGTGATTTTGGATGAATCTCGGCCTCGTTGGGAGAGAATATAGGAGAAGTGGAGGCGCCTCGAATCATCCATTTCCGAGACCCTCTCAAGCCTTCCTGATTTTAGCTCTTCAGATTCTGATTCTTCAGATGGTGAGGATGCTGACTTTGCTTCTCCTCTTTTCCCAGGGACCAAGATTCATTTCGAAAACACTGTGGCCTTTTCAGTGTTTAGACGAGAAGAGGTGGGGCCCTGGGCTCTTCCTTCTACTCCTGCGCGTGAAATCAAGGTGTTGATGGCCTCGAAGCAGAGCGTTGAGTCCGTTCCTAACTTTGAAGCGTGGGATTTATTCACCATGTTTACAAAGCCAGAAGATTTAATAGCTTTTCGGCAAAAGAACGCCGTGTCCTCCACTGGAAATGAAGAAGATGTGATTCTGGAGTGTTGCAAGCATAATGAGCCTGTATGTATGATGCGACCTAAGGGAGTGGTGGAAGAGAGTACTTATATGTACGCTTGTCTTTTTGAAGACTTGAAGGTGAAACTGCCCTTCACTCGCTTTGAAAACCACGTGATGCAGCTCTTCAACGTTGCTCCAACGCAGCTTCACCCGAATAGCTGGGGATTTATACGCGCCTATGAGATAATCTGTGGAGCTTTGGGTATGACTCCAAATGTAGGGGTGTTTTTCCAGTTTTTTCGGACTAAGGGTGAAGGTTTGGGAAAATGGATATCTTTCCATAGCCATTCTCCTCGCCCCCTTTTTAGTCTATTCACCACTTCATACAAGAATTTTAAGGCGAAGTTTTTCTGAGTTCGAGCTCCTCCTTCTTTTCCCGAGCTCCTCATAAACAAGACAGGAGCGCCCCACTTCCCTTTGTATTGGCAGAGTGAGGTTTTTGGTGTGACTGGAGTCATCTCGGATGACTTAAGTCCTGAGCTTCTCGAGGACGCAGCAATGCTGCAAAGGTTGTATACCATGACTTGTAAGGAGGTGATTAGTCTGGAGGGGGATGACAAAGGTCTTCAAAATTTATTGAGTAAGTTTTTCTTCCCGCCTTCTTTTCGATATTTTGTAACCGCTTCTAATGTTTCCTTTTATCTCGTCGTGCAGTTAAGATGGGTTTGAAGGAGAAGGACATCAAAAATTACATCAAGAAGGCTCAAGAGAGATTAGCGAAGGAGAAACTGAATGCCCAAAATCAAGGTGGGACCTCTGCAACGGAGAGCTCGGATAAAGGCTTGGTGAAGGTTGCCAAGAATACTGGGCGAACTACTATTGTTGGAATGAATCTTGGCTCTACTCCCATCGCGGCTATTCCTTTGAAAGCCATTCCCAGAGATTCTTCTGAGGTGTTGGAGGAGGATAAAGGGGGTGCCGTTGTGAAAGAGGTGGAAGAAACTGCTGCTGCGATTCCAACTCCTGCCAAGCGACCTGTTATGCAGGAAGGTTCTTCCTCTAAGAAGAAGTTCAAGAGTTCTGAGGGCGAGATTTCTTGGATGGAATTTCTGCAAGATTTTGAGGGTCAAGGGGAGATCGCGTCCTTGTGGGACAAGCGTTTCCCTTTGAAACACTTTGTGAGGGAACACATTACTACTGCTGATGATGGTGATCGCATCCGGAGTTTGGGGGTGGAACAAGCTTTCCTGGCAATGCAGTCTTACGCGTTGAAATCTGCTGCCCTTGGTCATGTGGTTTGCGACGAGTTCGGCAGACTTAGGAGTCGAGAACGTCAAGGGAGAAAAGATGTTGAAGCTGCCGAGAAGGCCATTGCTGCTAATGCCGAGTTAGTGAAGGAAAATGAAGCGTTGAAATCCAAGTTAGCTGAGCAGGTAAAGCTGTTTGAGGAAAAGGAAAAGCTCGTGCGTAAGTGTTCGCGATCGTGTGTGTTCTAGTCGCAATGTCAGTGCAAGTATACACGTCGTACAAGTAATAAAGCGGATAAAAGTAAGAGATCGTTCCCACGAGGATTGATTAACTTTCAGAGTTCAAGTCTTTAAAACACAAGTGAAACAAGTAACAAATCGACACTAAAAGTTGGTATTAAGACTAAGAACATAAATGAAGCAAGTAAATAAGAAGTGGTTGTGAATATGGAAGAGTATGAGTTGGATTGCTGCATGCAAGTAAATCTCCTCTAGTCAGACGTTATAACGTTTACACGTTAATACGTACAAATGCGATGTTGTATAGACGTTATAACGTTTGAACGCTGTTGCAAAAGAGCTGTGCTTTTCAGTCACAAAACGTCAGAGCTTCAAGTACTAGAATTCCTATGTCTAGGTTCTAAGTAGGCCTACTCCTGTATTTTAAGTACCCACAGCAATGTCCTATGAACTATTATCCATTCTATGTCTAGACTTAGATAAAAATGCCTAAATGTCTTTAGTGCACCTTTTCATTCACATAAATCTTTGAGTTCTTTTCATAGACCATGTCTGTACCTATGAATCTACTTATTTTAAGTGATCAGTTCAAAACAAGTTTGGAAATATTAACATGCAAAGATTTAAAACGCATAAACATCAATACATCATAACATTAAACTAGAGATTCATTACATGCAAAACAACAACCCAACTACCAATGTTTAGCTCATGCTGAGCATCCTTACAAAAATAAGAGGAATAAAAGTCCAAATACCGTACATAGAGAAAAGGAGACTAAACGCAAAAGATACGCCTAAGGGGCCTTCCTTCATGCACGCTGTAAAGACGTTACAACGTCTGAGCTTTACAGTAATGGTTGCGAATGAATATGGAAATTGGGGCCTTGAGAGAATTTAATATGAAGAAGTCTGTGCCCAGAACTTCTTTTTGAAAACTATCTCTGAAAAATGGAGGAAGGTGGGTGATGAATGGAGTCCTCCTTTCCGCATGCTGCACCCTTGCCTTTTTATAGAGAGAGAATAGCCATTGTCAAAAGAGGGTCACATGTTGCTGATGTCATTCCCCACCTTCCAAGTTTGCTTGCGAGTTGACTCTGCCCTGAAGTGACACCGCACTGCTACAGTGCGTCAGCCGCGTCAGTGCTGAGGAGAGAGAAGATTTCCAGATCTCTGGCCATCATTACATGCGCGCCAAAATGATATATTATTTTCTTGCTCTGCTATCCTTCTTCAGACGTGATGAGAGACGCTGCCACGTTTGGGTTACTGCACAAACACAAGAAGCATCAAAACGCTCACAAAGGCGCCAATTGGCACCAAAATGCCTAGAACTTGTAATTTAGCCCCTTTCTAACTAAAAACAATAAACTAACAGAAACTTTACTAGAAACAACCTACTATTGCCAGAGGACTTGCATGATTTAACTCTGAATAAGTATAAATAACTCATATAAATATGAGTTATCACACCCCCAAACTTAAACCATTGCTTGTCCTCAAGCAATTGAAATACAACATATGAAAAGATGCAAGAAACTAAATGCACCAACAGTTTACACCCTGCTTATCTATTTTTGATCAAAATTTTCTTCAAGGGGCTAGTTTCTTCAGACTTACACTACACACTCACGCACCAATGCACAATTACATTCTAGATTCATTACTGCCCAAAGTGAGTGTGTGATCTCTGTATCAATTCTATTCCTAGCTAGGTTCAGAAGCTACCCTAGCCTATGAAAGAGTGGTTTCCATATGGTGAGAGTATAACATCTTTCAAAACAGAGAGTAGGCTAACATTTCCACATAAGACATGAGGGTTATTTTAAGCACGACAAAGGGTCTTAATTTGGGTGCTAGGACTAGATTAGTGCAAACTACTTTTCTGACTCACACAACGCAAAACACACACAGCTGCAACCCCTCATTACTGGGCAACTTTTCTTTTGATTTTCTTCACTTTTGGTTTGGAGTTTTTGTGATTTTCTCCTTTTTGATCCTTTGGATTTGACAATTTTGGATTGAGATTTTTGGGGTACCCAGTATTTGTTTCGGGAAATTGCAGCCAACACAGAGGACATGTGGATTTTTCCACTTATTTGAAACAACACACACTTTTTGGTCTTTTTGGAGTTGACGTTATAACGTGTATATGAGAGACGCTACAACGTTTGATAACACAGAACACAACACACAAACACACACGGCATACGTTATAACGTTACGGGTAGACGTTACAACGCTGCACTCACACTACACAGGCACTAACCATCCTACAGTCTTTGCACCCAGCCTTAGCACAACCTGATATACCCCCAAACTTTGTTTCTACTGCTACTCTAAGTTTTTAATCAAGTTTTACACTCACCAAAGTCAACCAAAACTAGCTTTAGCATCAAATAGTCCTTAGCTAACTAGGTTTTCCTAAAAACAGAGTTTGTGTGGAAGCAGTAATCAATTCTATTCATCTAAGCATGCATTAGCTACTCACACAAAGTCACACATAGTCATTACTAGATTTAGCCCAAAGAGAAACATTTTTGATGATTAATAGAGTAGGGAAGGTAAACTGATTTTGCATTTAATTTTATGCATACACAAAACATAAAATGATCCCCCCCCCCAAACAAAAAGATGAGCAGTGTCCCCACTGCTCACTGAATTTGAAAAATGAGAGAGGAACATTCACATAAAACAGAAACAAAACAACTATTGACTACTAACTCTCTAGACGTTGTAACGTCTGGACAGCTATCTATTTGAACTGAAATTGCAAACTATAACTATACTACTGCTAAAAAGAGGGCTAACTTACTTGTTCAGAGCACCGGACCTGAGCCTTCCACTTTGTCTGGCTGGGATGCTTGCTTGCACAGTTTTCTTTTTCTTTTCTCCTTCACCGTCACCAGCATCAACTGAGATTTCAGTTTCTTTTGGCATCTTTGCACTGCTCTCCGCAACTCTTTTCTTTGCTTCCTCCCATGCTTTCTGCTTTTCCAGTTCTGCAGGGTGAATCTGCTGCTGCTCTTTGGGTTCCCCCTGGGCTTTTTCAACCTCTGGCTCATGAGACGTTGTAACGTCTGCAGCTTTTTCATCAGCAGCAACAGCAGGAACATTCTCTGAACCACTTGCAGCAACAAATGCTGCACTGGTGGCTGTTGCTGGCTTGTCTTTAGCAGCTTCAGATTTCTTTTTTACCTGCAACTTTTGCCTTTTGGCTGCAGGAGGGTCAACTAGTTGCTCTTCTTCTTCACCTTGTCTTGCTTCTTCACTTGCAGCGGCTACTTCACGCCTTTTCTTCTTCCCAAATGGACTCTGGGTGGGCACAGTCTTGAATCTTTGCCTTTTGGGTGGGGGAATGAGTTGTGGGTCTGGGTTAGTTTCAACAGCAGGTGGTTCAGACGTAGTCACGTCTGCACTGGTTACTTCTGGAATGGATGGTTGTGATGGCTCTTTAGTTGGTTCAGGTTGAGTGGGGGTTGGCTTTGAAGTAGGTTGGTCTTTAGGTTTAGATTGTGGTGTTTTGGGGATGTTTTGGTCATGGGTGGGTTGGGCTTTAGCTGAGGGTTGGGGTTGTTTGTCTTTTGGTGATGGAGGTGTGGGTTGGTCTGGTTCTTTGAGTGTTTGGGTTGGTGGAGAGTCAGCCTCAATATCAGTCTTATCACTGGAACTTCCTTTCTCTTCTGAATGTGTTTCTTCCTCATCATCACTTAGGATTTCCCTACTCACCTTCTTTGATTCCTCTGCATCACTCTCACTGATGCTATCCATATCAGCTGATTTAAGTTCTTCTTCCTCACTACTTACCTTCTTTTGCTCTTTCTTTGCTGGGCTCTTTCTTTTTGTGGCTGGTTTTCTTGTTTTCTTGACTTTTTCCTTCTTCACTTTCTTGGGGTTCATTGTTGATAGGAGTATGTTGTCTTCATCTTCCTCTTGCATCCAATCTGGAAGTGCTGGTTCTTCAATCGCCATCTTGCCTTTTGTTGTTTGTGCAATCACCTTCTTTTGCCACTCAAATTGCTCCTTGACAAACTTGGCTAGGCTGTTTTGCTGGTCTACCAGACGTTGTAACGTCTGCGTATCAACTGACGTGGTAGCATCTGCAGCTCTCTGCCTCGTTTTGAACTTTGTAGAGAATGCCCCTTGGGGTTCCTCTCTTAGCTCAGATGCTTCAATCTCTACTCCAGCTTCCATGCAGAGATCAGTGATTAAACAAGGGAAGTATAGGTATCCATCCTTCCTGTTCTGCCATTTGTTTATCTCCCTGTTGATGAGCTTACCCACTTCAATCTTATCCCTAGACATAATGGCATCAATAGCAATCAGCCTTTCTTTATCAACCCAGAGAGTGTGAGAAGTGGGTATCAAGCAATGCCTAATGAAATGAAACCAAGCACTGGCCTCATCACACAGGTATCTCTTCAAAATTTTGAATTCATTTCCATGGTCGCCTCTTCGCTCCCAAACAGCTCCATCAACACATATCCTTTCTTTGATTTCAGTCATCTCTGCCACTCCGTAAGTCTTTTGCTTCACCTCAACTGCCTTGCCATAGTAACCTAGCCCAAAGTAGTCATTTATGACTCTTACACCAAATTTGACTTCTTCTCCTCGAACGATGGAGGTGCTTGAAAGTTCTCCATCGGTTCTTTCAACGATTCCTTTGTAAAAGTCATGCACCAGAGTTGCAATGTATTCCTTTCTGTGAACTACAAATTTCTGCCATCCCAATGCTGTCACTGTTGCGAGAAAGTCAGGATTTGGGTTTTCCAAGTTGAAGCCCCTTTCTGGCAGCAGGGCTTTCTTCTTTGAAGGAATGGGGATTTCTGGATTTGGAACAGAGGAAGAACTTGGGTTGACATTCTTTCCTTTACCAGATGATTTTACTGCAGCTTGCTTGGTTTTAGTCATGGTGATTGTATGAGTTTTCTGGAGAGTGGGGGATTTGAGATTTGAGATTTGGGATTTGGGATTTGGGATTTGGGAGAAGGGATAGGATTGCGGTTTCTGAAAGTGTATGAAGGTGGTTTTGATGATTGTAACTGGTGTGTGTTTATTGGGGAGGTTTTATGGGAAGTTGCGAAGTAGGTGGTGGCGTGGGTTTGGGAAAAAGGGGTAACCGTTGGAAGTGACGTCATGGTCACTTTGGCAGTCACGTCCAAAAAAAATCATTAAAAATTGTTTCATTTGAAAACTACTTGACTCATTTTCTTTTCTTTTTCATTTAAAACTTTACCCAGGCAGCGAACGTGACAACATCCTAGACACGCAGAGACGTTATAACGTTTATACTGCTTCAGCTCTCATTCCTGCACAAAACAAAATTTTTAAAGACACAAAATTGCTGGTTAGTAAAAACCATTGGGTTGCCTCCCAAGAGCGCTTGCTTTAAGAGTCTTCAGCCAGACTATCCCCTTTTTTGCATTCAGGGGTTGTTGAGAGCCACTGTGGTCTTGTCCCTAACCACATGTTCTCCATAGTAATGCTTCACTCTTTGGCCATTGACTTTGAAAATGGAATTAGTTTTCTCATCAAACAGGTCCACAGCACCATGAGGATAGACTTTTACCAGCTTGAAAGGTCCTGACCATCTTGATTTTAACTTCCCAGGGAACAACTTTAACCTTGAATTAAACAACAAAACTGATTGTCCTTCTACTAGCTCCCTTCTTTGAATTTTCTGATCGTGCCACTTCTTGGTTTTCTCTTTATACATTTTTGAATTCTCATAGGCAGTGTGCCTGAATTCATCTAGCTCATTTAGTTGAAGGAGCCTTGCTTCTCCAGCCTTTGAATGATCTAAGTTCAGTTGCTTCAGTGCCCAGTGAGCTTTGTGTTGGAGTTCAATGGGCAGGTGGCAAGCTTTTCCGAAGACTAACTTGTATGGTGACATGCCCAGTGGTGTCTTAAATGCTGTCCTGTACGCCCACAATGCATCATCAAGGTGCAAGGACCAATCCTTCCTGTTTGGACCAACCATCTTCTCAAGTATCCTTTTAATCTCTCTGTTGGAAATTTCTACTTGACCACTTGTCTGTGGGTGATAAGCTGTAGCAATTTTGTGCTTCACTCCGTACTTAGCCAATAGGTTTTCAATCAGCTTGTTACAGAAGTGAGAGTCTTCATCACTGATTATAGCTCTTGGAGTACCAAATCTTGTGAAGATGTTTTGCTTCAGGAATTTGCTGACTGATTTGGCCTCATTATTGGGCAATGCAATGGCTTCCACCCATTTTGACACATAATCCACAGCTACCAGAATGTATAAATTTCCATGAGACATAGGAAATGGCCCCATGAAGTCCATTCCCCAAACATCAAACAGTTCCACTTCAAGGATATTTGTCAATGGCATTTCTTGCTTGTTGGAGATGTTTCCAGTTCTTTGGCAATTATCACAGCTTTTCACTAATTCATGAGCATCTTTGAAAAGTGTTGGCCAATAGTATCCTGACTGTAACACCTTTGCTGCAGTTCTGGTTCCTCCAAAATGTCCTCCATAAGGTGATGCATGACATTGTTGTAAGACATGGAGTTGTTCCTCTTCAGCCAGGCATCTCCTAAGCAACTGATCTTGACACATCTTATACAAATAGGGTTCATCCCAAAAATAGTGCTTCACGGTGTGGAAGAATTTTTTTCTTTGCTGATGGTTGAAATCCACAGGCACAATCTTGCTGACTAGGAAGTTAACTATATCAGCATACCAGGGAGCAGTAGCATCAGACGTTATAACGTTTAAAGAAATTGTCATAGACGTGGTAACGTCTTCAGCTACTGTGGCTACTGTCAGCAGTTTTTCATCAGGGAAATTTTCTTTTATCTCTTCTGCACCTGTACCTGCGTCAACATTCTCAAGCCTAGAAAGATGATCAGCAACTTGGTTCTCCACCCCCTTTTTATCATGAATTTCCAAGTCAAATTCTTGGAGGAGGAGAACCCATCTAATGAGTCGTGGCTTTGCATCTTTTTTAGAAATCAAATACTTGATGGCTGAGTGATCAGTAAAAACAATAACTTTTGCACCCACCAAGTATGATCGAAATTTGTCAAAAGCAAATACAACAGCCAGTAACTCTTTCTCAGTTACAGTATAATTTAATTGGGCATCATCTAAAGTTTTGCTTGCATAATAGATAGAGTGAAAGATTTTGCCATACCTTTGACCCAATACGGCCCCCACAGCGTAGTCACTCGCATCACACATTAATTCAAATGGTTTGGACCAGTCAGGAGTGACTATCACAGGAGCTGTTACAAGGGCAGTCTTTAATTTCTGGAAGGCTTCATGACAATGCTCATCAAAGTTGAAGACGTTATCACGTTGCAGCAGCAGACACAAAGGTTTGGAAATTTTTGAGAAATCCTTGATAAACCTTCTGTAAAAACCAGCATGCCCTAAGAAACTTCTAATACCTTTGACAGTGGTAGGTGGAGGTAATTTGTCAATAACATCAATTTTTGCTTTATCAACCTCCAACCCTTTCTTTGAAATCTTGTGCCCTAAAACAATTCCCTCTTGAACCATAAAGTGACATTTCTCCCAGTTGAGTACTAAGTTGGTTTCTTCACACCTTATTAAGACTCCTTCTAAGTTATCCAAGCATGCCTTGTATGAGTCTCCATAGACTGAAAAGTCATCCATGAAAACTTCCATGGATTTTTCAATAAAATCTGAGAATAAAGCCATCATACACCTCTGGAATGTTGCAGGTGCATTACACAATCCGAATGGCATTCTTCTGAAGGCAAAGGTACCATAAGGACAAGTGAATGTGGTCTTCTCTTGGTCCTCAGGCACAATAGCTATCTGGTTATATCCTGAGTAACCATCAAGGAAACAATAGAATTCTTTGCCTGCAAGTCTATCCAACATCTGGTCAATAAATGGCAGAGGAAAATGGTCCTTCTTGGTTGCTTTGTTCAGCTTCCTGTAGTCCATACATATCCTCCATCCAGTCACTGTTCTTGTTGGAATCAACTCATTTTTGTCATTGGTCACCACAGTAACTCCACCCTTCTTTGGTACACATTGAACTGGGCTCACCCATGAGCTATCACTAATTGGATAAATGATTCATGCATCTAACCATTTGATGATTTCCTTCTTGACCACCTCTTTCATTATCGGGTTCAATCGCCTTTGTCCTTCAATGCTGTTCTTAGCATTCTCTTCTAAGACAATTCTGTGCATACAGATTGTGGGACTGATACCCTTGATATCTGCCATTTGCCAACCAATGGCTTTCTTGTGCCTTTTCAAGGTGCTAATGAGATCATTTTCCTGCTCTTGTGAGAGGTTAGAAGAAATGATCACTGGTAAAGAATCATTTTCCCCTAAAAAGGCATACTTCAGGTGATCAGGCAACACTTTCAATTCCAGAGTGGGTGGTTCTTCAATGGATGGTACTATCTTCTTGAGATTGGAGTCTTCTTGCCCCAAAGATTCATACTTCTTTGTCCACGCCCTGGGTACATGGGAGTCAGACGTGACAACGTCTGTGGTTGACGTTGTAACGTTTAATGGATCAGCTTCTTCTGATAACAACTCTTGAATCTCATCATTGCCCAGAATCTTCTCCAAGTGGTCATTATCTTTATTGAATTGCTTTTGAACCACATGATCCAGGGCAACCACAAAGGAACATTCCTCTGTGTTAGGTTCTGGATACTTGAGTGCGTTGAGGACGTTGAACTTGACTTCTTGGTCATTGACCCTCATGATTAATTCTCCCTTCTGCACATCAATGAGTGTCCTTCCAGTGGCTAGAAATGGTCGCCCCAAGATGATAGGAACTTCCTTATCTGCATCAAAATCCAAAATAACAAAGTCCACTGGAAAAACGAATTTGTCAACTTTAATCAAAACATCTTCTAATATGCCCTCAGGATAAACTCTACTTTTATCAGCTAATGTAAGACTTAAAGAAGTAGGTCTGGCAGTTCCTATACCAAGTTTTTCATAAATGGACTTGGGCATCAAGTTAATACTTGCCCCCAAGTCGCATAAAGCTTTGCCAAGGTAAAAATCTCCAATGGAGCATGGTATAGTAAAACTGCCAGGATCCTTCAGTTTTCTAGGGAGTTTATTCTGCATGATTAAGCTACATTCTTCAGTTAAAGCTATAGTTTCAAACTCCCCTAGCCTTCTTCTTTTGGTGATGACATCCTTTAGGAACTTGGCATAGTTTGGCATCTGCTGTAGAGCTTCAACTAAGGGAAGGTTTATGTGTAGCTGTTTCAGCATCTCCATGAACTTGCTGAATTGCTTGTCTTCATGAGCTTTCTTTAGTCTTTGAGGGTAGGGTGGAGGAGGATATTCAGGTACAAGCTTTGGAACAGTCTTGATTCCTGGTTCAGAACTAGACGTTGTAACGTCTGGCTTAGACATCACAATATCTGGAATATTCTTCTCTTTTTCTCCACCTTTGTTTTTCTCTTTTTCCTTGTCTGGCGCCTCAGATTCTTTAGGCATAGATGGTTCTGGATACTCAGTGCCACTTCTTAATGAGATAGCATTTACCTGTGCATTTACCACATCTTTACCATTTGACTTTGATGAAGATGGTGTTTCAGTTGTGGATGGAAGAGATCCATTCTGTCTTTGAGTAAGAGCTGAGGCTATCTGTCCAATTTGGTTTTCCAAAGTTTTGATTGAAGACTCATGGGTCTGTAAGGTTGCCCTACAATCACTTATGAAAGTTTTCATCAAGGCTTCCAAATTGCTGTTGTTGTTATTCTGCGTATACTGCTTTTGTTGTTGAGGGGGAAATCCTGGGGGTATTGCAGGAGCAGCATTGCTAGCATTCAAAGAATTGTTGTTCTTCCAACTAAAATTTGGGTGATTTCTCCAATTTGAATTGTACAAGTTGGAGAAGGGACTGTTACCCTTGTTATGTGATACAAAGTTTATAGACTGGGGGTTATGGGGACACTCTTCGTAGACATGCCCTCCTTCACAATATACACACTCTACTCCCCCAGATGGTGTTGGCTCAATAGCTGCAGCAGTCTGTGTTTCAGACGTTGCCACGTTTGGAGTACTCAAGTTTTTAATCATGTTGGTCAGAGAAGCAACCTGAGCAGAAAGGGCAGTTACTTCACTTATCTCATGGACACCAGCCTTCTTTCCAGGAGTGAATCTATCAGAAGGCCAATGGGCATTGTGAGTGGCTATGTCTTCAATAAGTCTGCATGCCTCAGAGAAAGACATGTTTAATATGACACCGCCTGATGAAGCATCAAGTATAAGCCTGGTGGGTTGATCTAGACCATTATAAAAAGTCTCCATTTGAATAACTACGGGAATGCCATGGTGTGGGCACATTCTTAGTAATTCCTTCCATCTTTCCCAAGCCTCAAATAATGATTCCCCTTCTCTTTGTTTGAAGGAAGTGATGTCATTTCTTAACTTGGCATTTTTGTTGGGAGGGAAGTATTTTCCAAGAAATTTCTCAGCTAGCTCATCCCAAGTATGAATTGAATTTGGCTCTAAGGAGTTTAACCAATTCTTGGCCTTATCCTTAAGAGAATATGGAAATAGCTTCAGTCGGAAGGCATCTTCTGAGACTCCAGGGATGACAAAGTTGCTACACACATCCAAAAATTGCCTTAGATGTGCATAAGGATGTTCTTGAGGAAAACCCCCAAATTGCCCTGCAGTCTGCAACATTTGGAACATCATTGGCTTGAACTCAAAGTGACCAGTATGAATAGGTGGTCTTGCAATTCCTGTTTGTAAATGGGCAGGATTGAGCACGGCATAATCACGCATAGGCCTGTCCCTGTCATTGACCATGTCTTGTGGCCCTGCATTGATGAGTTGCTGTCTCTGCCAGTGTTCATCATCAACATAGGTTTCTGTATGAGTTTGTGGTCCACGACCACGTCCTCCGGCATCTGAGTGCCTTCCTCCTCTTGGAGTGCGTCCACCTCTAGAGCTTCTACCACCAGTACCATGTTCAGACATGATTGGTGGCTGAAATTGCTGTTGTTGTTGCTGCCTTCTTAACCTTTGTTGTCTCCTTAGTCGCCTGAAGGTTCTTTCAGGTTCTGGATAGAATTCAGGCTCAGATCCACTCCCTGGTTCTGTTGAACTAGAGCTTGAACTGGAGCTAAGCATACGCTGTAACGTTTACCTGTTCACTCACAAGAACAACAAACAACACAGCAGAATTCTTTCACCTAGTGTTTTAATTCTTGTTGAACAATAAAAGTTTAAATACAATCCCCGGCAACGGCGCCAAAAACTTGTTCGCGATCGTGTGTGTTCTAGTCGCAATGTCAGTGCAAGTATACACGTCGTACAAGTAATAAAGTGGATAAAAGTAAGAGATCGTTCCCACGAGGATTGATTAACTTTCAGAGTTCAAGTCTTTAAAACACAAGTGAAACAAGTAACAAATCGACACTAAAAGTTGGTATTAAGACTAAGAACATAAATGAAGCAAGTAAATAAGAAGTGGTTGTGAATATGGAAGAGTATGAGTTGGATTGCTGCATGCAAGTAAATCTCCTCTAGTCAGACGTTATAACGTTTACACGTTAATACGTACAAATGCGATGTTGTATAGACGTTATAACGTTTGAACGCTGTTGCAAAAGAGCTGTGCTTTTCAGTCACAAAACGTCAGAGCTTCAAGTACTAGAATTCCTATGTCTAGGTTCTAAGTAGGCCTACTCCTGTATTTTAAGTACCCACAGCAATGTCCTATGAACTATTATCCATTCTATGTCTAGACTTAGATAAAAATGCCTAAATGTCTTTAGTGCACCTTTTCATTCACATAAATCTTTGAGTTCTTTTCATAGACCATGTCTGTACCTATGAATCTACTTATTTTAAGTGATCAGTTCAAAACAAGTTTGGAAATATTAACATGCAAAGATTTAAAACGCATAAACATCAATACATCATAACATTAAACTAGAGATTCATTACATGCAAAACAACAACCCAACTACCAATGTTTAGCTCATGCTGAGCATCCTTACAGAAATAAGAGGAATAAAAGTCCAAATACCGTACATAGAGAAAAGGAGACTAAACGCAAAAGATACGCCTAAGGGGCCTTCCTTCATGCACGCTGTAAAGACGTTACAACGTCTGAGCTTTACAGTAATGGTTGCGAATGAATATGGAAATTGGGGCCTTGAGAGAATTTAATATGAAGAAGTCTGTGCCCAGAACTTCTTTTTGAAAACTATCTCTGAAAAATGGAGGAAGGTGGGTGATGAATGGAGTCCTCCTTTCCGCATGCTGCACCCTTGCCTTTTTATAGAGAGAGAATAGCCATTGTCAAAAGAGGGTCACATGTTGCTGATGTCATTCCCCACCTTCCAAGTTTGCTTGCGAGTTGACTCTGCCCTGAAGTGACACCGCACTGCTACAGTGCGTCAGCCGCGTCAGTGCTGAGGAGAGAGAAGATTTCCAGATCTCTGGCCATCATTACATGCGCGCCAAAATGATATATTATTTTCTTGCTCTGCTATCCTTCTTCAGACGTGATGAGAGACGCTGCCACGTTTGGGTTACTGCACAAACACAAGAAGCATCAAAACACTCACAAAGGCGCCAATTGGCACCAAAATGCCTAGAACTTGTAATTTAGCCCCTTTCTAACTAAAAACAATAAACTAACAGAAACTTTACTAGAAACAACCTACTATTGCCAGAGGACTTGCATGATTTAACTCTGAATAAGTATAAATAACTCATATAAATATGAGTTATCAGTAAGCAACTTGAAGAAACGGAGACTCAGTGGGAGGTCAAGATAAAGGAAGTCCGGACTACTCTGAATGAGCAAGAAGGCAAGGTTTCCTCCCATGAATCTACCATTGCTGGGTTGAGGGTTAATACCGGACTTACGACGTCTTTGGCTGAGGTGAAATCTCAATTATCGGATTTGCGTGTTGCCAAGGAGGCCGAGATTGAGGAATTGCACATTGAGAATGTTGTAGCTCTCTTGAAGGGTTTTGAGAAGGCTAAAAGTCAAGCCTTGGCGCTCTACCCCACTTTAGATGTGAGTGGACTTGATCCACTGAAGGAGGTTGTGGATGGCAAATTGGTGTTGTTGCCATCGCCTGAGGAAGAGGATGCCGAGATGAAGGAATTTGATGAAGTTCTTTGATTTACTTTTCTCCTTTAGGTTTTCCTTGTTGTTTTGTTGTATGTTACCCTTGTACCATCAGATTATGAATGAAATTTATCTTTCTGCAATTTCCTTCAGTTCTATTTTAATTTCGCAAAATCGTTTGGGTGTATGAAGACTTTGGTGTACTTATAAAGTTTATAAAGACTTCGCCGAATTTCTGAATATGCCAGTAGATAGTAGCTTGAGTGAGTCGTTTTAGTTTATAAGGACTTCCATGGGTGAATCTCGAGTTTACGAGGACTACGAGGAGTAACTATGGAGTAGAACTTGATCCGCTTGTTCATTCCAGTAGTTGCTTTTTTCTTACCTTATTTCGGCAAGAGGGAGTATCTCTTTCTCTTAAGAGTTTTAACCCGACATCATCCCAGATTGGTTTGACCTTTATATTTGTTAGGTCGTGGATCTCCAACCATTGTTGTATGGGATTTTGAACAAATCACTTGTCTTGATCTTTGCCGAAGTGTTTCGAAATGACTTCGGTTAGAAGTTTTGCAGAGGTGAGTCGTAAATTGTTTCGCTTTGTTTTAACTGAGCTGTATCGATTTGTTCTCAGCAAAGATTTAGCAGTAAAAAAGTGTAAGAAATTTTGACACCACTTTTTCAACTGGCAAGTCTCGTTAAAAACTCCCGGTGGGAGAAAAGAGTACTTGCCAGGTTTTTATTCGTTGGCGTTATAATGTCTGCGCATCATTTTGAGTACATACATAATCAACCATTTTCATGGGGAAGTTGTCTAATGTAAAAACAGGAAATGAAAACATGGAAGAGATAAAACAGGGGGTGCCTCATTAAAAACTCCCAGTGGGAGAAAAGAGTGCACCCTTATTGCTACTGAAATGACTTGAAAAAGCTTAACTGAAGTAGAAGCGGAGATTTGCCGAGTTCCAACTCCTCGGTATTAGGTGCCCCACTAGCGTTTCTAACTTGTAGGCTCCGGCAGTCAACTTTTCCAGGATCTTGTATGGACCTTCCCAGTTAGGTGAAAGCTTTCCCTTTGTATCTGGTCCCAAAACTTTCCTTAAAACGAGGTCGCCTTGCTTCATCTCATGAGGGAGGACCTTAGAATCATATTTCCGAGCTACGCGCTGCTTCACTGCGTATTCTCGTAGATGGGCAGCTTCTCTGATTTCTTCCAGGAGATCTAGGTTTACTACCATGTTGATTGAGTTCGTGTCCTCCCTTGTGTTCTCTCGCCTGAAGCTAGGCTCACCCAATTCTACGGGTATCATAGCATCCGCACCATATGTAAGCTTAAAAGGGGTTTCACCAGTTGAAGAATGTGGGGTTGTGTGATATGACCAAAGCACTTGACATAACTAATCTGCCCAGGCACCTTTGTGTTCATCAAGCTTCTTTTTCAGACCAGATAATATGACTTTATTTGCTGACTCGGCTTGGCCATTTGCCTGAGGATGTTCTACCGACGTGAACTTGTTCTTGATTCCAAGTCCAGTGCAAAAATCTGTAACAAGGGAGCTGGCAAATTGTGTACCATTATCCGACACTATTTCTGCTGGCATACCAAATCTGCAGATAATATTCTTCCAATAGAATTTCTTGACCCGAGCTGCTGTGATGGTTGCTACAGGCTCTGCTTCTATCCATTTGGAGAAGTATTCGACGGCAACGAGTAAGAATTTCACCTGACCAGGTCCAACTGGGAATGGGCCCAAGATGTCAGCCCCCCATTTGTATAAAGGCCAAGGGGTTGTAATTGATTGCAACGTTGTTGCAGGAGCATGGTGAAGGTCGGCATGCCGTTGGCATTTATCTCATCTCCTCACAAAGTCTACGCAATCTTTGTCCAGCTGGGGCCAATAATATCCTGCTCTTATGACTTTGTTTGACAATGAACGTCCTCCGATGTGGCTGCCGCATATGCCTTCATGGATTTCTTTCATCACGTATTCGGTTTCAGCGGGTGTCAGACAGCGTAGGAGTGGTGCTGCAAAACCCCTTCTATATAGCTTGCCTGCGATGATAACATATTTCGCTGCGTCACGCCGCATCTTTTTGGCTTCGGTCTCTTCGTGAGGCAGGATGTCATGTTGAAGAAAGGCTAATATTGGAGTAGTCAAGTTTGTTGACAGTTCTACTGAGTGGATCTCTTTTGTTTCAATACTTGGCAGTGGGAGTGTCTCTTGAATCACAATGTGATTGTTGCCAGGTTTCTTTGTGCTTGCCAACTTGGATAGGATATCAGCTCGGATGTTCTGCTCTCTGGGGACGTACAGCAATTCGAAAGAGGGGAAACCGGCGGAGAGTAGTTTAACTTTCTTGAGATACTTGCCGAGTTGTGGATCCCCGGTTTGAAATTGGCCAGAAACTTGGGAAGTTATGAGTTGGGAGTCGCTCTGCACTCTGAGATGTTGGACTCTGACCTCCTTTGCAAGATTCATTCCTGCGATTAGAGCTTCATATTCCGCTTGATTGTTACTAGCTTTGAAGTCGAACCTTAATGATTGTTCAATGAGGAGGCCCTCAGGACTTTCAAGTGTGATGCCTGCGCCACTTCCTTTTAAGTTTGATGCTCCATCTATCGAGAGGGTCTAGGGAGAAACGGTTGGTTCTGATGATGGTGGTGTCAATTCCACAGCAAAATCTGCTAGAACCTGAGCTTTTATTCCATCTCTTGGGTGAAAGACAACGTTGTATTCAGAAAGTTCAATTGACCAGGCAACCATTCTACCTGCGAGATCCGGCTTACGTAAGACCTGTTTGATAGGATGGTCTGTCTTCACAATTATCCGGTGACTTTGGAAGTAAGGTCGAAGTCGACGTGCCGAAGTGATTAAAGCCAGAGCTAACTTCTCTATTTTCTGGTATCGGACCTCGACTCCTTTGAACACTTTGCTGCAGAAATATATCGGTCTTTGTTGCTTCCCTTCTTCAGATACTAAGACCGAACTCATAGCTCTTTCTGAAATTGCTAAGTAAAGCAACAACGGCGCTCCTACTTTTGGTTTCACCAAGATGGGAGGGGAGGATAGGAAAGTTTTAATCGCTTGAAAAGCTTCTTGACATTCAGCTGTCCATTCGAAGCAGCCCTTTTTCTTCAAAGAGGCAAAGAAATGGAAAGCTTTATCACCTGCACATAGTTAATTACAAAAAATGTAAACAGTATGAGAAAATTGTAGTGAGTCATGTTGCGAATTTGCGTTGTCAATGGGGATTTGGCTGAGGGAGTGAAACATTTATAAAGATGTTTTCACCTGCACAAGATAGGAAGCGTGATAAAGCTGCCAGGCGTCCCGTTAGTTGCTGAACTTCTTTAGGATTTGATGGGCTTGGCATCTCCAGTATTGCTCTGCACTTGTCAGGATTTGCTTCTATACCTCTATTGGTCAAGATGAATCCCAAGAATTTTCCAGCTTGTACTCCAAAGGAGCACTTTGCCGGGTTGAGCCGCATTTCATGTTTTCTGAGGGAATTGAAGGTTTCTTCTAAGTCTGTGGCATGATTGTGGTTCTCCTCGGTCTTGACCACCATGTCGTCAACATACACCTCAAGATTTCTTCCAATTTGGCCTCGGAACACGCTGTCCATTAGACGTTGATATGTTGCACCTGCGTTTTTGAGGCCAAAAGGCATGACAGTGTAGTGATAATTGCAGGTATCCGTCATGAATGCTGTTTTGTCTGCATCATCTGGGTCCATTTTGATCTGGTTGTAGCCGAAATATGCGTCCATGAAGCTTAGAACGCGATATCCGGAGGCCCCATCTATCAGTGCATCAATGCTGGGCAGAGGGTAGGGATCTTTTGGGCAGGCAGCGTTTAAGTCCTTGAAATCCACGCACATGCGCCACTTTCCATTATACTTTTTCACCAACACCACATTAGAAAGCCAAGTCGGGTATTGAATTTCTTTAATGAAACCGGCTTCAAGCAACTTCTGGGTCTCTGCGACAGCTACCTTGCGCTCAGGTCCGAGCCTCCTCTTTCTTTGTGAGATCGGTTTTGCAGCTGGAACTAATGACAGTTTGTGACAAATGAAGGAGGGGTCAATTCCTGGCATATCTGCGGGGGTCCAAGCGAAGAGATCAATATTCTTTCTTAGTAGCTCAACTATTGCTACTTCTTCGTCCATTGGGAGGGCACCTCCAATGTTTGTCGTCTGTTCAGGACTTGATCTGATCTGAATTTGCTTGAGATCTTCTGTTGGCTTCAATCGGTGATCACTGAAGTCTTCCCTGGGGTCTAAGTCAGCAAAATTAATGTTGAAAGATGTGGCCTTTACCATCGAGTCTACGGTGTTTTTCTTCTTCGTTTTCAGGCTTTCTAAGTAACATTTTCTTGCTGCCTCCTGATCTGCTTTAAGGACTCCAACTCGTCCATCGTCAAGGGGATACTTCATTGTGAGATATCGGGTTGACAAGGCGGCGCCGAGGATATTGAGTGCTGCCTCCCCATTATAATATTATAAGACGATTCAGCATCAATCACCAAGTATCTGACCTTGATTGTTTTGGCATTGTGACCCACGCCAAATGTGGTGCAGAGGGTAATGTATCCTTTTATCTGCACCTGTCTCCTGAAAAACCAACTAGTGTACCATGATAAGGCTGCAAGTGGTCATTAGATAAATTCATACCTTTGAAAGCTTCCCAATAGATGATGTCTGCTGAGGATCCGGGGTCAATCAGTACACGTCTGACATTGTAGTTGAGGACTTGAACTACTATAACCAGAGGATCATCTTCATGTGGGGATATTCCTGCGAAGTCCTTGGGAGAGAAAGTGAGATCAGGAATGTTGGGTATCATGGAACTATCGGATGAACTGCTGATATGCATGACTTGGCGTACATATCTGCGGCGAGCCGAGCTTGTTTCTCCTCCTCCCGCGAATCCTCCGGAAATGGTGTTGAGAGTATGTTGCACTGGTGGAACTTCATCTGCATGTTCTGCCAACGTTACCACTTGAGACTGCAACTTAGGCTTCGTTTGCTCCGGGGTTCTGGCACGTGAGTGTCCTGGGTCGTCTTTCACATATTGTTTCAAAAAGCCACGTCGGATTAGCTTCTCGATTTCATTTTTTAAGGCATAGCAGTTCTCGGTATCATGTCCTCGACCTCGGTGGTATTCGCACCAACTATCACTGTCTCTGCCTAGGACTCTTCTTGCTGGGTTTAATTCAGGGATCAACCTTGTGTGTAGGACCTCTTTCAAAATCGTCGCACGCCTCTGATTCAAAGGTGTTAAAGTTCCTCTGACAGGGCTGCTTCGCCGAGGAGGTGGTGGAGATCTTCGCCGAGGCGGTGGTGGAGGATCGCGCCGTTGAGAAACACTTCGGCTATAGTCGTCATATCTGCCACGGCGTTCGTACCCTTTATCAGGTTACCTTTCGCGTTCATCTCGGTGCCGCTTCTCGGCATTACTTTCTTCTCCTTTCATGTAGGCTTCTGCTCGGGCTAAGATCTCTTGCATGTTGGTTGCTGGCCTGTTTACTAGTGACTCGTTGAACTGTCCTCCACGCAACCCGTTTGTGAACGCGTCTGCAAATTGCCTCTGATCAGGGTGTTCCACGTCGACGGTGATGTCACTGAATCTTCCCAGGTATTCACGGAGAGTTTCAGTTGGGCGCTGCCGGGTGTTAAACAATGTAGCAGTGGAGGTTTTTTTGTGTCTTCTGTCTGAAAAATGTCTGAGGAACTTCTTGGTGAAGTCGGCATAAGAAACAACGGATTGCCGAGGAAGGCTCATGAACCATCGTAACGTCGCGTCTTTCATGGTGTCGGAGAAAAGTTTACACTTGAGCGTTTCATGCGCACCAATGATGGCCATCTGCGTGTCAAATGCGGTTAGGTGTTCCTGAGGATCTCGGCGACCATCATATGGTTCCAAGGGTGGCGGCTTGAAGTTTTGGGGAACTAAGTCATTCATGATGGCGTCTGTGAATGGTTGGGGTTTTTCCAGTTGAACTCTATCAAGCGGGTTAGGATCTCTTTCTTGCTTCATGTCATCAACTTGTTGTTGCAGGGACTGGTTCTGTTTTCGTAGTTCATCGAGGACTGCGTTGACGCCAACCATGAATGGGTGTTCAGGCATCGCAACCTGGTTTGGTTGAAGAATTGGTTGTTGTTCTTCAGTAACTGTTTGGGTGGTCGCAGCGTTGGCTGGCTGAGCAACTGGTATTTAAATTGTTTCCGGTGTGGCAGGATCCGGCGTATGTGGTCCGGCTTGCGAAGCTTGCGTTCTGCGAGGGGGGATGGCGGCGGTTGACGCCGGCGTCTGCGACGGGTAGTCACCATGGCTGGTGAAAATGTAAGGTGTGGCCGGGATTAAATTTACCGGGCCCCGCGGTGGGCGCCAAATGTTCTAGAATAAAAATGATCAACTCGGTTGTTACAGGTATGGAGGAAAATTGAGTTAGTCTCTTGAATGACCATCCTCTCTTCTCTGGCCTAGAGTCCTATATATCTAGTTCTCCAAGGCTTCTCGGCAGTTATCTTTGGAGGTCCATTCACAGCGGTTAGCCCAGTTGCAGCCAAATGAGTTCCCCACATCTTCCCTCACCGCGACACCTGTCCTTGGTAACTTCTCTTTTGTGGGCCATGCCGAGGTCGTGTGTGTTTGAGTTCGGTTGATCTTATATTGGGCCGAACTCTAATTCTCCGGCCCAGTCCAGTTCTCATACTTCTACTTTATGCAAGGATAAAATTAACACTTCACCAAACACAATGTGTATAACTAATCAAATTAATTATTCTTAACCAATACATTAACTTGAAAATAATTTTCCTACATCACATAGGAGTTGCATAGTAGCTCTAATACACACGTAGACACTCACTCGTGCATTTGCACATGTATTCCAATAACAGGACAATTGCATTACTTGTGAAACAACACATCCAGAAAGCACTTCACAATAGTTAAGAACTAGAAACGAGTTCCACCATAGTCTTGAAATCCTGTGTTGCTTTACCTTGTGGGCCAGCTGCATCTAGCACACTCATCTTCAGCTGCCTTTTCCCTCGTCTTCTTCCCCTCTTCCTTCACCAGAATCATATTCAAGCTTTCCATCAACCCATATTTGGTGAACACTCCACCCTTAATTCTCACACCAATCTCCCAAATATCTTCAACCATTCTTCCAGTCATTCCATGATCTCCAAAGAACGGCCTACAAATCATAGGCACCCCATTAGAAATACTCTCGAACACCGAGTTACACCCACAATGAGTCACAAACACACTCCCACAGAATCATGTCCCAAAACTTGAGCTTGAGGTACCCATGGAACAATTTTCCCACGAATATTATTTGTCCACTCAACAAACCCATTTGGCAAAAGACCCTTCAAATGATCCTTAAAAGACCATAGAAATGGAAAGCCACTAGCTTCCAATGCTTCAGCCACAGCTACAATTTCATGTGGAGGTGGTGTCACTATAGTTCCAAAGCTAACATATATACACAACTGATCTACTACGTGTTTCTTTTCTGTCATGATTGGAAACTAGAGACTTTTGATAACCAATAAACAAAGGAAAAATGTATGTATTTATTGACAATTGAGAGTTGAGAGACTACTTGGAGCGGTAGCTAGCTTAGCTAGCTAGGTTGTTAACTGAACTTCCTGCTGGGAACTGAAGAAAAAAGTGTCATTTGTTCTTTTTGTTGGTTTGGACTTTCCACTTGTTAAAACTAATTAAATCAACGGATAATATATTTCACACAACTACTAAAAGTCTAAAATCATTTCATTTACTAACGTAGTGATTTTTTTATGATGTAATTTATGTTACATAGTTTAATATTAATATTTTAGGCTCTGTCAAAAAAATAATAATACTTTAGAATAATATAGCTTGGCAAAATATAAAACATGCAACCCTGTTAGAAAAGGTGTTATTTATCTGTAAACAGTTTAATCAGAAGCTGTTACCATTCTGTTGAACTGTTGTGGTCAATTAGTTAACATGTTATAGTTAGTTGGAATCAGTTACAGCTAGGCCTGTGCTTTGCTCATATGCATAATGCATTTCTCAATGGAGTTGAGTAATTAACAAACACCTCTGTTAGATTTTCTTTTTTAGGCAAATGTTAGTTTTTAGTACTAATTATTTATGGGGTGGGCAGAAATGTTAATTTCCAAGATTTGAATTTTAGACTTCTTTTTTGCAATTCCTTTACGTTGCTCAGCTCGCCAACTAAGCTATGTTCCTAAGACAAACACATGTGTTAGATGCATATTGATCGGTAGACTTCTTCGCCAAATGCATTAAATGTCTATTACTAAAATTTTGGTATATAATGGTAAATTCTTGGTTGCCCTTTTAAGAATTGTGGGTAATATACCGCACCAATAAAAATTGGCCACGTGTATTCCACTAACTATGTCAAGTATATAATTTTATTTTACCACTTTTTCATATGATTTTTGTTATTTGCATTTTTACCTCATATTCAATTAATGAGCTTTTATGGTCCCAATCAAAGAAATTAATGATTTTTTTAGAGTTTCCATTTGATTTTCAAGGACAACTCTTTGATTTGCATTTGATTAATTTGTTACACGTTCTAATCTATAAACCAAAATTCAATAAAATTTTAGTAAAAACCTCCTAGAGAATTGAATCGATGGTTTAGGAGAATTATAAAGGCAAGCTACGGCGAACGTTTCAAACATATTGTTAAGAATATAGTTAATAAAATAAATGATGATAGTGTTGGCCCTGTGAAGCCTGGAAGGGGACTTCGATAAGGAGATCCTCTTTCTCCTTATTTATTTATCCTGGCTGCTGATGGTCTTACAAAATTTATTAAGAAAGCGGAAGGGAGAGGAGACTTACATGGTATAAAAGTACGTGTAGAGGCGCTCCAGTCCTCACACTTGTTATTTGCTGATGATTGCTTCTTATTTTTCAGGGCAAATGAAAGGAGAGTCGAACCATGAAGGAGATTCTAGCTATCTATGAATTAGCATCTGGCCAAGCTATTAACTTTCAGAAGTTAGAGATTTTTTTTAGTAAGAACACTTCACCTGGCATGCGTCAAGTGGTAACATCTATTCTGGGAGTCAATGAATGTCCGGGGACAGGAAAATATTTGGGCCTTCCATCTATGGTAGGCAGGAAGAAGAAGGCAATTTTTATAACGATAAGCTCTCCTAGAAAGGTTGTCATTTATATGTCTATAGGAAACACAACAAAAAATATGCTAAGTATAATGATCAGTTTTCGAGCACTACTCTATGCTACCTTGGGACCTACCTCCTACATCCAAGGTAGAGGTCGACACAAATCATAATTTCTACCACTCTTTCAACACGTGCCTAAATTTCGACCACTCTTAGATGTGATGCTAAGTGCCGTCGAGTTCATAGTGGAACCGAAAGTTAAGTGAACTCTTTCACACTATGATATATGAAATCGTCGATGGTTAGTCAAACTCGATGTAAGTGAATCATCCACGGTTAGTTTAACAAAATATATTTAAATAAAATAAAAAATTTAATTATATCGTTAAATAAAACAATTAATTAGTTTTTCAACTAATCATTAAGTCATTAAGTCATTCATGGTTTAATGAACTGGACCCTGTGTCAAGTTCATCGTGGTACATGAAATCCTCCAAGGTCATTGAATTTTTCACTACAGCAAAAAGTAGTTTAGGCAACAACAAAAAACCGTGGCCAAAAGTGACAAAACCGTGGCCAGAAGTGAAAAAACCGTGGCCTGAACTTTAGGCCACGGGTTGGCCACGGTTTTTTAGGCGCTGTCTAGGTGGCCGTCGCCTATTCTTTTAGTCCACGGTTTTGACACATTAGGCCACGAATTATTAAAACCGTGGCCAGAGTTATTAAAACAGGCCACGGTTTATTAGTCTAGTTTCTGGCCACGGTTTTGAATTGACCACAATTAAATAACCGTGGCCTAAGGTTTAAGCCACAGTTTAAAAACTGTTGTCCGTTGCTTTTAAGCTACGCTCCTTCGACTGTGGGAACCACTATAAAGCTGCGCTTTTTCAATTGTGACCTATAAGTTGCTTTTATTTAAATGCTATCATTCAAGACAATATTTTAATAATCATATCACATTTGTTTAACATACAAAAAATAGACATCAATTTTTTAAATATAAACATTATATTATAAAAAGATTGACACAAACCAATTTTCAAATTTAATATCAATGCATTGAGCAACATTCATCATGTCAAGTGTCATTAATAGTCAAAATATAGAAACATAAACTGAAACCAAAAAATATAAAAAGTATGTTTATTCATTAATTAAAATAAAATCCACAAAATAATTTTCATGCTTGTAGCAACATTGTTCTTCAAAATGCAAAAAGTAGTCTTTTCCACTTGCATCACATCACATCACTCTTCAAAACCTTCAAGATCATCTTCAAGATCTTCTTCAAAATCATTTCCTACCTATAAACATAAAACATTACAAAATCAGCAACTCTTGATAGCAATTCAGCAACTCAGCAATTATTGTGACTAAGCATCTTTAAGTTTGCAAATCAACAACTCATACCATCAGGAACACTTTGGTTATCATCATCATAGTCAGAGTCGAATACTGCAACTGAATCAAACCATGCCTCTTCTATACTTCCTGCTGCCACAAATTTAAAAGACCACACAAAAGCCAATTAGGATTTAAGGGAAATAATGGTTATGCAATAGCAGCACTTGAAGTATAAGTTACATTAGAAGATAATTAAAAATGGTCAGGCAACCCTGCCACATCAACTTTGTCCAATGACAATCTAGAAGAAACTCTTCTGCTGAACCCAACCTTTCTTCTCTTCCTTGTCTAATTTTCACTGCATTGAGTTTATTAGTTGACTATACTATATCAGACGGGTAAAAGAGTTAATGCCGACATTAATTGCTATACTACTAGCTTTCCCTAAGGGCAAGCAACAGTAACCAATACCACTAACCAATCATAAGATAAAAAAAGGAGAAATTAGAAAGTCATTTACCTTTCTGAAGTTAGGAATCAAAGTCAATCTTGAAATCCCCTGATAGACAAGACAAAATTTTAAGTCAGGTGATAGAACTAAGATTCAATGTTATGTGTCATATTAAATTGTTAACAATATTGGTTGCATAAACAGAAATGATAGTCTTGTGGAACCAAAGGGGAAGATGGCTAAGTGGTTTTGGTGATCCCACAGTACCTTGGTCTGTCTTAAGTGTCTCTGTGCGTGTTGGTTCCGCATGTATAAAAATGACCTTGTCTAGTGAGGAAGACAGTGAAGTTAAGCCCTGCTGCAACCTGAGAGACATTCATTTATTGGTTAACTTGAAACAATGTATAAGACTTCAAAATGAGAATATATTAGATTAACTTAAAAATGGAATATCAAGTATCAAAGTAATAAAAAAGTAATAAAAAAAGGGTAAAACCATCACCTCTTTGACCTCTACATAAGCCCCAAATATTTGACGGAGGTCTTCATTTGAAACAGATGAATCCAAATTGAAAGCTACCAAGGTTCCTTGATTATATCCCTGTCTGTTGGGTTATCCTGGGACGTCAAAGAAAAGATAGCCAAGAGAAAATGAATCTTAGGGCATTCAACTAATAAAAGAATACATGACAAGAATTGTTTATGTTGGCAAGAAACCTTTGATATTGAGAAATGAAACCAAAAAGGATATCATTTCAAGCCCTCTATGTTTACATGCAGTATATGGGGTTCTAATATCACCATATTGCTGAAAATAAAAAATACTATAACAATTAATAATTCATCATTATCACATTATTCTTTTCTCAGCAAAGCTATACAATTTCCACTAGAAACACAGAAATTATGACCACAATAAGTTGTACTAGTATTTTGAAGTATTTAAAGAGTACTAAAATATCAAAGTGAAAGTTCAAACTAGCTTCTAGATTGAGCTCACCCCAACTTAAACTCAACTCAAAAAGATCATAGTCTTGAAGAGAACTGTGTAAACCATTTAGGTCAAAATCATCCATTATACCAGCTAAAAGCTCAGCATCACCACCACCAGGAAGCATGGTTCCGGTTGGATGATTATCACCATCTTCAAAGGAATCATTGAGCTCTACATCTTGATGAAGCTTATTAAAGCATGGAAGAACCTATTAGTAACAATAATATTATACTCGATTCAACAAGATAAGTCACAACATAACTAAAATATAACGAGAAATTGGAGAATTACCCACAAATGGAGGATCAAAACTATTACATGCAACTAAACCAGCACCTTTTGGGACAGACATGAAAAATATCTAATATATATCAACTTCAAATACTTAATGTCTTCACAAATCACAAATATCTCACTACTATCTTTAGTAACCAATTAGAGAAGCCATTGCAAAGTTAAGCATATTATATCTCCTCTATCATAGGATATTCAAAGCAACAATCATATAACAAGTAACCGATGAAGCCACAAACACATCCAAACTAATCTCACATAAACACTGCAAATGTAAAAAACAGAATCTCCCTAGCTAATTATTTACCCTCCTTAGTCATTACCTTACACTTTCCTCTCTCTCTCTCTCTCTCTATATATATATATCCTTCACTTCACCAACTTAATCATCTCATCTCATCCGAGAGGCATGCACAACAAAAACATGACCCCATATGAACATAAATTCTTTATTTATACAATTTAAAAATTAAATCAAATTAGATACCCGAACGAGAAAATTGAGAGATCTATTTGCCATATGTTAATATTAAAGGAAACAATCATAACAGTAACACAAAACAAGCCTTTAGCAGGGAGTTTCAATTTTCAAACAAGTGTTATATAACAAAAGGATAACAATGGTACACAATCAGAGATAACAAACCATAAACGATAGAGTAAAATTAAAGTCAGAAAACTAAATAAACATGCAGGAAACTCATGAACCAGCAGAGTTTAATTTACCTCGATAACTACTGCTGCGAATCGAAGCTTGCAGTGAATTCTCGACAGCGTTCGCCGAACCTGCTAACAGACATTAGCCATTTTAATGTCAATCACCAGAATCGAACTTGCTATAGGGTTTATATGCATAACTATATGAAGAAGTTAGGGTTTATAGCAAAAAAATTGGCTTAATCAAAGTTGGGATAAATCAACACAGAAGTTGTGAAGAAGAAGAAGGGTCAGAAATTAAAAACCTGAGAAAGGGAAACCAGCTGCGATTTGTTTCGTTTCTGCAAGAGGTTGAATCGAACGAAGGAAGGAAGAGTCGATTTGAAGAAGAAGGAAAGAGAATCAGTTGCGATGAAGATCAGAGTGAGAAGGGAAGAGATGAAGATCAGTTGCAAGATGAAGAAGCCGATTGCAAGATGAAGAAGTTCTTGAAGATGAGAGTGAGAGTTGCCATTTTGATCGAGAGTGAGGGTTGTGTTTCGAGAGGTTAGGTTTGAGGAAGAGCCGATTTGAAGAAGAAGTTCTTTTTGTTGGATTTGTGCGTGTCGTTTGATTTTCACTTAGCGGTTTTTTTTAGTCAATAGCGCGTAATTTTTGTTTTCTTTCTGCTGGGTAATAGTCCACGGTTGTAAAAGGTTTTGGGCCTAAATTTTGGACACATTTAGTCCACGGTTTTATAACTGTGGTCTCTAAATAAAAACTGTATATATAGTCCACGGTTTTAAGCATTTTAGAATAAATTTTTTAAGTCAACAGGTGGACAAATGTGGTCTTAGGTATCCACACTTGTTTAACCGTGGCCTATACAGTTTTAAACCGTAGCCTATTAGCAAGTTAATGAAACCGTGGCCTAATATCTATTTCAGTGGCCACATTTGTAAACGCGTGGCCTATTCCTTGTTCAGGCCACGGTTTTTTAGCCGTGGCAAAGATTGCCGTGGCCTAAAGTCAAAAATGTTGTAGTGTTTGTTACCACTGGTACATGGAATCATCCTTGATCAGTGGAATCATAAGGTAAGTGAACAATAGTTCACAATGAAACACTACAACAAATTTGCCATATACCCATGGATACCTTTAGTGACGCTTACTATATCTGTTGGTATAGGTGTCCTATACCCACAGGCGTGTAATAATAAACTGTGGGTATAGATATTCTATATCATTTGAAACTGAGATCTGTCGGTATACCGTATACGTCTTATCCATCGTGGGTACTATAGACATCTCATAACCTTTTTTTTGACAACTCATCTCATAACTTTTTGGTTTCAATTTTTTTATTTCCCTCTCATAACCTTTTCTCTCATAATCTGCTTCTGTGTTCGTGGTCTCCAGTTCGTGGTCCAGTCAACTATCCTTTGCGGCGGCGAATAGGGTTTTTCAGAGGGTTTGCGGCGGCGATTGGGTCTCGGCGGCGGTGGTCTTAGCCGTTCGCGAGACCATCCAAAGGAGATTCTTCTGAGAACATCATCTTCTTCTTCCGTTTAGGATCTGATTAAGGTGGTTTGCGGCAGCAGCGGTTCTGTTATGGAGTTCAGAGCAGGATTAGATCTGAAACAATTCCAAGGTTAGATCTATCGATTTAACAACCAGAGAAGAACGACGCTGCTTCTCCTTCACTGTTCCTTCCTGAGCTACTTCTCCTTCATTGTTCCGGCCACCGTGTTCCACTTCTGCTCGCGGCGTTTCTTCTCGGTTTACGGCGCGTTTCATCTGCTTCTGTGTTCGTGGTTCATTTGGTGGTCCAGTCAACTATCCTCTGCGTTCTGTCCTGCTTCTTCATCTTAACGGCTTCGAAGTTTGTGGTGGTGGAGTTGTGAATCAGTTCGATTAAGGGGGTTTCGTTTCCAGATTGAGGTTCAGATCGGATTGGTGATCAGTTTGAGGTTCAGATCGGATTCGTTTTGTTGTGAATCAGTTTCGGTCAAGCTATTCTCACTCGCGTCTTCTGCTGGTTTCGGAGTTCTCAGTTTCACATCTGCAACTGTTACTCAACAATTTCGGGATTCCGTTCAGCAATTTGTGGTCCTTAATTTGATCCGCCGTGTGCCAAACTTCGGTCTGATTTCTGCGTTTGACTGACTCTTGATCTGTGGATTGCGTAGCGACGGATTGGTTCGATGGCTTCTTTTCACATTTAAATATTCAGCGAAGTCTTGCTTTTAATTTCTCTTTGTTTTTTTACTTTTTGTTTTACATTATGTTTTGGTCCGGTTTAGGGGTTAACTAGTTTAGGGGTGGTTGGTTTGTTTTGTGGCCCTGCTTGTTTTGTTTCTTTTGCTGTGTGTGGCTGAAATGAAGAATTCTTTGACAAAAAGAAAAGATAGCATTCTTATTTTTTGTTTCAGCTATGTATGAATCAGTTGTAATCCATGTGCTAGTTATCAAAAGGCACCTAAAACAAGAGCTACAACACTGTCAACTAGACCAGAAGTATAATATGAACTATAACAAATAGGGTCCTTGTGTAGTTTGTTTGTTGTATTGTTTCTACTCATTGCTTGATGTGCATTTGGTTAAATGAGTTGCATGAGTTGATTTTGTTTTTTGATTATCATACTTGTTTCAGCTCTGATCTGCCACTTCAAATACTGGATCAAATTTATTTTGCAGCTTGAGAATCTTGTTTTGGGAAGAAATGGATTGAGTACGTGCTTATAGCAAGGACGATTGGGGTTGACTTTGAAATTCTGAACTCTACATAAAGGTATGTCTTTTCTATTGTGGTCAAGTTGATTGTTTTTAATGCTTATGTGAGGCATGGAATTGAATAGGAGTTGGTAAAAATCCAATCAGCTTATGATGATCCACAGTTTATACAACTTATTAAGTGTCATTTTCCCCTAATAATTTCAATTTAATTAGAGCCTTGATGTTTGATAGTTTTAAGGGAAAAGGCTGTAAGAAGAAGCAGCAGCACCGTTATATGCTATCAAACATCAAGGCTGATTGGATATGACGGTGCTGCTGCTTCTTCTTACAGCCTTTTCCCTTAATTGGATATGACGGTGTTATTATCCAATCAGTCTTTCATGTAATTAGTGTTATTATCCTACACTTTTAGCTTGCTTTACTTTGAGATATGACTTTGGGAAATGTATGGGTTTCTAATGCTTATCTCTTAGTCAATAAATATGATCTTACTAAAATTGTTCTGAATATGTGATTATCATTTGAGCTTGTTTTTGTTGCATTACTGAAGTGCAACATGATATGAGCTTGTTTTTGTTGTCTTGCTGAAAATCTGAACAAAGAATGGAACCCAAGCTTGCTACTACGGTAACGTATATGATATGGTGATACTAAAAGATTCCATCTCATCCAACTCTAGTTAGAGCAATCAATTATTCAATTATATTATTTCAGTGTGAAATGTTGTAGTTCAGTCATGCACTAGTGCAAAAAAGGGATTTAAAGTCAGGCGAAAAGGGGATTTAAAGTCAGGCGCCCGCTTGACTTTTATTAAGTCGACTTTGTATGTCAGGAGTTTTAAAGTCAAGCGATAGCCTGACTTCGTAAGTCTGATTTAAAGTCAAGCATTTATTTCGCCTGACTTCGTAAGTCAGTTTTAAAGTCAAGCATTTATTCTTGTCTGACTTCGTAAGTATGATTTAAAGTCAAGCATTTATTCTTGCCTGACTTCGTAAGTATGATTTAAAGTCAAGCAGTTATTCTTGCCTGACTTCGTAAGTATGATTTAAAGTCAAGCATTTATTATTGCATGACTTCGTAAGTCTGTTTTAAAGTCAAGCATTATTGCGCCTGACTTTAAAAGTTTTTTTTTCTTTCAAATTTTGGTTTAATCTATACACCCTGGTTATACGAATTTTGGTCATTCATCACATTCTACTATAATTCAAAGCTAAAATTCATCACATTCTCCCACCAAATAGAAACTTAAATTCATCATATTCTACTTTATACATCTAAAGCTAAAATTCATCAGTTAAAGTAAGAATTCTACACTTGAAGTACAAAATACATCCAAAGCTAAATTACATTGTACTTAAATTCATTCTAGTTACATTCTACATCATAAACATCACTTAACAAACAAACAGTCACTTAACAAACAAACAGAACAACACAGTCACTTAAATCACATTCTACTTACATTCTACATCATAAACATCACTTGAGTTGTTTTCTTCGTTCTTCCTTTGAAGTGGGTTTACGCTCTGCATACAACTTTATAAAAAATTCTGCCCAAACTTGTCTGACGTGTGTCAAGTCTTCATGCGTGAACGGACAACTCAAATTAAACATCTACAAAAACAATTTAAATTAGATAATAAAGCATATTTAAATCACTTTATCAAATAAAAATGGAATGGGGAATGCTTTTAACAGGTCTTCAAATTCATGGATAATAATTTCAGAAACCACTACAAAAGGCCATTGTTCCAACTATGCAGCAGTTAGATTATCCAACCAATTAACTATACTAACCAAACAACAAAATCACTTAACAAACAAAAAATACCTTGAAACCGTGATACAACAGCAGAGGGCAAGAAGCATATCTCGACGAAGGAATCATATCCACAAAAGGCAAACAAAGTAAATTACTCCACAGACACCCACCACTGCAGAAGTAAGAAATGGAATGCTTTCCCACCATTGATTCAACATAGTAGGCAACCCTGCCTGTGTGTCAATTCAAGCATGACAGTCATCAAATCAGCAATCAGAAGAACACAGAAATGAAGAAACAACAAATTAAGCGATAAAAAGTTAATTTCGCAATTTGTTTCATTTTCATAGGTTTCAATTTTTGAAATTAATTAGACAAATACAACAAACAAACAGAACAATAAATGAACCAACAACTCAGCCATGTTCCACAACCCAATCTTGTTTATAGCATTCAACTCTTCCTTTGAAATCTTGAACAATTCCCTTAAAGGGTGATCCCATGATTCCCATAGCTGATACAAATACTAATTAGATATATAAATGAATGGACAAGTTTTTCAATTACAACATCAGATAATATTTGACGGGGACGGTTGTTGTACTTAAGTGGTTCAATTGCTGGTGGTGTACAAAATCATCTTAATTAGAATAAAAAAACTAGCATTTCTAGGCAGGATTATTGGTGTCACCATGTAAATTATCGTACCTCAATACTCAGGAGAAGTTGTGGGTGCATAATGTTCAACAACCTAATTTAGATACTTGTAGATTGGAGCAGCAGTGTCACCATTCACATCAACCTAATTTTGAAAGTAAAGAAACATTAATCTCAGTATGCTTTTAACACTACAACAAAAACATAGTGGAATCTTGTTCTGGTCAGACCGTGTACACAACAATACCATAATTCTCTTGATCACGAGTTTGATAATACACACAACACTGGTGGATGAGACTAAGAAAAAGCACAAACATTCTGTTTCAAAAGCCACTAAATAAGGAACAAGGATCATGGATTCAAACATGGCTAATCAATCCTTTTGATCTCAACCAAGCATATATTAGTAAAAAGCAAGAATGTTGTTATTGTCAAATTCTTAATCAAAGAGATCGACACTCATGTATGGGAGTCAAATTTGAAAGAATAATTGGTTGTACAATGAATGCTAAACCACACTACAGACTCATGATCACTAGAACTTTATAAGTGGTATCAAAAGGAAATGCTAGACTTCAACCAAATTGTCTCTTCAACTAGTCAATGAAGTATAATGTTAGTTTTCTTAAAAATAAAGACCTGATTACCCAACATACTTATTAGAAAAAGTCCTTCATTCTTTCGCTAGACATTCAAAATATAGCATGACAGTCATTTTTAAAATTGATCAAAAAAATCTTTTTATGTGAATACTTAATAACAAGCCTTTAATATATAATCACACACTGAACCGTGCTTAATTTTTATTCAAAAAGATGATAAGTAACAGAGATTTTGTCAAGCTAGCATTATCATGATAAAGAAACTCAAAGCCCAAAAAAAGTAAGGAAGAATCAAAAGAAACAGTTCCTTTATTTCATCTTTGAGTACATTTTTGATTTAGAAGTGAAAACAACCTTGTTCTTCAATGTTGTCATGTTTAGTTGACATAATAAAGGATCTATCAGGTCCTAGAATCTAACTTCATCTCTACTAGAAGCTTACCACCTGAAATAGGAGAGTAGGTGTGAGTTATCATAATAACAAAATAATCAGTTTTAGTTAAGAGACTGCAGCGTTTTTCATGTTTTAATTATAAGAATTGTGAAGGAGCAGGTCACGCCAATTGGTTCTTCTACAGAATCAAAAGAACAAATGCAACATTCAAAATTTCAAACATCCTTCAAAATCTAAAAGATATATTTACAAAAACAGAGTATTTTTTGTTGTCGAAAATGCTGATATGGCCGTAGTCGAATGATGCTGACTGCAGTCGAAATTCTATAGTCGAATTTCAGAAGTAAAATTTCGACTGATGCTGTTGAGTGGCAAGGGCTGCTGCGAACCAAATGTGCAGAAACAAAAATTGTCGAAGTCGAAGTAGCTGCTGTCGAATTGTACTGATGCTGTCGAAAATAAACCTGCAAACACAGAAATGTTAGATAAACAACCGGAGGCGTCTTGCGACTGCCCTGAAGAATTTATCCGCCTCTACAGCGCAAATTCCCCGAGGTACAACCGGGTCTTCTCAATCGCAGTAGCGAAAGAGGTATCAGAACTAGCAAGAAGAACTGGATATTAACAGGAGAGCAACCCAGAGCTCTTTTTCAAGAAATGTGGAAAATGGATTTTCTGATCTGTTTTCAACTGCAACTCGAAATTGTTTATATAGGCTTTAAAAAAATAGTTGTTAGAGACATAGGCTCCAGCAATCAATAGCCAGTCAAAAACTGTTTCGAAAATCAATTGTAATCAAAATGTTTAACTCTGCGGTTATGGAATAAATGGGTTTAAAATAAAAGAAGTCGTTGGAAGAAACTGACAGTTACAAAATAAAGGGAATTAAGTTTCAGTTTTCGACCAAATCTTTTCACCAGTCAGTTCGACAAACTTTCAGTTTTCGACCAGATTGTTTTGCCAATCAGTTCGACCAACTTGCAGTTTTTCGACCTGAGCTTTCCGTTACGAAATGTTTCATAAAACATTTCGACCCATGATTGGGCTTATACGGATAGACTGATAAAAGTAATATTTCATTTAATAAAAATAGTACAAAGCCAGTCAGTCGAGCGCGCAGGGGGGGGGGGGAATCGAAAGATTCGCACTGATCCAAACCATGTTGATCCCTGCTTGTGCGCGCGAGGGAGTCCTTTCTAGTTGCTTGTTTACTAGCTCTCATTAAGCTTTAGTATATGAAGACTTTGGTGAATCCAAAGCCAAGCAATGTGGGACTTTTCACTTTTGAAATAACTTTTTATTTTCAATAAAATACAACAATCCCCCACATATTTCAAAAGTTGAAAAATAAGTTTAAAAAAGAGGTTTTCTGGGTTGACATCGTAGATGTAAAGTTTCGGAGCTGTATAGCAAGCTATGGAACCAGTCCTAGATAGATAAAACATAACATACTGTGAATTGGTATAGCAAGCTATGGAACCCAAGACGCATATTATATGTTAGAGGTTTCATTATCACATTACACCCCCACAATACTTGCTGTTTTCGCGGTGTTGCGCTACTAGGCCCTGCGCGTGCTCGGTATTCATGAGTGCTCTAGAGACCTCGCCAGGATCTCATGCAAGCGGCCTCACTTGACACTCATATAGGTGATTTCATCAAGTGTATGCTGTAAGTCATACACCACCCATAAGGGCTATGAAAATCATTAAAAGCTTTAAGCTTATCCTTTTAACCCTGCAGTCTAGCACCATCACAATAACACCATAGGAAGGGACAACAATAATGAAATTAATTTACTTGAATTAATTTCCAGTGCTAGCACTATCAAGAAGTAACTTGTTTTTACCACATTGAACCTTATTCATGGGATCTCCAATCACAGAGGTTGGGTTACCATCACTTCTTAATATCAGTTGGCTTTTAGTCCCATTCCCCTCGATGTTTCACATATCATTTTCTTCCCTAAGGGTTTTGTCAGAGGATCGGCCAAATTCACTTCTGACTTCACATAATCGATCGATATTGCTCCATACTTTTGCAATTGTTTGACAACATTATGTCTTAATTGTACATGTCTATTTTTGCCATTATAGGTCTTATTCTTTGCAACGGCTATTTCCGATTGACTATCACAATGTATTGACACTGATGGTGTCGGTTTTATTCCCAAAGGAATACCAGCTAAAAGGTTCTTCAACCATTCAGCTTCAGTACCAGCCAATTCCAGAGCTACAAATTCTGACTCCATAGTCGATCTAGCAATGATGGATTGTTTGGCTGACCTCCAAGTTACCGCACCACCACCAAGTGTGAAAATGTAACCACTAGTGGATTTTGTCTCATCTGAATCAGATATCCAGTTAGCATCGCAGTATCCTTCTAATACTGCGGGAAATCCACTATAAGTAATACCATAAGTTGTGGTACCTCTCAAATATCTCATAAGGTGAACAATTGCCTTCTAATGATCCTGACCAGGATTGTGAGTATACCTACTCAGACGACCGACTGCGAATGCAATGTCTGGTCGAGAAAAGTTCATTAAATGCAGTAGGCTTCCAATTACTTGGGAATACTGATGTTGGTCAACAGGATCACCTCTATTTTTCTTTAAGCGTGAGTTAGCTTCATAGGGGGTACTCAAGGGGGTTGAGTCATAGTGTCCAAACTTCCTAAGAAGTTTTTCCACATAATGATCTTGTGATAGTGTGATACTATCACCTTCCCTGATGATTCTAACTCCTAATATTACATTAGCCTCACCCATATCTTTCATGTCGAAACTAGATGAAAGAAAGGATTTTGTTTTGATAACAATATCCAGACAAGTACCAAATATGAGCATGTCATCTACATATAAACATATGATCACATGTTCTCCACACACAGTTTTAGTGTAAACACATTTATCAACTTCAGTTGTGGTGAAGCCATCTTCGACTAAGGTTCTGTCGAATTTTTCATGCCATTGTTTTGGTGCTTGTTTTAAACCATATAACGACTTAAGGAGTTTGCATACTTTGTTTCCTTGACCTGAAACTATACATCCTTCGGGTTGATTCATGTAAATTTCTTCTTCTAAGTCACCGTTCAAAAAAGCGGTTTTAACATCCATTTGATGAATAACTAGTTTGTGGATAGAAGCCAAAACTATTAAAACTCTAATAGAAGAAATTCTTGTTACTGGAGCAAAGGTATCAAAGTAATCAATGTTTTGTTTTTGAGAAAAACCTTTTGCTACTAAGCTAGCTTTGTATTTATCAATAGACCCATCAGGGTTATATTTTCTTTTGAAAATCCACTTGCATCCTATTGATTTTGCCCCAGGTGGTAAATCAACTAAGGTCCAAGTGTTACATTTGGAAATTGAGTCTATTTCAGCTTTAATGGCTTCTTTCCAAAATTTCGACTCAGAAGAAGAAGTTGCTTCAAAAAAGGTTTCTGGATCTTTTTCGACAAGATAAGTATAAAAATCATTTCCGAATGATGTTTCTTTTCTTGGTCTTTTACTTCTCCTTAGTTCTTGATACGGTTCCTCATGAGTTTCATCATTAGTACTTGCTAATGGTTGTCTAGATATACTATCATGTTTCAAAGGAAAAACGTTTTCAAAAAACTCAGCATTTTTAGTTTCCACGATAGTATTATTATCTAGAACATCACTTTTCACAACAAGGAATCTATAAGCAGCGCTGTGTTCTGCATATCCTATAAAAACACAATCAAAGGTTTTGCAACCAATTTTTCTTTTCTTAGGATCAGGCAACATAACTTTAGCTAAGCACCCCCACACTTTTAAATATTTTAAGTTAGGTTGATAACCTTTCCACAGTTCATAGGGGGTCTTTTCGGTTTTCCTATGAGGAGTTCTATTTTGTATAAAACATGCAGTTAATATAGCCTCACCCCACAAATTAGTTGGCGCATTAGAACTTATTAACATAGTGTTCATCATCTCTTTCAATGTCCTATTTTTCCTTTCGGCTATGCCATTAGATTCAGGTGAATAGGGGGAGTTGTTTCATGTATTATACCTTGCTTTTCACAAAAATCATTAAAAGATATGTATTCTCCTCCACGGTCGGATCTAACTCTTTTAATCTTTCTATCTAATTGATTTTCGACTTCAGCTTTATATGAAAGAAAAGCTTCAAATGCTTCATCTTTTTATCTTAATAGAAACACCTTAGTGTATCGCGAAAAATCATCTATAAACGTTACATAATAATTTTTTCCGCCCCTAGTTGGAGTTTGTTTTAAATCTCCTAGGTCCGTATGAATTAAACTAAGCAGTTCAGTTTCACGATGTACTGGGGGACACGATTTCTTTGTTAACTTGGTTTCGACACATACATCGCATTTACTATGTTGATTATCACTAGTCGAAATCATGCCAAGACGTTGCAATTTAATAACATACTAAAAGTTAATATGACCTAGTCTAGCATGCCACATATTATAAGAGTCAATCAAGTAAGCAGAAGTCGAAACATTGTTATTGAAATCAAAAGTGTTGAGTACAAAAAGTCCATGATCATAATATCCCTTTCCAACAAAAATGTTGTTCTTGGTAAGAACAATCTTATCAGATTCAAATGTCACTTTGATACCATGCTTCAGCAGAACCCCAACAGAGATCAGGTTTGCCCTTATGTTAGGCACATGAAGCACATTTGTGAGAGCCAGAGTTTTTCCCGATGTGAGCTTGAGAAGAACTTTTCCTTTCCCCACAACTGGGGCTGGATGTGAGTCACCCAGATAGATATTTTCTTCTCCTTCCCCTACAGCAGTGTAGGAGGTAAAAATTTCTCTATTAGCACAGATGTGCTTGGTGGCTCCAGAATCCACCACCCATTTGTTCACATCAGTTGCCATGTTGACCAGAAAAATGACAGCAGCAATGACATCGTCATCCTCATTATCATCTCCACCAGCATCAGCCAAGTTGGCGTTAGCCTTAGGAGGATTGTCATTTCTCGCCTTATGCCTGCATTTAGGTGCATAGTGTCCTGGCTTTCCACAAACAAAGCAGTATCCTCTTTTCTTGAATTCAGTGCTATGAGTACCAGGATAATGATCATTGTTCCTTTTGTGATACTTTTGATTAGATGATTTCTTGGGATCGTACCTTTTATTTGGAGAGACTGGTTTGCCTTTGTCGAACCTTGAAGGGTTGATCATCACCATGTTTGCCCGTGAAGCCATTGATTTCGCCTTTGTCTTGTTACTCTCTTTTCGGTTGGTATCTTCGATGATGATATGAGTCAGCAGCTCGTTCAGTGACAATTGCTTGTGTTTGTGCTTCAGTTGTTGCTTGTAGTCCTTCCATGATTCTGGCAGCTTCTCAATCAGAATACCTGCAATGAACTCGTCAGGGAGAACTATGTTTTCTGCCTTCATTTCCTCTAGTAATTTGTGATACTGGTTGATTTGAGTTTTGATTTCTCCAGTTTCACTCATGACCCAATTGTAGTAGTTGCTGATGACAAATTTCTGCTTGCTTGCATCTTCAGCGGTGTATTTGAGAATCATTGATTCCCAGATCTGATTAGCTTCCTTGTAGGTGCAGTAGATGTCGACAATTCATTAGAGAGGGTGCTGAGAATTGTGTGACGAAACACTTTGTTGGCATGGGTCCAAACTTCGACCTGTTTGGGAGTAGCAGGTTCGACAGGTTTGGAGTCAGTAAGAGCAGCTGCAACTCCGTGCATGTCAAGAAGGGAACTCACGCATTCCTGCCACCTGCGAAAATTTTGGCCTGCGAAGACCTCAATTTTAGAGATGTCAGGGAAAGGTTTCGCATAAGTTACCGGGACAGCAGAAGGGATGATAACAGTGCTGTTGTTGTTGATGGGAGCACTGTTATCATCGTTGTTGATTGCGTCAGCCATGATAAATTCTTCAAATTGTTGTCAAAAATGCTGATATGGCCGTAGTCGAATGATGCTGACTGCAGTCGAAATTCTATAGTCGAATTTCAGATGTAAAATTTCGACTGATGCTGTTGAGTGGCAAGGACTGCTGCGAACCAAATGTGCAGAAACAGAAACTGTCGAAGTCGAAGTAGCTGCTGTCGAATTGTACTGATGCTGTCGAAAATAAACCTGCAAACACAGAAATGTTAGATAAACAACCGGAGGCGTCTTGCGACTGCCCTGAAGAATTTATCCGCCTCTACAACGCAAATTCCCCGAGGTACAACCGGGTCTTCTCAATCGCAGTAGCGAAATAGGTATCAGAACTAGCAAGAAGAACTGGATATTAACAGGAGAGCAACCCAAAGCTCTTTTTCAAGAAATGTGGAAAATGGATTTTCTGATCTGTTTTCAAGTGCAACTCGAAATTGTTTATATAGACTTTAAGAAAAATAGATGTTAGAGACATAGGCTCCAGCAATCAATAGCCAGTCAAAAACTGTTTCGAAAATCAATTGTAATCAAAATGTTTAACTCTGCGGTTATGGAATAAATGGGTTTAAAATAAAAGAAGTCGTTGGAAGAAACTGACAGTTACAAAATAAAGGGAATTAAGTTTCAGTTTTCGACCAAATCTTTTCACCAGTCAGTTCGACAAACTTTCAGTTTTCGACCAGATTGTTTTGCCAATCAGTTCGACCAACTTGCAGTTTTTCGACCGGAGCTTTCCGCGATAGACTGATAAAAGTAATATTTCATTTAATAAAAATAGTACAAAGCCAGTCGAGCACGCAGGGGGGGAATCGAAAGATTCGCACTGATCCAAGCCATGTTGATCCCTGCTTGTGCGCGCGAGGGAGTCCCTTCTAGTTGCTTGTTTACTAGCTCTCATTAAGCTTTAGTATATGAAGACTTTGGTGAATCCAAAGCCAAGCAATGTGGGACTTTTCACTTTTGAAATATCTTTTTATTTTCAATAAAATACAACATTTTTATGGTTAATATTCTTCTTATCGGATTCCACAACTTTTGAGCCATGTGCTCCTAGAACTAAAAAGACACTACCACACAAACCTCCTTCAAACTCATTACAGTAAAAAACTAAAGCTACTTGGAATAATTTGAAAGAAATCATGTCAAATAACTTAAGAAGCAATCGTGGGTTCTGAATCACAAGATTAAAGCATTTTTTGAACCCTAAATTGGAATTTCCCAAAACCCCCCAATCTTCTACCAGTAAGAAGACACTAACCCTTAATTCAGCCAACGATGGAGTGAGGAGCAGCGTGAGGGAGCAGTTTACGAGCGTGGTGAGGAGCCATCGAGCATCGAAATACCTTTTGAGAGAGACGATTCAAACAAAGAAGAATCGACAGCGATGGAGAATGGAGCGAGAGCAACTGAGTGCGACAGAGAGAAACGCGAGAAAGAGTGTAACGCCCAAATAATTTAATTATTTATTTAATTAAATTATTTAGGTATCTTATTAGTATAGTCATATTAAATTAATAAAATGATGTTTTATTTAAATCAGGGAGTGGTGTTTAGTAATTAAGCTGAGTAGGAGTCGGGGGCCCGTGATCCAAGAGCCCAAGGGCCTATGCGCATGAAGGAGAGTATTGGCTAGGGTTTTGGTCATTAGCGCATTTTGAGAAAGAAAGAAAGTTGTGAAGAGAGGAGAGAAAGGGGACGGCGCGCACCAAGGAGAAGAAGAGAGGAGTTTTGTTGCGGTGGTTCTTCGGAGTTTCGTGCAAGGAGATATCGTGTTCGGCAAAATCCAAGGTAAGGGTGGGTTCTATCCTTATAATAGGGTATATGATGGGGATTATGTGGGAGATAGGACCATGTTGCCTCTTTGATCTTGTTGATGTTGTTCTAGTGATGTTTGAATATATTATGATGATTTCGATTTGATGTTTGGGTGAAAGATCATGGTGAAAATTGGTGTTTGGTGTTTGGTGCAATTTTGGTGTTGTCTTAGTTGCTGAAAAAGGCGCCATGTTGCTGGGCGCCATGTCTTGTGCGTGTCTATAGGTGGTTGCTGTCTTGATGTTGCTGGAATTGGCGCCCTGCTGCTGAGCGCCATGCCCAGTCATGGTTTTGTTTTTGTTTGTTGCAGGAAGTGGCGCCTTAGGCGCCCAAGGGTATTCTGGTTGCTGAAAGTGGCGCCCTAGGCGCCCAGTGATGCTGTCCTGGTTGCTGGAGTTGGCGCCCTAGGCGCCCAGTGTGTTTCTGAGTTGCAGGAAATGGCGCCCTAGGCGCCCAGTGGTGTTTGGTGCGTGTCTGTGTTGCTGTGAAGGGCGCCCTAGGCGCCCAGTATCTTCTGTGCATGTTGCTGATTTAGGCGCCCTAGTCCTGGGCGCCAGTTTCTGTGTTGCTGTTAGGCGCCCTGTTGCTGGGCGCCAAGTCTGGTGTTGCCTCTGTTGTGCTAGGCGCCCTGTCCCTGAGCGCCATGTCTGGTTGTGTCACTGTTGCACTAGGCGCCCTGTTGCTGGGCGCCAGTTTCTGTTCTGTTGCCGATGCTCTTGGCGCCCTGTTGCTGGGCGCCAGTTTCGGTTGTCGTTGTTGCCTGCTAGGCGCCCTGCTGCTGGGCGCCAGTTTCTTGTGGTGCTGCTGTCTCACTTGGCGCCCTGTTGCTAGGCGCCAGTTTCTGTCTTGTTGCTGTTGCTGTTTTTCCAAAATAATGTTGCTGTCACAGTGAACAAAATGTTGCTGTTTTTCACAAATAATGTTGCTGTCACAGTGAACAAAATGTTGCTGTTTTTCACAAATACTGTTGCTGTCACAGTGAACAAAATGTTGTTGTTTTTCACAAATACTGTTGCTGTCACAGTGAACAAAATGTTGGTGTTTTTCTGAAAATTCACTGTTGTCACATTTTTATGTTGCTGTTTTTCTGAAAATTCACTGTTGCTGTCACATTTTTATGTTGCTGTTTTTCTGAAAATTCACTGTTGCTGTCACTGTTTTCGTGTTGCTGTTTTATGGAAAATCACTATTGCTGTCACCGTTTTTAAGTTGCTGTTTTAAAAGCTATTGTCGCTGTTGCAGTAAATTGGTATTGTTCCTGGTGTCGTCAATTGTCGATGTCTCGGTGTTGTAAAATTGTCGTTGTCATAGATGTTGTAAATTTATTGGTGTCCTTGGTGTCGGTGGTCGTTGGTCAAGTCGTTAGACTGTCCTATAGGTGTAGGTGTATTGGTGATGATTGGTGCTATTGGTGATGGTATAACAGGTGATGTGCCTATTTTATGGGCTAAGGTGAACAGGTGATGGGTCTATGACCATTTATTGATGTTGGTGCTGATTGTGTCACATAGATGACTGTTGTTGTTGATTGACTTTGGTGTGTTGTTCATGGTGTCGCATACATGTCATATGCATTATATATTTGGTGATGAAGGCTTCGGCCTTGGAGCTATAGGTGATGATGGTGATGCTCATACAGGTGATGATGCTCTTATTGGCTACGTTATTGGTGATGATTGGTACCACATGCATGCATATACCCGTCGGTGTGGGTTGCATCTCATACACTTATTCATGATGTTGGTGATAATTCTTAGTAATTTGTAATTTGATGTTGTTGTGAAGTGGTTGATATAGTTGTCATAATTCTAGCATATTGCCTACCATGTATGCTAATATAATGTAGATATCTCACCCCTTCTGTTTGAATGTTACCCCTATGTTGGTAATGTGCAGGTGATTGCGAGTGAAGGCATGTCTACCTTCGCTAGTAGAGTCGGTGTCGTCGCTCTGATACGTAGCACTCGGGGGGATGAACGCTAGGCTTTATTAGTGCCTCTATTATTCAAATTTTTGAAGTTTTATGGTGATGTTAAGATTATTGTTGAACCCTGTGTTTTATTCCGCTGCACGGTGATGGAGTTACTATTATGTGTCGTACTATTTAATGGTGAATTATTTTTATTGACGTGTGGTGTTTTAACGGTGTAAGTGTAGCATCCCTTGTGGGTGTATTGAAGAACGTTTTTGAAAACTCTGATTTTTGTCAAAAAATTTCCGGGTAGAAAAGGGGTGTTACAAAGAGCAGTGCTGCTAACAGAGATGGAGAATTGGAGATCGCATCTGTTGAAATCTTGAAGAATCACACCACGAAAAAGTTAGGGTTTCATAAAGGGGGTGAATTACGGGAGAGAAATAGAGAGAACCAGAGATCGCATCTGTTGTTTTTGATTTGGGAATGATTGGGTGCTGATTTGGGAACGATTAGCAACGATTTGTCTTCTCCTGGGAACGATTGTGTTTTCGTTGAAAGGAGAGAATGATCTCTGAGAGAGAGAGAGAGAGAGAGAGAGAGAGAGAGAGAGAGAGAGAGAGAGTGGGGGAGTGAGAGTGAATGAGTGTTTTGCGAATGAGAGGGTATGAGAGCGAAGAGTGTTTTGCGAGAGCTCTGTGCGCGAATTAAGATATTTTACTACTTTAGAAATCAGGCGTGTAATCGCTTGACTTTAAAAGTTTACCTCTTAATTACAAATTTGCCATCGTGTCTACTTATGTAGTCACGCGTCTGATAGCATGACTTTAAAAGTCTAATTTTTTTCCTATTTTTTCACTTTAGAAGTCAGGCGTGTATTCACTTGACTTTAAAACTCGCGAGTTTTGCCTCTTAATTACAAGTTTGCCACCGCGTCAACATATAAAGTCAGGCATCTGAGCGTCTGACTTTAAATGTGTAATTCTTTTCCTGATTTTGCACTAGTGATGTTTCTTTCTTACTGGTTTTCTTCAGTGAAATGTAGTTCAGTCATGTTATTTCACTGTGAAATGTAGTTCAGTCATGTTTCTTTCTTACTTAATTTGGTGTATTAGTTGTATTCTTTTATTTTCAACAGGATATATATGCTTTTCGTGTCTCTGCCCAAATGAATTTTCCATGTGCAGACACTAATGAAGACAGGTATGTTGTATTTTACTCCTAAATTTTTTATGAATAAGTATGGAAAAATCTACTAAGTTTGGTATATAATTTGTATTCTTTTATTTTTAGTAGGTCACAAATGATTCTTGTGTCCCTGGCGAAATAAATTCTCCATGTGAAGACACTAATGAAGTACAAATACCATTCTTGTATTCTTTTATTTTCAGCAGGTCACAAATTATATATTAATGTTTTTATTATATTATATATCATATATCATATTATATTCTATATCTACATTAATGGGGTAATTTTTCATTTCTTGGTTATTCCTATCAGGAAAACTTCTCTGAATGGCAGGCTGCTCGAGCGGCATCATTGCAGAGTAGTGGCATCACTGACATTGATCCTATTGAGGAGAGTCGAGCGGCTTTCAATGCTTGGCAGGAATTTGTTGGTCCAACCACAGGTAGCCGGTTAGTAGGAGCTGGTGGTATTGGCCATGCTGCTTACCAAGATTCAATTATTCCAAATCTGAGGCCAGCATCTTCTTCAGAAAGAAGTACTGGTCGCTCTTAAGTCCCTTCTCCGTCAGAATTAGATGCTATTCAGTCATTGACACAACAATTGAGCGAGACACAGCGTCAGATGCAAGAGCGACAAGACAAACATGATCAGGAAATGCAGCAGATGCGGGAGCAGCAGAGGTTGAATGATGAGCGCTGGAATCAATTGATGGGTACTATGTCTCTATATCCGAGGCCATCAATGTCATCATCTGCATCATTTTTTCCAGCACCACAACATACCCAGCCTTATGCCGGAGCTTTTCAGCCGTACCCGGGTGTGATCCAGCCTTCCTTCCGGGGCACATATGGTCAGTCGTACTCTCAGCCGTACTCTCAGCCGCAGCAACAGCCTCAACAGCAATTCCAGCAACCACATATGCAGTCTCAACAGCTTCCTCGACCTCAGCCGCAGCAACTCTAGCAACCCCAACAGCAGTTCGACACAGACACCAACATTGATCCTGTTTTAGCTTGGTTTGGGGATGATGACAACAACAACAACAGCAACAACAACAACAACACCAACACCAGCAGCAACAACAACAACAACAGCAACAACAACACCTCTGGACCCTCCTACTATGATTTCTAGTACTTTTACTAGATATTTTAATTTGCATTTGTAATGACTATTTCTATTTATATTTTGTAATGGATATTTTAATTAGTGCTTTATTGCATGAAGTTTATGAAAATTTTATCATTTAGAAAAAAAATTTAGTAATTATTTTATTTTTTGAATTAAATAAATGAATTAAAAAATTATTTTTAAAAAATTTAAATAAAAAACGAATTAAATATCAACAAATTTTAAATATAAAAAACCAATTGAAATTTTTTTTTTAAATAAATATATAATACAGTACTGGCGGATTTGGTTGTTTAGTGGCTGATATTCAGCCAGTAATTACTGGAGGATTTACTGGCTGAAATTCGGCCAATAATGACTGGCGGATTTACTGGCCGAATTTCAGCCAGTAATTACTGGCTGAAATTCCGCCAGTAAATCCGCCAGTCATTACTGGCCGAATTTCAGCCAGTAATTACTGGCTGAAATTCGGCCAGTAAATCCGCCAGTCATTACTGGCTGAAATTCCGCCAGTAACAATTACCTGCGGCCGTTTTTCTGGCTGATTACTGGCGGACTAAATCCGTCAGTAATGTGCAATTTCTGGCCGAATTTCAGCATTACTGGGGGATTGAGTTAGCCAGTAATAACTTAAATTCTTGTAGTGATTTTCTGTTGATGGAGTTAGCTTTGAAATTAAGTGTATGAATCCAATCTCATTGTAACTTTTGAAACTATTGCAAGACTTTATGTTTTTTAAGTGTCAATATTCCTCTTAGATTGACATTTTTTTACTACTTTGTAAGTTGATATGCTTGTAAGACTTGATGTTAATTTTCAATATGATTAGATTTCTTATTGTTACAAAAATATATTTATTTAATTTATTTTGTATTAAATGGTGGGTATAGCAACTTAGGAGGCGTGACTAAAACCTATACCGATGGAGATTTTGTTGTGGGTATAGAAAAATTAAGAGTGTGTTTAAAACATATACCAACAGAAAAGTAACCGTGGGTATAGCTCTAAGGTGTTGTCGAACGGTCAAAAATTCTGTCACTATAGGCAATAGCGACGCCATTCTTCTGTGGGTATAGCCAAATAAAAACCACGGAATGAACCGTCCGTCGGTATAGGTTTTCGGTGCTATACCTACGGTTTTTAACCCTTTACCCACGGTTTTTTACGGTCTCTATATGTCAATTTTCTTGTAGTGAAATCATATTTGATCAGTCGAATCAGACGGTAAGTGAACCCTAGTTCATACGATGATACACGAAGTCATCCATGGTTTAGTGAGCTGACGCTACGCGATGCCTAGTTCTACATGAAATTCTGCACGGTCAGTGAATCCTTGTTACCACTGTGAAACATGGAATCATCTTTGATCAGTCGATTCAAACGGTAGGTGAATCAATGTTTACATTTTGAGTGAACCCTACTGTGAGTGAACCCTACTTCAAATAGTGATATATTGAATCATCTATGGTCAGTGTTACAGTATATATATATATATATATATATATATATATATATATATATATATATATATAAAATTCAAAAATAAATTATATTGTTAACATAAAATAATTAATTCGTTTTTTATCTAATCAAAAAATTATTTTTTAATATATCGTTAATTAAAGGCTTAAAGGTACTTTTAGTCCCTGCAAATGTCACAATAATCCAGTTTAGTCCCTGCAATTCCAAAACTTTTAAAATAGACCCTGCAATTACTAAACGTTACTACTTTTAGTCCCTGCTGTTAGTTAAGGGTTAACACTGTTATCTTTTGATGATGTGGCACACCCCCCACCCCCCACCCCCCCCCACCCCCCCCCCACCCCACCCCCCCCACCCCCACCCTTCTTCTTCCTCGTGAACCCCCCCACCCCACCGACCCCACCCCACCCCCATCCCACCCCACCCCAGCCCCTCCCCCTCCCCTTCGCCCCTCCTCCCCTTCGCCCCCCTCCCCTTCGCACCTCCCCCCTCCTCACCGATCGCTCTCGCTCGCCGTTCTCCGCTCGCTCTCGCTCGTCGTTCTCCGCTCGCCGTTCGCTCTCCGTTCTCTCTCTGCGTCTCTCTATCTCTCTCTCTCTCTCTGCGAACTCTGGGGGTGGGGGAGGGGTCACGGTGGGGTGGGGGGGAAGAGGGGGAACAGTGGGGTTGGGGTGGGGAGGAGGGGCGAAGGGGAGGGGGAGGGGCGAAGGGGAGGAGTGGCGAAGGGGAGGGGGAGGTGCGAAGGGGAGGGGGGGGCGAAGGGGAGGGGGGCGAAGGGGAGGAGGGGCGAAGGGGAGGGGGAGGGGCGAAGGGGAGGAGAGGCGAAGGGGAGGAGGGGCGAAGGGGAGGGGGCGAAGGGGAGGGGGGCGAAGGGGAGGGGGGCGAAGGGGAGGAGGGGCGAAGGGGAGGGGGAGGGGCGAAGGGGAGGAGAGGCGAAGGGGAGGGGGAGGGGCTGGGGTGGGGTGGGATGGGGGTGGGGTGGGGTCGGTGGGGTGGGGGGGTTCACGAGGAAGAAGAAGGGTGGGGGTGGGGTGGGGGTGGGGGGGGTGGGGTGGGGGGGGGTGGGGGGGTGGGGGGTGTGCCACATCATCAAAAGATAACAGTGTTAACCCTTAACTAACAGCAGGGACTAAAAGTAGTAACGTTTAGTAATTGCAGGGTCTATTTTAAAAGTTTTGGAATTGCAGTGACTAAACTGGATTATTGTGACATTTGCAGGGACTAAAAGTACCTTTAAGCCTTAATTAAATAATTAATTGTTTAATTTATTTTGATTATTATTGATTATATCTTGATTATATCTGGATTATTATTTAATTTTTCAAATATTTTTGTATCCCTTTTTAATAGCAAGTCTTTTTGTATTTCTAATTTTATTTAGGGTTAAAAAAATCTCAATAATTCAACTACGGGACGTTACATATTTTAGGTGCGACGCTAACATTTACTTTAGGTTCGTAAACATTTATTTTAGGTTAACCAAAAAATATATTTATTTTCCTTTCTTCAATCCTCTCTCACCTAGTTCTCCCTATTTCAGTCATCATCCTTTGCTCTGTACCTTGCTGTCTCTCTGAGTTGACCCGAGACGGAAGTTGGTATAGTACTCTTGTCGGGTCGAATCTCAGTCTATTGAGCGCCGGAGGGGGGGGGTACCCGTAAAGCCATTCTGACGCTCAAATGAGTATTGAGAATTGTGGGTTAAGCAGGAAATGGGCAATGCGTACCTTTTGTGGCCATGCGAGCCAATATTTATAGAGATTCGCGTTAGCTTTGAGTCGTTGGACTGATCGGGTGAATCTGAGTCATCGAGGCTTGATAAAGAGGGCCTTGGATATGGATCCAAGCAATTGGGCTGATCTATGTCCAAAACACACTTCTTACTATCGAACCTTACATAACACTGCTTTGCGTCGCACATTACATATTTTGTCACAGAATTTATTTATTTTCACCAAACTTGTTTTTTTTTTTAACAAAACCACCAAACTTGTTATTGAAGAATGAACTTCAAGTATTTGAACTATTAAAAATTTCTCGAACCCTAAAGTAACAAAAAATACAATGTTTAACTTTGTACTTTACATATTTTGTAATGAAATTAATTTTTTTGGAAAGTAATAATATTAGCAAGATACCCCCTAAAAAGTTATGGAAACCATCGTGACAATGATTGCATTTTTTATTACAAACATGTAAAAAATTAGTTGATAAACAAAAAACTAAAGTTGGCGCCAAACTCACCTTTACAATTTATCTTGCATTTAGATTTAAATATTATTGATAGAAATATATTAGAAATTAAAATTGACTTTACTATATTTTTAAAGTATTAGATAGAAATATATTAATCGATAACTATATAATAAAAGACCAAAAAACATGTTTCATTTTTTTATCAGCAACTTTTTCTACTTTCATGATTATATACGGCTTATAGCAATTCCTAAGCAACAATTGCGTATTTCTAGAATTTATAATAATAAAGGAATTAATTGAGAAGACTAAGGGAAGATAAATAAAAGACAAATGCAATTATTAAAATTGGGGTGATTGTGCAAATAATATAAATATATAATAGGAATAGTAAAACAATTGCTAAGAATTTATTTATATGATAAATGTTAGTGGAGTCCATGTTTAATATATTATGTTACTTCTAGTTATACACACTCCCCGGTTATATATACACACTCCTTGAGAATGCTTGGATCTAAAAACAAAACAAAACTCCCTCTAAAAAGAACAAAATGTCACACCACAAAAAGTGAAAAATATCTAAGGAATACATGCTGAATTGCTAGCCCAAACACAATATGCTAAGTTGTACAATGTTGTATCCACCTACACATGATTCATAGGAGGTAAAAAGAGACTTAGGGATATTTTAGTTTTTTCATGGGGAGAGAGGGGATGTGCAAAAAAAACAGATTTATCTTTTAATTAGATAAATCTGTTTAACATAAAATTTCAAAACAGATTTATCTAATAAAGAGATAAATCCATTATTATATATTGAATAACGAATTTATCTCTTTATTAGATAAATTCATTTTGAATTTTTTCAAAACGGATTTTGATCAACGGCTCACTTTTGTTGCTCTTGATAACTGTGCCGCAATGGATAGATATTTAACGGTCTAGATCCGACCGACAATTTTGATTAACGGCACCGAATCAATGACCATTGCTATAAATACACATAGTTAGCCTAATTTCTCTCACACTAACATTTTACTCTGGTTTATTTCTTTCACACCAACACACTCCAAAATGAACACTTATTAAACTCAGTTCTCAAGAGATAACACAAATCGGAATTAACATAAATTCGTTTTGGTTTTGAAAATTTCCAAAACGGATTTAACATAAATCTGTTATGTATGCTTTAACTACGGATTTAACATAAATCTGTTTTGGAAAATTCCAAAACCAAAACGAATTTATCACGTGAAACATAAATCCATTACCTAAATTTGAAATGCAAACGGATTTACATAAATCCATTGTGAAATTTTCAAGACGCAAACGGATTTATACATAAGTCCGATGTGAAAAAAAATTCTAAACTCAAATGGATTTACGTAAATTTGTTTTGAAATTTTTTTGTAAAACGGATTTAGGTAAATCTGTTGGGTCGAATTTATGTAAATCCGTAGAGAGGGGATTTTCGGACTTACTTTCTCTCAAACGAATGTATGTGTGAGAAGTGAAAGGGAATGAGAGAGTTTTTGTTAGATTCAAGGGGTCAAATTGGTATTTCACTATGGGTGTGAGGCTATATAGGAGATAATTGTGGGGTTATAAAAAATGTTACCCTAACTTCTTTGGTTCAAATGGACAGCATTGTATCCACGATATAGGTTGGGATTTATCTCAAAAGCTTTTGATTCTCATCATAATTCTAATTTGTCTACATTTCCCACACCTTTTTTTTCTTCTTTCATTTTGATGATAAAACAAATTATTGAATTCAAACTCAAGCCGTATGGTATGTGACACAATTCACACTTCAATGATGATAATTTATAAAATATAAACCCATAGGGGTTAATTTTAACCCAAGAAAGAATCAAATAGATATCCAATCTCAATGTGGAGTCATGGAGAAATCCTAATACCATAAATTAAAAGAAAATAGTGATTAAATTGGATGTTGTGGTAACTTCTTGTTAACTAAGAAATGTCGAAGTAGCTGAAGTGCTTGCTTAGGTGCAAAAGTAGGAACTTGATGACCAGCACCTCTTATGGTCACAAATGTTAGCCCCTCGTATACAACGTTCCATCCTCCCACCTAAAATAAAAATGTTATTTTCTTCATTCATAATGTGAATTGTAAAATAAGCATTGATAAATAAATAAATAAATAAATCTAGCACAACTTGTTTTTACCTGCTGGCTGGTATACCATGGTGTCCAATCATGAACTGTTCTGAGTCCAAGTTTTCTCAATGTGTATCTTGTTGAAGTCACAGGAATTCTTCCATCAGTATCTCCACTACATAAATGAAAAAAATAAATATTAATAATTAAAAGAATGAAGAAATTAAGTAAATTAGAAAATGAATAAAAATGTTGGTTGGAATTTACCTGTAAACCCATACACGAATACCACCAGCAATAAGCTTCTTAAGAACAGGTAGCATAGATTGAGGTGCATCATTCCAAAATGTGATATTATCACTAAAGACAAACACAAGGACAACATGATCAATATTAATATTATAGCAATATTAAGGTTGTTTTGTAAATGTTTACAAAAATAAAATAAAGTTGGTGATTGAATCACATACTTGCAATGAGTCCATGGATAGGGAATTTTGGTGACATTGGCATGCAATGCCTTTTGAACCTCTGGCCTATTTAGGTATGCTTCAGTATAATCTGATGCACATGGATCATATCCTGCTGCCTTTCTATTCAACCCATCCTGTTAAAACGTGAAATTAGAGAAAGAAAAATAGTCACAAAAAACGTGAGATTTGTTTCTATTTTCTTGACTAATTTTTGTGATGCGGAAATTAGCGACGGATTCCATTTTTCTGTCACTAATTTTAACCACTAAATGAACTTTTTTAGTAGTGATTATTATGCTTTTTGCGGGTTATTCAGATGATGTACTAATGTGAAATTCGTTTCTAATTTTCTCACTAACTTTTGTAACGTAGGAATTAGCGACGGATTTTACTTTCTGTCACTAATTTAATCACTAAATTAGCTTTTTTCTAATAGTGACTATTCTTCTTTTGAACAATATACAAAATTCCAATAGTGATTTTTAATTTCTACATAGGAAAATATTACAAATAATAAGACGGGCTCATTTGCATTCAAAAGCTTATACTATTATTTTTCTCTAATTTAATTACTTGATTAACTAGTCCACATGTCTTTTTGGTAAAGAAAAAAGATGTTAAGTTAATGAAAACTCACAAATTTGGAAGAAAAATAAGGGGCATCTCTCCTGGTGCTGCTGATGTTGCTGAAACAAGCAGGAGTGTACAAGCTATACATGTCAATAATCTTGTAAACATCATAGTACTTGTTAAGTTCAGTATTGCATTCATTTGTTTGACTTTGAACTCTAATACTGAAGTTGCATTTGTTTGTGATGTTATGGTATAAACCATCAGATATCACTGCATGATCCCATGCATAATCTATCATACCCTTTTGATCTGTTTCATCATCCAATAGTGCATTTCCAATCTACACATTCAACAAGTGTCATTGTCTCAAATTTAACAATATAATATTGGTTCAACTTTGTTTCTTTTGGACATTTATTATTAATTACTTTTTTTAGAGCCCAGCCTACCACTAAACACTGGGCCATCTGACCGACCCATCAGGTTGGGCCAAAATTTACACCTCTATTTAAAAACTGCAAATTTTTTTTATAAATAATACTAGAGGCAGTAACTCATAACATAAAGTTTGATGAACATTACCATGAACCCTTTGAATTTAATGTAGTCTTCCTTTTTAGGATTGTGATTATTGTCATAAATTAGCTCAGAAAGTTGAGGAACATAGTGCCCTGAAATAAATGTCCAGAAAAAACAAGTTTAAGTTAAAAGTGAAGAAAATGACCAATTTTAATAAGAAAAATAGTGTAGTGTTGAATTTAGAAATCAAAATTACCTGCATAGCTTTCACCAGCAATGTAAAAGTCATGTGATTTGAATTGTGGAAATCTTTTAAACCAATTGATGAGAAATGTGTGTGAATCCTTAGCTGGTCAATGAAAGTCAATACCACAATTAATAGAAAATAATAAAAAAAAAGTATCAATATTTAAATGATAAAGTATAGTTACTAGTTACCAGTAATGGTGTCACCAAGCTGTTTTATATCACTAGTGGTGTTGGTGTATGAGAATCCCACTCCAGCAGGGGATTCCAGAAACAGAAGATTTGTAGCTGTAGAAATTTTAATGGTAAGCGATTCTTCTTTTCTTTAGCATAATTTTTAGTTTTTTTTTTTTAAAATAATAAATACATAATAAATAAAAATATCATAAAAAATACATTAGAAAGTTTAAAATATTAAATTTATAAATACATACTAAATACATAATAAATAAAAATATCATAAAAAGTACATTACAAAATTAAAAATATAACCAACGACATTTTTGAATGTAGTGAGAAAGTTTATAATAATCCTAATGAATTTAAAATGAGCAACCTTTATTCCAAGAATAAGGGTTTAATTTAAGCTTTGGTTGGCTGCTATTTTGGGGAAAGAAGGGTCCAAGCTCCTCTGCTTCTCCATAACCAATTGAAGAACAACCTGGGCCTGAAACATACAAACATTTTTTTCAAAATATAAGTTCACAATTCTTGTTATGCAATGACTATTATTTAAGCTTCACAATTTTTGGGTAATTATATTCATCCCTAACAAAGTTAAATGTAAGACAACTAACTAATATAGCAAACTAACTTGTTCTCTCAAAAAAAAACTTATGAAAGTTGCAAAAAAAGATTCACAGTTGATAGTAGCTAGATATCCTAAGAATAAAGACTAGCAAAAAAAAGAAATTTTATTATATTCTTTTGCTTTTCAAAAAATAGATAAATTATGATATATATGCGATGTTCTAAATCCTAGTGTAGATCCTAATAGATTCATGATTAGTTTAAACATTTTTTAGAATTAAAAGTTGCATAAGCATGAACAACAAAAGCAATTAAAATGAATACAAGGTACAAATTAGTGTAAGATGACATTCTTTTGAATGAATAAAAACAATTTATTAATTATCTGAATTTATCTCTTTTAATTATTTATAATGTTATTTATAAGCTAATCACTATCTTTCCTTTATTTTTTAATTAAAGAGGTAATATATTTTACTAAAAATGGCTTTTGAAGGTATAAAAAAGTTGATCAAGATAATTATTACTTGGAAGTTGAATGATATGATTCTACTACAAATTTTTCAACTTTTGGATTGCGTAGACCTATCTAAAGCTGAATCATGAAAGGTTTTTTTGACGTTTTTGTGTGGGGCAAGTATTGGTCCAAACTTATTACTACTTTACTCTTTAGGAGAAATTGCTTATATGTTTTTAGGAGAGAATGACTTATTACATAGCATTTTTTAGTCGCGAATGGAGTAGTAAACACCATTCAGGCACGTAAAGTGAAGATTTTAAGTTTGAATTCGAGTCACCATAAAAATGTTCAATCTAATTAACAACATCGATTTTGCTAGTGATGCTAGGTTTTCCAGACAATTGTTTAAAACACACTCATTATAGAAATGCTCCACATGCAATTGTTTAGAGCACAAATTAAGGATTAAAAAGTCTTAATTATAGTTGGATTAAAATTTAATTTGTCTTTCTAACTTTTGTTCAAACTATATGTTTAGAAAGTCAAAATTATTAGAACCAAAATTAAACACAAACAAACACACTTCATCACAGACCAATCATATGATATTATTATGTACATTTGTAATGCATGAACAATGAATACAGTTGTTTTGGTCAACATTAATGATGTTCATCGTTTTCCTTGTTTTATTCTTTTTTTTTTTCCTTTTGTTTTGCGGGTACAAGCAAAAACACAAAGTTCTAACAATGACTAATTTAGTCCGGAAAATACTCAACTTTGTCGGCCGTGTGTGGTTCTCCCTTCTCAAGAGTGTTTTTGTCATATATATCTAATATTCAAACTCAAGACCTTAAATGTGATCCAAAACTAGTTAGCGCTCGAACCAACCCATGTTGGTTCTATACTTCTATCTAGTATTTTTTTTTATCAAAATGGTTCTTTCTAGTATTTACTCCCAACAAAATACTACATCTATTTTTTTTGTTGATAGAATAACTAATTTTTTCTTGTTGTATCACACTTAATTATTAGTTATTTCTCTGCAATAAATAATTAAGAGAATGTTTGAAAAGTAAATAATTAATGTAATATTAAACAGTCAAAATGAAAAAAAATATATTTCTCCGTAAAAATCGACAAGTAAGAAGCAAAAAATGACTATTCAATTAATGACAAATGTATATATAGGGCAAAAATTGGAGGAAAAAAGCTTACTACAAACTATCATAATGGATTCAAACAATTAATATTACGACTGATGTAAAGAGCTCGATCATGAAAAGATTAAGGATTAATTATGTCTTTTTGTGTAAATATTGAGGTTTTTGTTTTTCCATCTCTGTAAAATTTTTTTTTTTTTGCTTTTTATCACTATGATTTTCTAAAATTTGTTTTTCATTCGTGCAAAATTCTATTTTTAAACATGCTAGCATAGGGACTAAACAAACAAGAATTAAAAGCAAAAATCTCTATATAGAAGTGACGAAAAACGAATATCTCTATATTTATAGGGATAAAAAAATTTATTTAACTCGTAAATTAGTTTTGCATTACATCCCATAAAAGTGACACCTAATTATTTAAAAAAGAAAAGTAAAAGTAAGACATGCATATTGTAACTGAAAGACAGAGAAGCTATAATGATTTTCTCATAAAAAAAAGTTGTATAATGATTTATGGTCCCAAAACGGATTGAATTCTTTGCTTCCTCCATTGTGAAGTTTCTCAAGACTTTATACTATTTCAATAGTAGAACACACGCATCATTGCGGGATTTTCAACAAACTTCATGAATAGTAAGGGACTTTGGTGGTTAGGATAAGGAGATGTGATATCATAAGTCTATTATATTTGAAGTCGTCGCGAGTTTGAAGCTTCAACAGAGTCACTTAATCTTGTGACCATTCTATCCCGTCTCTTTAGTTAAAATTTTATCCTGAGTTTGAGCTGAGTTAGATTACCCTTTTAAAATATATTTTAAAAATAAATATATATTAAAAAATCATAAATAAAGATAAATAAAAAATGATGTTAAATTAAAAATTTAAAATTAAAAATATTGGTCATTTGTATAAAAAATAATGTATGATTTATGATAGGGTAATTTTTTCTTTTTGTAAAATCTAAAGTTAAAGAAATCTATTGAAATTTAAAAAATTAAAATAAGTGATAAAAATAAATTTATTATTAAAAATTATATTAATTAAATTGTTTAACAAATGAAATATAGTTGTTACAAGGGTATAATTTTGTCACAAAATGAAATATAATTTTGTCATTAACATATTATATATATATATATATATATATATATATATATTTCATATAATTATTTATTAGTATCTTATATGTGTTGTGCATCAAATGCATGACATGATTGTGTTATACTGTTACCATCATATCCTATCACTATCGTACTTCATATCATATTATGTCATTATTCCATCCGACCACCAAACGGGCCCTAAAAGAATAGATGGAAAATTCTAAAAAGGTTGTGAAGTCTAATTAATGAAAATAAATGGAAAATTATAAATGTTAGTAGTATATATATAAATTTATTTTAAAGTTATGAGATACTTACTCCCTTTAATCTATAAAAGTGTTTTTTTCTTATAAATGTAGTAAATATCTACGATATCATAAAGTAGGACAAAGATTAATTAAGCAGAAATCCAAGTTCCATTTATTGAGTTATGTACGTTTTTGTTTAGTTTTAGTGTGTCCCTTTTTTTGTGGCGTCAGTGATGATCTAAAGTTTTCTGACTAACCTTTAAGTTCCTTTCCTATCATCTATAGCTAAAAGAAAAGTGGGCTTATAACTTCATTTTCAAGCAATATTTATTACTTGTAACGAATTTCATTATGGCTGTTTGTTTCTGCTGCAAGTTGAAGCCATACTCTATTTTGGTCAAATTCCCAACACCCGCATGCTTGTTTGACCATTTTCAATTATTATATTTATTTGTTTGACTTCAAGCAATTTCATGAATATTCATTCATTGCAACCTTCATACTCTCGCTTCTTTTTTATTTCTATTGATAAGTTAAATTAATGAATTTGAAAAAGGATTACGTAATCTATATAGTTAAACAACTTAAAAATAATAACGAACAACTCATTGATCGTTAAAGGGATAAGGCAAAGGGGTTACATTTTTAAATAGGAAAGTCCATTTGCTTCATACTCCCTTATAAGCAAAAGTTGGTTAATAAAAGTGATGTATTTGATCTAAATTTTGAATCAAATATTTGTCTGCGAGACAAGCTACCTTCACGCTAGGAGCCTCTTTTCCTTTTGCCCAGCTCCCCGAAAACAATGTTCGACTTGCATGTGTGACCAGACAGCTCGATGGAAAGGATAAAGCCAAAACTCTTGCTCTTATCCATAGGTGGCCGTGATCGAGGGTGAGGCCACCTTTTTTACAAGCCTAGCCCTAGGGTCGGCCCTAATTCAGAGTTCCTAATAGTCACAACTAATCTCTCAAAAGTATGGAAGATTTTCGACAAAAAAAATACCTAAATTTATTTAACGTGTTTACATTTCTCATCCAATGATTTTTTATGCAAAAATGATATAATATTAGGGCCACCTAAAAATCTCTAATGAGGCGAGAAACAAATTTTAGTTGATATAATTTTTTAGGGTTAAATATGTTTTTGGTCTTTAAAAAATTTGTGATTTTTTTGAGCCATTATAAAAAATTTCACTCATTTTTTGTCTCTATATTTTCCTCCACCAATACTTTTAGTCTCTCGTGACTTTTAATAGCGTGTTTTAGGTCTTTAATAGCTTTTCTAAGGGAAAAATTTTTAGGGACCAAAAAATATTTTACCCTAAAAATTTTTATGAACTATATTTCGTTTTTGGCCTCACTATTTAACCTCACCTTTTTATTAAGAAGCCTTTAAGTTGGGTTTTTTGTAAATATCTATGACAATTTTATTTAATAAAAATTAATGATAAATCTATTTTTTTATCAAACATGATCACATGCTTAAAGTTATTTGCCATCTATCACACAATGTTTGTATTAGATCATTCTTTTCAACCCTTTTGTATTAGATCACAATATTTGCCATCTAGCACTTAAATTTACTACTTGTTAATATTCGATAATTGATGATAATTAGCATTATTATATGCATATTAATTCTGGCTGTAAATGAGCTTTATCTTTTTGCCAAACTCCACAAGTTTACATTAGAGGCCCCATATTTGCTTCAACATTGTTTTTAGTAGATTTTGTTTTTTTGTTCAATTCTTAGTTTCCACGCACTAATTTAATTCATGGCAGTCACTATCCAAGTGATGTGATAATATATACAAAATAAGCCAGCATTGTCACAATCATTCATAAATTGGGAAGACTAACAAAAGGTTAATTAATTCAATTATAGAGAAAAATCCAAATATACATATCATATTATAGTTAAACATTAATATTAATTCCGTTAAGACTTATGACTTCTATGCTGAAGTTAACTACTACTCAAGCAAAGATAATGATATAAAAAATGAAAGTGTTGAGAAGAAAAATGTGAAATACCGACAAAAATTAAAGATAGACAAAGTGAAATTAGTATCCAAACTTAGCGTTGCTAACACTTAGTGATGAAATTAGAGACAAATTTTAATTTTTTCACATTTCAGTTTTCAAGAAATGTACATTAAATAAGATATATTTAAATTGTCAAAAAATCACAGTCAATCATATGTGTGACTTTAGAAGCAGTATGATGAAAGTCAAATATTTTTAATAATCTGATAGTTACGATAGAACAACGGTGTAAAAAATCTTAACACCGACTGTGCAAATGAATTAAATCCATATATAATTTGATATGCAAATTGTTATAAGAAATTGGAGTTAGTGAAATACCTCCATTGAGCCAAAGAAGAAGAGGTTTATCTTGAGGTTGACCAAAGGACTCAAAGAACCAATAAAACAGTGATCTTCCATGAGATTCATTGACTGTAATATAACCAGCATATTGCTTGAAATTCACATGAGGTTGTCCTGGTAATCTATGAACTCTATCAGCTTCTTGTTGTGCCACTACCTCTTTGCTAAGGTAAACCTTTGAAACACCAAAAGCTTGTTTGAAAAGAACAACGTGTAGAAGAAGAATGAAAATAACTGAAAATAGACCCATTTGAAATGAACCCTTTTAATTTTATCTCTAATGGGCTATAGAGCTCTTTATTCCATGGCAATGGGTTGGCTTTGGTTTATATATTAGAATTATGTGTTGTGTACTGTAGCTACTGTTGCTTTACCTCTAAAATAGAATAAACAAAAATTAATTTAATTTCTTATTCTAGCCAAAGCGATTGACATGCCCTGTTTTGGAAGCATGCTTTTGAGAGAATATATATAAATACTATTTAATGTATATGATTTTTTTAATTTAATTGCTCAGTCAAAAAATTAATTAATTCTATTATAATATGTGTATTTTCCATTTAGAATATTGGCTCAGTCAAAAAAACAAATTAGTTATATATTTACAGTCATTAATAATAAATATATTATTTATAACATTTCTATAAAATTGAAGATAACCATAAATTAAAAGTTTCACTAGAATCGTGTAATTCAGTCACCTAATTGGTAGTCATAAGGTCAAAATTGGGGATCAATCTGCTACCATTTATTTTGGTTACAATCTGCTACCATAAATATGAATATAGAAAATATAAAACATTTTAAAGTGTCACTTTATGGAAATTAAAAATAAATTTGAATGCAAAAATTTTGAATTTCGAAATATGGATGCTTAATTTTTTCCATATATAATAGTAAAACTTAATTGGTAAACTTCATTTTCGAAAAATGGTAGTAAATTTCACATCAATATTTAATTGTAAATTACCCTTAGTAGTATTTTATTAATGTTATTCAAATAATTTAGCGTTTTGTTTTGGACTTCCAAATTACCATTAATTTAAACAATTTATTGTTTTGTTTTGGAAATTCAATCAAATAATATATATATATATATATATATTAAGATTTATATTTATACAAAACAAATGATTTTATAAAACATTCGATCCCCGCATTGGGTACGGAGCAGTATTAAAACTCTGGGCCAGTTGTCCTGCCCCTCAAGGCACCTACAATGAGCGAGAGATTAGTCACTGCTGCCCGTGCGGTGAATACCCGGGTTTACCCAAAAAATGATTTTATAAAACCAATAGATACCAAATATTATATTATATATTTGGATGAAAGATATTTACGACAATTTTGTTTATTAATTTGCATCAATAATGACTTTTTATTAAAAGAATAATGAAGCTGTGTAGTACCACCTTAAGAAGAAGGTCGCTATATATTTCAATTGCTTTGACTGTAAATAAAGGGTGTACTCCACATTTGGACTTTTCCAAAGCTTCATTTATGTTTGAGGTTGAGTGGAACTTTGTATAGTTAGTTACTCTTTCACATATTTCATAATTACTTTTTGTTTCCATTCAAGAGAGTTCAATTCAATTAAGGGTCCATGAGTTGCGGACTAGTCAATTGCTTTGGGTTGAAATGTTTGAAGATTCTTCCAACAATATAGGGTGTTCTAAAACCGAACCAAACCAATAGAAAACTGTAAACCGAACCAAACCAAATCGAAAACTGCAAAAAAACGCTTTTTATTGGTTCGGTTCGGTTTCTTTTTTCAGTGCACCGCGCGGTTCGGTTTGGTTCGCGGTTTCGATTACAGAAATCGAACCAAACCAAACCAAACCGCAAGTAACACTAAGACTTATTAACTTACAACATTTCTTACTAACTTACTAGCCCAAATGCAACTAAAACCCAACTCTCACTCACTTACTAGCCAAATCCAACTAATTCTTTGACTCACTTACAAACAATCCATATTGTTATGCTATATTTAAAAATTATAATAAAATATTTAATTCAAATTTTTTTAAACATTGTCTTAGCTATCTTAAAAGAATTAAAAGAGAGTAATTTATATACTACATATATTTAAGTAGATTTTTTCTTAAAGATTTATGTTAGCCATTTTTTATGTTAGTTAATTTTAACTTCGTTTTAAATTATGTTTTGTCTTGGAAAAAACCGAACCAACCGAACCAATCCAAACCGCATTGGTTTGGTTTGGTTTGGCTCGATTTTATTTTAGGAAGCCAACCGAATCAAACCAAACCGTATGTAGTTTTATCTTGCGGTTCGGTTCAATTTTTGTCTCAAAACCGAACCAAACCGCACAGCGAAGACCCCTAAATATGTATATATATGCTTCTACTTATCTTTATATACATTATACAACCATGCATGAAACAGAATATTCTATTTGGATTTTCTATAGAAGTGTGTTCTAGAACTAGTTTGTCTTAGCTGGTACTGAAAACCTGATCAGTAGAATAAAAGCAATAACAGAATATTCTATTTGGATTTTCTCTGCCGGCCTTATATTTGTTATATTTAAGAAAAATTACCTTAAAGCTGAAAAGCCGGCATGAAACGGCAAGGTCAAATATAAGTGAGGGGAAATTGTTCATGGGTTTCTAATTTAATTCTAGCTCAAATTTTGACCTAGTAATTTTAAATTATTTAGGGTGATAATAACGGGGAAAGTGAGGGATTTTAATTTATACTCCCTCCGTTATAAAATATAAGTAAAACTTGGTCAACAGAAGTTGATGTATCTAGTTCAAAATTTGGACCAGATACATCAACTTCTGTTGACCAGTTTTTGTTTATATTCTGTAACAGGGTAGTATGTGGTAGAAATATAGAATAGTAGAGAAACTCCACTAGTGATACCAACAAGGGTTGGTCCAAGTGGTAATTAGACTCTGATCCCACCCCAAGGACTCTGATCCCTCTCAACGGCAAGCAAACAAAATTCACAACAAAGTCCCTGCCGAAGATCGACACGGGACACTGAGAACACACCTGGGAAGTAATCACCGACCCCTTCGCAGGAGTATCGACAACCATATCCCCACACATAGCAGATAAAACAAGACCCAATCTTTTACAACAATCAACAGATATAAAGCAATGGGTAGCACCAGTATCAATAAGAGATTTCAGAGAAGTACCATTAATAAAACACGTACCTCTAATCAGACCATCCTTATCATCAGGCTCCTCTCCTGCCAATGCGAACACCTTCCCAGTAGACCTTTCCTTCTTCGGCTTTGTACACTTTGTACTGATATGCCCAGACTCACCACAGTTGAAGCACACCACATCCTTGACCTTACACTCGGCCGCCATATGACCCTTTTTACCACAACGATAGCAAACTCTCTCATCAGACCTGCATGTAGTACTCTTGTGGCCAGGTTTGCCACACTTATAACAGACAATGCTAGCGGGAGCATCTCCCCCACTAGAATTCTTACCCCCAGCAGACCTCTGATAACTCTTACCCGCAGGAACCTCATACGGCTTGCTTCGACTCTGAAACTTACCCTTTTTCTCAGACGTAGCTTTGTAATGAGCAGTACTGTCCTCCTCAAAGATTCTACAACTGTCAACCAGATCAGCGAACACACGAATTTTCTGATAACCAATGGCCTTTTTGATATCAGGCCTCAAACCATTCTCGAACTTGATACATTTCGAAAACTCAGCTATAGCCTCACTGTAGTGTGGATAAAATTTTGCCAGTTCCACAAACTTCGCCGCATATGCAGTCACAGACATACCACCCTGCTTCAGTTCCAGGAACTCTATCTCTTTCTTTCCTCGGACGTCTTCAGGAAAATATTTTCTCAGAAATTCCCTGCTGAATACCTCCCAAGTAATCTCTTCCTGCACAGCCTCCAATCTCTGCCTAGTAGCCAACCACCAGTCGTCGGCCTCCTCGGCTAACATGTGGGTACCAAAACGGACCTTCTGCTCAACAGTGCAGTCCATCACCCTGAATATCCTCTCGATCTCCTTCAACCAAGCCATAGCACCATCTGGATCATATTTGCCCTTAAAGGTGGGCGGATTCTCTCTCTGGAAGGTAGTCAGACTCCGAAAACCAGCGTTCTCTCCAGCATTATGCTGACCCTGCACAGCCTGAGCCATAGCCTGCAATGCAGCAGCAAGAGCAGCGTCGTTTCTCCCAGCCATTTCAAACTATCACTGCAGCACAAACCAAGAATTTAGTACTAATCTATTGTCATAAGACACTATGACAGGACAACATTGGCCGGACAGACCGAACTGCTCTGATACCACTAATGTAACACCCATTTTCTACCCGTTAATTTAATTGGAAAATATCAGAGGTTTCAAAAATTTGTTTCGCACGAGGAATGTTACACATACTTCAATAAAATAATGCTTCTCATTAAAACAGCTCAAACACAATAATCCTGCATCACGTAGCACGTCACTAAGAGGAGAGCCTCAAAAACACAGTTATCATCGCAAATAAACTTAACGTCAATAAAAACCAACTACGCAGCGGAATAACAAAATAAAACAGAATCGTCAACAAAGCATAACAGCTGAAATCATTCATAAACATCAAGTTCGTTCCCCCCCTGAGTGCTACGTATCAGAGCGTGACGACTCGACTCGAAATAGTGAAGGTATCTAGTCCTTCACTCGTGATCATCACCTGCACGTTACCGCATAGGGGTAACATTCAAACAGAAGGGTGAGTCCAATTCAATCCATATAATAAATCGCATGATAAGCAATAAGTCAAGTCACAGTTCTAAAATATTCACATCACAATCATCAATTACATCACTACAATAACTCATCACCATGTCATGTAGGCATATGAAATGCAACCCACTCGCGGGCATATGCATGAGGTACCTTTTCACAAACGTCGCTTAGCCATTATGGCCTCATCGTCACTTAGCCTTTTGGGCCTCAAAACGTCACTGGGTTTATGCATATGGGAGGCATGAGACACTATGACATGCACCACGCACAAACACACAAATCACAGTCAACTATGTGACCCGTCACTTACCAATTTGCCAAATAAGAGGCACAGCACCTGTCAATTTACAATTTACACACAACAACATCACTTAGCCTTTTAGGCCTTAACATCACTTAGCCTTTCGGGCCTCAAAACGTCACTGGGTTTTCATCGTCACTTATTCATAAACATCATCAACTCAAACAATAGCCACTGAGGGCAAAAACGTCATTTACTAGCCACCAAGGGCATCATCGTCATTTACACATTAATATTAACAACATTGGCCACTAAGGGCAAAAACGTCATTTAACTAGCCACTAAGGGCATCATCGTCATTTCCACACCAATATCAACAACATTGGCCACTAAGGGAAAAAACGTCATTTAACTAGCCACTAAGGGCATCATCGTCAAAATCATCACTTTTGACACTAAAACGTTAAGACCACTGATTATATACAAAAGAGGATTTTTAAAGACACCAAAACGATTTTTCAATGTCACAGCAACGACCACCGGGGACAGCCACTTGGGCGCCCAGCAACCTTCAGAAATTATAAGTTTTTATTTTTAAAAATGGGACACACAGATAGACAACTGAAAAAGCTTACCAACACTTTTTGAAACGTTCAAAACGGATGCCCGAGTCAAAAGATATAGCGAAAACAGTTTTCATAAAAAAATTGGGAACATCCTGAAAAACTGGCGCCCTGGGCGCCCAGCGCCCAGGCACCTGGCGCCCAGCACCCAGCAACACGTAACACACACGCACACGGGCGTCCAGCGCCTTAGCGCAACACGCAACACACGGGCGCCCAGCGCCCAGCGCCTTAGCGCAACACGGAACACGCGCACACGGGCGCCCAGCGCCCAGCGCCTTAGCGCAACACGGAACACGCGCACACGGGCGCCCAGCGCCCAGCGCCTACACACACACACAGCAACACGCAACACTGGCGCGCAGCGCCCATGGGCGCCCAGCGCCTGCAACACTTCCAGCACACGAATTTCAGCACAATTACAACATATATTTTTTTTCCTTCAAATTTTTACATGACCCATCACAACACCTATTTACCACAATTCATTAACACGTATAGGATCATCAAATTATCCCCCAAACATCAAAAATCCAGCAACATCACAAGCACACACATGGCGCCCTAGGCGCCCATAACCCCAACAACGGATCTTTGAGCAACAATTTGCCAAACAACAAGCCAATCGAGAACAACAACATGAAATCGTACATACACATGCTCATGGATTAAATCTAGGCCATCTCTACTTAAAACCTATCATAGGAATCATTATAAAAATTGATAGAACTCCCCTTACCTCGAATTTGAAGAATAGGAGCCCTAGAGACGGTCACGAACGGAACCACGGCAACAGAATCACGTTCCTCTTTTCTCCTTGGAGCTTGCGACCTTCTCCTCTCTTCCTCTTTCTCTACGGCGCTCCTTCTCTTCTCCTTTCTCTCTTCTCAATTTCGCAAATGCCTCACAAAACCCTAGCCCCCAATTGACTTAGCCACCTTCGCATATCACTTGGATCATGGGCTTGGGCTTTTTCACTTAAGCCCAGCTCATCCAAGTGGCGCCTCCTTTTCCTAATACCACCAAAAATTAATATAATTTTAATTAATTAAATTATACCCAATAAATTAATTTAAATTCCTAAATACTTAATTAAATAAATTAATTAAATATTTAGGGTGTTACAATTCTCCCCCACTTAGAATATTTCGTCCTCGAAATTTACCTGATCAAACAACTCTGGGTAGGACTCTTGCATCTTGCTCTTTAGCTCCCAAGTCATACTCTCGCCGGCAGCTCCTAGCCAAACCACTTTCACTAATGCAATCTCTTTGCCTCTAAGCGCTTTCACTTCACGATCCTCAATCCGTACGGGCATCGTCTCCACAGTGAGATTATCCCGCACCTCTACATCATCCATATGGATCACATGAGATGGATCCGAAACATACTTCCGAAGTTGCGACACATGAAACACGTCATGCAAATTCGAAAGATTTGGCGGTAAGGCCACTCTATAAGCCACATTTCCGATTCTCTCAGAAATCTGATAAGGACCAACAAATCGAGGAGTGAGCTTCTTCGATTTCAACGCTCGACCAACACCGGTAATAGGAGAAACCCTCAAGAACACATGCTCACCCTCCTGAAACTCTAAATCTTTCCTCCGCTTGTCATGATAACTCTTCCGACGACTCTGCGAAGCCTTCATCTTTTCACGGATCATCTTGATTTTCTCTGTAGTCTCCCGGACAATCTCCAGTCCCAACACTACACTCTCTCCCGACTCAAACCAACACAACGGCGTTCTACACTTTCGACCATACAATGCTTCAAACGGTGCCATCCCGATACTGGAATGGTAACTGTTGTTATAGGTAAACTCAATCAACGCAAATCCCATGAAACTCGTTGTTCCAATACACAAGCCCTCAACAAATCTTCTAACGACTGAATTGTCCTCTCTGACTGACCATCTGTCTGAGGATGATACGCCGAACTCATTTTCAGCTTTGAACCCAATTCCTTCTGCAAACTCGTCCAAAACTCAGAAGTGAACCTCGGATCCCTATCTAACACAATACTTTTCGAAACACCGTGCAACTTCACAATTTCTTTGACATAGACCTCTGCCAACCTCGACACCGGATAAGTGATATTAATAGGAATAAAGTGAGCCGACTTCGTTAACCTATCAACGATCACCCAAATAGCGTCATGACCCTTAACTGTATTCGGCAATCCCGTCACAAAATCCATCGCAATGCTATCCCACTTCCACTCTGGAACTTCCAACGGTTGCATTAACCCTGCAGGCTTCTGGTGTTCAACCTTCGACTTTTGACAGGTCAAACAGGCATACACAAACTGTGCCACATCTCTCTTCATACCATGCCACCAAAACATCTTTTTCAGATCATGATACATTTTCGTTGCTCCAGGATGGATACTCAACTTGCTACGGTGACCCTCCTCTAAAATTGCCTTTCTCATCTCCGCATCATCTGGAACACAGATCCTACCCCGGAACCTCAACACACCACGGGAATCTAGCTTGAAATCTTCATCTTCAGATTGACGAACCCCATTAATTAAATCTACTAACTTGACATCTGACTTCTGAGCTTTTCTGATGCTGCCCAGGAAATCATTATCGATCTTTAACATTCCCAGCTTGACACTGCGAGGTGTCATTTTACAAACCAAACTCAAATCTCTGAATTCCTCAATCAACTCTAATTCTTTCACCATCCTTGCCGACATATGCAAAGACTTTCTGCTTAAAGCATCAGCCACGACGTTAGCTTTGCTGGGATGATAATTCAAACCAAAGTCATAATCCTTCAAGAGCTCCAACCACTGATGTTGTCTCATATTCAACTCTTTCTGATCGAACAGATACTTTAGACTCTTATGATCACTGAACACTTCAAACCTCGAACCATAAAGGTAGTGCCTCCAAATCTTAAGCACAAATACCACAGCAGCCAATTCCAAATCATGCGTAGGGTAATTTTTCTCATGAACCCGCAACTGCCTCGACGCATACGCAACGACTTTCCCATCTTGCATCAGCACACCCCCAAGACCCATCTTCGAAGCGTCACAATATACAACAAACGGTTCCTCCGGATTAGGCAACGTCAAAACAGGCGACGTTGTCAATCTCTTTTTCAGTTCCATAAAACTTTCCTCACAGCGAGCATCCCAAACGAAAACTTTACCCTTACAAGTCAACTGAGTCAACGGAAGGGCCAACTTGGAAAAACCCTCGATGAACCTCCTGTAGTACCCAGCCAAACATAAAAAGCTTCTAATCTCTGTTGCGGACTTCGGAGCCTCCCACTCCAATACTGCTTCCACTTTTGCCGGATCAACCGCAATACCATTACCAGAAATCACGTGCCCAAGGAAACTCACCTCTTTCAGCCAGAACTCACACTTTGATAACTTAGCATACAACTTTTTCTCTTTCAGAACTTCTAACACTGTCTTCAGGTGCTCAGCATGCTCTTCCTCCGACTTAGAATAAACTAGAATGTCATCTATAAAGATCACCACAAACCGATCTAGGTAATTATGGAAAATACGATTCATATATTCCATAAATACACCAGGTGCATTGGTCACACCGAACGGCATCACTGAATATTCATAATGCCCATACCTTGTCCTGAATGCTGTCTTCTGAACATCCTCATCCTTCACTTTAATCTGATGATATCCGGACCTTAAATCAATTTTGCTGAAAACACGGGCACCCACTAACTGATCCATCAGATCGTCGATCCTCGGAAGCGGATACTTATTCTTGATAGTTACCTTATTCAACTGACGATAGTCCACACATAACCTCATGCTCCCATCTTTCTTCCTCACTAACAATACCGGAGCTCCCCACGGTGATACACTCGGTCTCACAAACTTTTTCTCAAGCAATTCTTCAAGTTGCGTCTTCAACTCAGACAATTCAGACGCCGACATCATGTACGGTGCCATAGACACAGGCCTCGTACCAGGTACAAGATCAATCGAAAACTCAACTTCCCTCTCCGGCGGCACACCCGGAATTTCGTCAGGAAAAACCTCAGGAAACTCGCGTACCACTTGCAGTTCTTCAATAACAGCATGACTCTCAGCAGACAACGATGCCATCAACGCAAATAGCTGAACTCCTTCTTTCCTCAACTTCTTCAACTGACCGGCAGATACCAACACAGAATCTTCTTCCCCGAAACTAACCGACTTGCTACGACAGTTGATATGAACGTGGTTATTCTCTAACCAGTCCATGCCCAAGATTACATCCAGACCTCTCAACGGCAAGCAAACAAAATTCACAACAAAGTCCCTGCAGAAGATCGACACGGGACACTGAGAACACACCTGGGAAGTAATCACCGACCCCTTCGCAGGAGTATCGACAACCATATCCCCACACATAGCAGATAAAACAAGACCCAATCTTTTACAACAATCAACAGATATAAAGCAATGGGTAGCACCAGTATCAATAAGAGATTTCAGAGAAGTACCATTAATAAAACACGTACCTCTAATCAGACCATCCTTATCATCAGGCTCCTCTCCTGCCAATGCGAACACCTTCCCAGTAGACCTTTCCTTCTTCGGCTTTGTACACTTTGTACTGATATGCCCAGACTCACCACAGTTGAAGCACACCACATCCTTGACCTTACACTCGGCCGCCATATGACCCTTTTTACCACAACGATAGCAAACTCTCTCATCAGACCTGCATGTAGTACTCTTGTGGCCAGGTTTGCCACACTTATAACAGACAATGCTAGCGGGAGCATCTCCCCCACTAGAATTCTTACCCCCAGCAGACCTCTGATAACTCTTACCCGCAGGAACCTCATACGGCTTGCTTCGACTCTGAAACTTACCCTTTTTCTCAGACGTAGCTTTGTAATGAGCAGTACTGTCCTCCTCAAAGATTCTACAACTGTCAACCAGATCAGCGAACACACGAATTTTCTGATAACCAATGGCCTTTTTGATATCAGGCCTCAAACCATTCTCGAACTTGATACATTTCGAAAACTCAGCTATAGCCTCACTGTAGTGTGGATAAAATTTTGCCAGTTCCACAAACTTCGCCGCATATGCAGTCACAGACATACCACCCTGCTTCAGTTCCAGGAACTCTATCTCTTTCTTTCCTCGGACGTCTTCAGGAAAATATTTTCTCAGAAATTCCCTGCTGAATACCTCCCAAGTAATCTCTTCCTGCACAGCCTCCAATCTCTGCCTAGTAGCCAACCACCAGTCGTCGGCCTCCTCGGCTAACATGTGGGTACCAAAACGGACCTTCTGCTCAACAGTGCAGTCCATCACCCTGAATATCCTCTCGATCTCCTTCAACCAAGCCATAGCACCATCTGGATCATATTTGCCCTTAAAGGTGGGCGGATTCTCTCTCTGGAAGGTAGTCAGACTCCGAAAACCAGCGTTCTCTCCAGCATTATGCTGACCCTGCACAGCCTGAGCCATAGCCTGCAATGCAGCAGCAAGAGCAGCGTCGTTTCTCCCAGCCATTTCAAACTATCACTGCAGCACAAACCAAGAATTTAGTACTAATCTATTGTCATAAGACACTATGACAGGACAACATTGGCCGGACAGACCGAACTGCTCTGATACCACTAATGTAACACCCATTTTCTACCCGTTAATTTAATTGGAAAATATCAGAGGTTTCAAAAATTTGTTTCGCACGAGGAATGTTACACATACTTCAATAAAATAATGCTTCTCATTAAAACAGCTCAAACACAATAATCCTGCATCACGTAGCACGTCACTAAGAGGAGAGCCTCAAAAACACAGTTATCATCGCAAATAAACTTAACGTCAATAAAAACCAACTACGCAGCGGAATAACAAAATAAAACAGAATCGTCAACAAAGCATAACAGCTGAAATCATTCATAAACATCAAGTTCGTTCCCCCCCTGAGTGCTACGTATCAGAGCGTGACGACTCGACTCGAAATAGTGAAGGTATCTAGTCCTTCACTCGTGATCACCTGCACGTTACCGCATAGGGGTAACATTCAAACAGAAGGGTGAGTCCAATTCAATCCATATAATAAATCGCATGATAAGCAATAAGTCAAGTCACAGTTCTAAAATATTCACATCACAATCATCAATTACATCACTACAATAACTCATCACCATGTCGTGTAGGCATATGAAATGCAACCCACTCGCGGACATATGCATGAGGTACCTTTTCACAAACGTCGCTTAGCCATTATGGCCTCATCGTCACTTAGCCTTTTGGGCCTCAAAACGTCACTGGGTTTATGCATATGGGAGGCATGAGACACTATGACATGCACCACGCACAAACACACAAATCACAGTCAACTATGTGACCCGTCACTTGCCAATTTGCCAAATAAGAGGCACAACACCTGTCAATTTACAATTTACACACAACAACATCACTTAGCCTTTTAGGCCTTAACATCACTTAGCCTTTCGGGCCTCAAAACGTCACTGGGTTTTCATCGTCACTTATTCATAAACATCATCAACTCAAACAATAGCCACTGAGGGCAAAAACGTCATTTACTAGCCACCAAGGGCATCATCGTCATTTACACATTAATATTAACAACATTGGCCACTAAGGGCAAAAACGTCATTTAACTAGCCACTAAGGGCATCATCGTCATTTCCACACCAATATCAACAACATTGGCCACTAAGGGCAAAAACGTCATTTAACTAGCCACTAAGGGCATCATCGTCAAAATCATCACTTTTGACACTAAAACGTTAAGACCACTGGTTATATACAAAAGAGGATTTTTAAAGACACCAAAACGATTTTTCAATGTCACAGCAACGACCACCGGGGACAGCCACTTGGGCGCCCAGCAACCTTCAGAAATTATAAGTTTTTATTTTTAAAAATGGGACACACAGATAGACAACTGAAAAAGCTTACCAACACTTTTTGAAACGTTCAAAACGGATGCCCGAGTCAAAAGATATAGCGAAAACAGTTTTCATAAAAAAATTGGGAACATCCTGAAAAACTGGCGCCCTGGGCGCCCAGCGCCCAGGCACCTGGCGCCCAGCACCCAGCAACACGTAACACACACGCACACGGGCGTCCAGCGCCTTAGCGCAACACGCAACACGCAACACACGGGCGCCCAGCGCCCAGCGCCTTAGCGCAACACGGAACACGCGCACACGGGCGCCCAGCGCCCAGCGCCTTAGCGCAACACGGAACACGCGCACACGGGCGCCCAGCGCCCAGCGCCTACACACACAGCAACACGCAACACTGGCGCGCAGCGCCCATGGGCGCCCAACACCTGCAACACTTCCAGCACACGAATTTCAGCACAATTACAACATATATTTTTTTTCCTTCAAATTTTTACATGACCCATCACAACACCTATTTACCACAATTCATTAACACGTATATGATCATCAAATTATCCCCCAAACATCAAAAATCCAGCAACATCACAAGCACACACATGGCGCCATAGGCGCCCATAACCCCAACAACGGATCTTTGAGCAACAATTTGCCAAACAACAAGCCAATCGAGAACAACAACATGAAATCGTACATACACATGCTCATGGATTAAATCTAGGCCATCTCTACTTAAAACCTATCATAGGAATAATTATAAAAATTGATAGAACTCCCCTTACCTCGAATTTGAAGAATAGGAGCCCTAGAGACGGTCACGAACGGAACCACGGCAACAGAATCACGTTCCTCTTTTCTCCTTGGAGCTTGCGACCTTCTCCTCTCTTCCTCTTTCTCTATGGCGCTCCTTCTCTTCTCCTTTCTCTCTTCTCAATTTCGCAAATGCCTCACAAAACCCTAGCCCCCAATTGACTTAGCCACCTTCGCATATCACTTGGATCATGGGCTTGGGCTTTTTCACTTAAGCCCAGCTCATCCAAGTGGCGCCACCTTTTCCTAATACCACCAAAAATTAATATAATTTTAATTAATTAAATTATACCCAATAAATTAATTTAAATTCCTAAATACTTAATTAAATAAATTAATTAAATATTTAGGGTGTTACATTACTAGTTATATATATCAAGTCCAACAGCGAGTTTTACAACAAGCGTTACAGGGAGCTCTTGGAACTTTGAATAGTAGCTTAAACAACGAGTTACATTTACGTACCATCAGTGCTAATATTGGTATGTTTGGGGCAATGAAAGACAAAAAGAACTGATTAGTCGTTCTACTATAATCTAGAGTATATGCATTATTTTTTTTTGTTCTAAAAAAAAAGCAAATTAAGAAATATTCATGGTAACCATTCGTGCAGATGAAATTAGTAAAATTATCCGTGAACGTATTGCGGGACATACTCAATAGTGCAAAGGCGGACTCATACTAATTAGGGGGCAGTTGCACACCGTGAGAAAAAAATCACTTAACACCTTTAAAAAATTATATTGACAAATTTTAATCTTGCACTCGATCCCCAAAATTTGCACCTACATTACCCCACTAGACCCCACATTGTTCGTGTTTCTACTTCAATCCTTTGCGTTTTTGCTTAACCTCAAACCGCTCTACCTCCATGTCTGGATTTGTGGCCAGAGACCTTTGTCGAGCCTTTGTGTGTGAATCTCTTCTCTTGGCAAATCCTAAAATTACACGCTGCTTATGTGCGTTTGTGAGCGTGGATCTTCCATGAATTTCTGCACTGCAATTGCTCGCCTCTGCATCTTTACTCTCTTTTCTTCTTGGTGAGAAATCAGTATTTCCCCCGAATTTCCCTGAAAGTGCAATCCCTAATTTTGTTATCAACCTTCAATTGCCTTGCTGAACTCTAATTTAGTTTTTTAGGATTTCCTCAAATTAAACCTTAATTTGATAGAAATAATTTTTATCAATATGCTACTGAATTCGGTTTTTTTATAGGATTCCCCCAAATTAATGTTTTTTTAGGATTTTCCTAATTTTTTTTTATAATTAGAAGATTTTATTAGTAAAACCTAGCACAAGCAATACGCACAACTAGGGAGCAATGGCCAAAGCCACTATACACCAATATGGCCAAGTAACACCCACAAAATCTACCAAACACCCAATGGCCAAACTCAAAATACACCTACACAAACAAAACAACCCTCACTAAACACCCAAACATATGATAAAAACAACGATACCCCGAGACTTACACCAAGAAAACCCCAAACACAAAACAATAACGCTAAAAGCTAACAACAAAATGATCACAGAAAAACACCTAAAGAGGCACTCCAACACAATTGATAACCACTTGGACACACCTAGAAATACCATGAAATGACCCAATAGCATGTACTATGCTCATCGATGATCACACCCAATGCAGAGCATAATCCAAGTCTCAGAACAGATACAATTCATTATGCAATAAAACTCCTCTGAGACACACACCAAATATCATTCCCCCAAATTAAAGGAAAGAGTTTTTATGTATGAATTTGAAACTGAATTTGTTAAAATAAATTATGATATTTTCAATGATGTGTGATGTCAAAAAAATTTACACCTGACTCTGAGTCCTAGGTCTGCCACTACTGAAGTGGACCCTTAGAATGTCTTTATATGTTGAGGTCGTGCCTCAACCTCAAACGAGTACTAGGGTGGATATTATTGGAATTATAATATCTATCATAGCCTAATCCATTGGTTTATCAGACACATCCATTGGTTTATCAGACACTCAATGGTGAATTTACTTTAATGGCTTATGTGATAAAGTGGACGTTCCCGAATTTGCATGAGCACTCGATCATTTTTCTTTTCTCTGAAACCGCACAACGACAATCCTTCTACTTTGTATGGTGTGTGAAGTTTACAGTTTGGGACATGTCCTATTTGAGCACAAGTTTATTTGTTGGGAGTGTATTATCGGTCTAAGCAGATTTTGATACCTTTAGGGTGTGTTTGGATTAGGAGGGGTGTGTTTGGATTAGGAGAGAAAGAGGGAAGAGAGAAAGAAGGAAGAGAGAGTGAGGAAAGAGAAAAACGGTGAGAAATAGAGTAGATTAGGAGAGTTGTTTGGTTTAAGGGAAAGAGAAGAAAAATATGGAAGAGAGACTTGTGTCTCTTGGTTTGGTTGGAGCGAAAGAGAGAAGAGAGAAAGAATACTAATTTTAAAAGGACAAAAACACCTCTATGTGTTTGATTTAATTTTTTAATTTAGCTAAATATTTATTGACAAGTAGTACTTATTTCAATTATTTAATTAAATTAGCTAAATATTTATTTTAATTAGATAAATAATTAATTTAATCATTTAAATTAATTAGTTACATATTTAGCCGATGACAAAATGATAAAAGTAAAATTTAAGAGTCTTTTCTCTCCATTTTCTCTACACTTGTGGAGAGATTACAAAAATCACTAAATTAATCATCTCTCAGTCTCTCTTTCCTATTTCTCTCCTTAATCAAACATCACAAAATCACTCTTTCTTCCCTTACTCTCTCTTCCCTCACTCTCTCTTCCCTCTTTCACCTCAAACAAACACACCCTTAGATTTGTAATCCCTAAGTCCCCAACATTAAGTTGGGTCTTTTGAGTGTATGCTTAATAAGATGGGCAAAGCCTACATGGAAGCCACATCATTTTCCGCACGTGAGTAAAATAATTAACTTTTCTAGTAATTAAAAATTTAAAAACCTTTTATGATGATTTTAAGGCATAAAAATAATGTATTTTTTTTGTTTGTAGACGGAGTGGCAAGTGCCACTAGAAACTCACGCATACAACTATGAGGTCTCAAGTTCAAACCCATGACATAATATTCAGTCTAACAATTTCGATATTTGCGAGTTGAACCAAGCCTTATGGATAAAAATAATTTGTCTTTAATGTATGATAATGTTGGAACTTGACTCCCAAAAATATTTCATCAACTTTTGATTTTAATTGTTTGAAGATGTATCAACATTAGTACAAACATCAATCTTATGCGTTTTTAAACATACCAACATTAGTTTATCTGTTTACCAACTTTAGTCCTTGTTTGAAGACAAGTTTGGACTATTGTTGACAGATTTTCAAACACCAAATGATTAGAGCTAACAAATTTTTGAGGTACCAAATCCAAATTCTAACATATTTTGAAGAACTAATCTTAATCTTTACGCCTAATTTAAAATAAAATTACGACTTCAAAGAGAAAAAAACTACCAATTTTAATTATAAAAATAACTTCTAGGCTAAAGATGTGAATTATCAAAAAAGTTAACATAACTTTTAGAAGTTTCTTTCTAAAAAAAACTAAATAAACAGTCCAGCCTAAATCCAAGGTTTAGTAATCCATCAGCTTAATGTAGTATAACTCATTTATATTAATTTGGAAAAGAGAAAACCATTAAAAACTCATCCAGATTTAGAATAATCTTCATGTTTACAACAAAAAATTGTTCAATAGTAAAGCACAATAAGGCAACTAATTCAATAAATCATAGTCATCCAACTTGTCGTTGTAATAATGGATTCTTCTCTTTATCTTGGAGGAATCCACCCATGTAATGAAGTCTTCCATGTTTCTTGTTACAAGAAAAGCTGGGTCCGTCACTGTCTCTGGACCAACTCGAATATGCCCTTGCTCAATATACGTTATAGCTTCTTTCAAATTGTCAGCCATTGTATTTCGCACTAAAACAGTTGGGAGTCTACGCCTGCACAGCAGACAAAATAATTGGATCAATGAGGACAATACAACGCAAAATTGTGCTACAAAGAAAATGTACTAATTTTTGTTTGTCATTTACTTGACAGTTGATAGTCACATTTTTCACACAAAAACATACTTGACAGTTTCATTAGAAGAAAGTTAATATCTTAATTATAATCAACTCATAGTAATTTATTGCTTATCTCCTTAAGTAATTTTATCTTGATCCCGAGTTTTAAATTCCGCACCTTGACCGCTCAGCTCTTTCAGCTCCATCAGTAAAATAAAGGACAAACTCTCAATTTAGTATCTGAACTTACAGTTTCTTTCCAACTTGATCCCTAAGAGTTTAAGGAAATTAATAAGTAGTCCTTAAAATTTGTGAAATCAGTCCAATTTTTCAGTCTCATTAGTCTCCATAAGGGACTACTTATAAAACTTCATGAATTAATTTGATGAATTACACAAACTTTACAAACAACTTATTACTTTCATATACTTTAAGGACTAATATATAGGAGATGAGGTGTAAATTTAGAAACTAAATTGAGGATTTGCACCAAGACAGTATTTAGCAATATACACTTCAATTTTGCTTTAGTTTTTCGAAGTTATATAGATGACAACTAATAACATTGATTGCTTCTTAGTCTACAACAAGGATTGTTTTAATACCACAATATTTTTCATTATATTTTCATATGGACATTCTAATGAGCAAACAAATGAAGGTGATAACTATACTTTCAATTAAATGCAGTAATGTGTTTTTTTTTTTACCTGCAGAAGGATGACACAGTTAAGCGTTCACATAGTGTGATGCTTTGCCTGGTTGGAATCACACCCATGTTGTAACTGTCATTAAAAAAGAGAATGGATGAATGAATGAAACACATATTTGTAAGTAGCTCACAACTTTTATTTTTATCTTCTATCTTTCAGAGTAACACTGACAAGCAAAATAAAAAAGTGGGCAGTATATCAGGACGATCAATATATTTGAAATGGTAAGTCTAACTTATCCCTCTCAGTATGAAGCTACATCCATATATAAATACATACAAACTTGTAAGCCATATAACAAATATATGGTCGTCGTGAGAGAACCAAATGGCCATTGCAATCAGTTCACCTATTTTCGTCCATGTATATTTACTATTTATATCATATGTGGTTAACAAAGACAATTCAACAATTTATAAATAATTTACAACTTTATTTATAATTGAAGCTAGGAATCAAATTTATGCAACCTACAGCAATCCAGTTCAAATGCAATAGCTAGAGCACAAATAGATTGAGTCAAAAGGAATAAAAGCGAACGTAAATATGATATATACACATATATATCATTATATATATGAGTTACTGTAATTAAGAAACAAAATATCCATTACTGAAGTAATATGTTAAAATTGTGAACTTCAAAAGCGAACTTACAGTTTTTCCAAAAGCTTATCAGTCATATCAATTCGAAAAGGATCCTTTGGGTCCATCTGTTTCAATATGTTTACCAATTTTTGAACCATTCGGCATAAACCTGAATATCTAATAATATTTCCACAATCCCAAAGGCAAAAAAAATTGAGTCAGCTAAAAACCAAATTAAAATAAAGGAAATCACCCAATGTCAGAACAACATAAATAACGTGAATTATGACAATACTTTTTGTAATCATCTCGTCCAGTAACATGGTAGCGTTGCATAACCATGTTCTCTCTGTGACCCCCTTCCCTCTTCCATTCCAGAAAATTTACCTTCTTCAAAAGTTTCTTCTCATGAAACTTTAGCTTCCTCATTGTTTTTCACTGCAACCACAAATTGTTCTTATCAGACATGCAACTGAATAAGCCAGTTTAATGAAGTTCAGATTATTAAGTTGATGAAAATCTAAGCTTTTGAAAACACAAGCAATTTTCCCCATTCAAGAGCACCATAAAATGCTAAAACAGCCCACATAACTGGTATATATACAGTTTGCATCAAATCTATAATGCCGAGCGTCTGCCGCCTACCAACAAAAACTACAACACAAGCAACCCACAAACTGCAATTTGCTGGAGGATGCAGAAAAGGAGAGTGTTGTGTCTTGCAGAGCAGATCAAGACAGAGAAAAAGAGTTGTGTAGTCTGCGGAGGAACGGAAAATTCAGTGCTCGCAGCGAGAGAGCAGCGAAGCAGATGAACTAGAGAAGAGATTAGGGTTTAAAGTGACGAAAAGAGCAACAAATGAGTCACTGCCTCTAGGTTGAGCGGCTCACCATGTGAGAGTAAAATTGGGCATGGCAACGGCGCAGGGCAGTTTTTGACATCCCCTTCCCTGCTGCCGACTTCCTGAAAAATCCCCGAAGCCGCCCCCCCGATCCCCGTTGGGAATGAAAAATAAATACCTGTCCCCACCCCCAATAGGGTCAGGTTTACTGGCCACACACAAATAACTGCAGATTAAAAAAACCTACTTTTGGCCCATATTTGCTAGCATACAAGTATACATATTTACTCATACAGACGCCAAAGGGAGTAATATCAGTAACATCAATTACAAACAAGACTGGTGCGAATTTGTTACCACCAATTCTGTTATGCCAAAGGGACTACAAACACCATATCCCTTACCACCATTCGGCCAAAACATTAAAAAAGGAACTTCAATGCAATTGAAGTTTAGCCAAAGGACCAGACAAAACAAGTATTAAACGGGTCTGTGCAATAGCTTTGCAAAGATCAAGTGACAAAGAGCAATAGAACTGGGACACTATAAGATGATCATATTCATAACTCATAACATGATCTAAGTCTTGGATAACTAAAGTTGATGTTACTTTCCTTTGGTTGATTGGTTTGAATATTTTGAGATTTTATTAGGACTTTATTTGCATATATGAATAGGATTTTTATATTTAATTCAAAGTAAAATATGTTTTCAGTTCCTAAAGTTCAGCAAGAATTTGCTTAGTCCCTCAATTTTAAGAGGGTTTTTGTTTTGGAAGAATGTTGGCCTTTTATAGGAGTTGAGAGACTACTAACACATAGTCGATAACGAATCTGTTAAAAAGCATTTGGAGGCAAAATAATTTAACAGGATTTGATTCAATTTAAATCTAAAAACTCTGACATGGATGTAATTCTATTTAAATCTACAAACTCTTGCAAGGATGAATCAAACATCGAATGTTAATAGAATCCAATAGCAGGTAAGAAGCAACGAATGAAGTAACAGAAAGGAAGAATCAATACACGACAAAAGGAAAAACAGATATGGTGGTGGGAATCGTAGTGGTGACCTGGGGAGAATCGGAATACCAGACAATCACAGAAGTGGAAAATGAAGGTACCTGGTGCGAATCCAATGCGTGGTTACGGCGCAAACTACAAATCGTGGTGGCCGATGGTGCGAACTGGACGATGAAGATCGGGTGGCAGCCTAGAAGAAGAATGGAGCAAAAGCTGCAGAACACGAAGAAAAAAGAAGAAGACAGCAGCTGGAGGCGGCTCAACGGTTGGGAGTAAGGAAATAAGAAAGGGAATTAGGGTTTTTAGTTTTAGAGGGATGGTATTTACATTTAAAGGGTATTATCGTAATTTTATTAAAGGTGAGTTTGGTAGAAGAAAAAAATAAAGGGTAAAATATCTACAAAATTGGGTCCTTTTAAGTTTAGTCTCTACATTAACGAAATAGGTGTTTTGGTTTCCATCTTATTTTGTTGTTTCTATTATTAATCCCTGTTGTTAATTATTATTGATTGGGCTAACGGAAATTATGATTGAACACGTCATGTGGACATTTTAATTGATGTGGCGTCTGCGTGGCATGCTGACTCACACTTTTTATTACTTATATTTATTTAACTTTAAATAAATAAATTTTTAAATAAAATTAATTTAATGAATGAAAAAAAAAGCATTCAATAGATAGCTTAGCTCCCAGGTTCTCCACAAAACCGGTGAATGAACAACAAAGAGCATTCAAAGACATTAACCATAACGCAAAGTCGTTCAATTTACACGGCCAAAAAAGAAAAAGGGTGTTTTTTTTTAACCCTGGGAACTCTATACCCCTCAAATTGACCAAATGAATCAAAATACCCCTAAAAATTTGTTAAAAAACGAAATCATTCATCATTCCATCATATTTCCAGAAAATGTGAGGTTTTTTCCTAAACTTCCCGGAAATAGACGTATTTTCGAAACGTATTTTTCTAAAAAAACATTCCGAAAATACCATTTTTTAAGGTATTTCCGAAAAGTTAAATTTTAGGGATTTCCGGATATATCTCAAAAAGAGGTATTTCCGGAAATCCCTAAAATTTAACATTCCGAAAAGGTTTAAATACGTTTTTACCCCCTGCAAATATGAGGTGTTTTGCTTTTACCCCCTACGAATTTTTTTTTTTTAAAATCTCCCTGCAAATATTTTTTTTTGGTATTAGTCCTTCTGTTAAATATATGTTAGTGATTTGCCGACATGTCTAACAGAATTGCCATTTGGCTTGCCATGTCATTACTGTTAAATCTTATTAAATTAATGGTATTGCCACGTATTAAATGAAAATCATTTCTTCTCCATCTTCTCATTCTTCCCCATTTCTTCTTCATCTTCACGCACAACCATAGAAGAGCAACCAACAACCATACTTAACTAGGACCTTTAATCCTTGAAGTGATTAAAACAGCAACCAACAACCATCTCTCTCTCTCTCTCTCTCTCTCTCTCTCTCTCTCTCTCTCTCTCTCTCTCCCGTTCTCCATCTTCACGCAACCAACAACCATGGAACCAGCCATAAAACAGCAACCAACAACCATGGAACCAGCTCTGAAAACCAGATCTGAGAGCAAGGGAACCAGATCTGAGAGCAACGAAACCACCAGATCTGAAAACCAGATCTGAAAACCAGCTTACAATAATAAATGGAGTACCTCCATAATGAGAAACTAATCATGCTTTGACAAGCACTGCACGCGGCCTCCATAATCCTAGCATGTACTTGTGTGCGTATTTAAATATTAACTTCCTATGTTTGCAAGGAATACCGAGCTTCTTGAGTTTGAGTGTACGAGTGACAAGAAGCTTCTGGAAGTCACCGATTTCGGAATCGAGCTTGGCGACGTGGGATTCAACTCCTTTCCCTATTCCAGTTAGAAACTCTGGTATTCCAACCTTGACAACGTAGGGAGTTGATTTGGAGAAGGATCTAGAAGAAGAGTAAAGCGAAGAAGAATGCGGGATTGTGGAGATCAAATTAACACCTGTGACTGATAACTCTTTGCAATTGCAACCATACCGTAGCCATGTTGCTTCAACTTCAACCTAATATCGCTACTGGTCGCTCGAGGCCGGAGGCCGAGGGGTGTATGGGGTGCAAACTTCCGCCACGGGGTGAGTTAAAGACAGTGTATGGGTGCTGACATTGGCCAGACTGTGTATGGTTAAAGAATATGTCCATGTGAAAATTTTCAGGATGCTTGAAATGCTTTGCAGAGGGGTGAGTTAAAGAAGTGAATTTTTCTGGATTTGGGAAACGAAGTGAATTAAAGAAGAAGAGAAAAATAATTTAAATTAATTAAAATAAAAACTAATGACATGGCAGCCCAGTCAATATTAAAAAAAATTAGAAAAGAATAAAAAATGCCATGTAGACATTTTTGTAACGTCCATCTTAACAGAAAGACTAACGTCAAAAAAATGAATTTTGCAAGGGGTTTTTTTAAAAAAAAAATTGTAGGGGGTAAAACATAAAAGCAAAACGCCTCATATTTACGGGGGTTAAAAACGTATTTAAACCTTCCGAAAATACCTTAAAAATGGTATTTCCGGAATGTTTTTGATTTTTTTTGGAATTCCCTTTTAATTAATTTTTTTTGCTTTTTCAGTGGCAACCAGAATAGGAAACATAGAACGAGACGAGCATTCAGGAGCAGGAGGAGATGAGCAGAGTCCTTCTGGCAGTAGGAGTAGGTTCTGATTGAGCACTAGACAGGCCGGACACGCGTCTGAGCGTCAGAGACGTGTCCAAGAGCGAGAACAGCAGCAGGAGCCTGAGCCAGGCGCCATGCATGTAGATGACCAGGCTGAGGCTGGGGTTGCTCAGCATGATGATGAGGCTGCTGAGCAGGTTTTGTTACACTGGTTGCATGTCCACTGCGTCCAGAGACTACTACAGACGGAACAGGTAATACTTTTAATAATTTGTTTTTTTTTTAACAATTAATTACTTTTAATAATTTATTAATTACTTTTATTTTTTTTACAGGACTGGGGTAAGATTAAAGTTGCTTCTCATGGGGGGGAGATACTGAAGATGAGACCTCAGCAACACCACCCACATATAGCAGATGGTTGCAGCAGGCCCATCTGTTTGAGCTGGACATCACACCTCTCGGCAACATCAACCACGAGCTCTTATCAGCTTTTGTAGAGAGGTGGCATTTTGAGACCAGCTCATTCCACATGTCGTGGGGGGAGATGACAGTGACGTTGAACGACGTGTCCGCGTTGCTCCACTTGCCGCTCACCGGCACACCGTTGGCGCATCGGCCACATTTTGACACTGCCGATGCTATTCGGGCTGGAGTTGACCTGCTGGGCAGAGTGTCAGTTCAACAGGGGAACGGCATTCCGATTTTCTTTCTTGATGGCCGCATACACACAGAACATGGAGTGCGGCCATCTTGATCAGGCGGCACGGTGCTATCTCCTACACTTGTTGGGCAGCACCATTTTTGCCGACAAGAGTCACACATCTGTCCCTGTCAAGTGGGTGACTCTTATTTCGGACTTTGCTCTCTGTGGCCAGTGGGCTTAGGGTCCGGCTGCTCTAGCTATTCTCTACGAGCAGCTGAATGATGCTTGTTACTGGGAGACGTCGCAGATTGGCGGATACGCTTCTCTGTTGCAGGTAACTAATTAATTTTTTTTATTTCTTTTTAATTACTTTTATTTATATAATTACTTATTTATTTTTTTTATTTTATTTTAGTGCTGGATATATGAGTATTTCCCCACCATCGTGGTGCGGAAAGATTTCGGTGCCAGTGAACTTCCACATTGTAGCAGGTGGGGGAACAAGAAGTGCGATAGTATCAAGCTTCCGGAGTTTCGGCAGCTGCTGGATGACTTGCAGAGGGAGCAGGTCATATGGAGCCCTTGGGACGACCACAGACAGTACCTCCGGTTTCACAACATTTCATTATTCAGGGGTTGGTTGTTGTGGGGGGATGTGGCAGTGCCTTATATGCCAGACAGGGTCCGTTGGCAGTTTGGATATGTACAGCAGATTCCTGATCCACCTATTTCGGGCCCACGTCCATCTCCGGAGGTTATAGTACAGCAGTTGATGTTCTATCAGTCCCCAGCGCGGGCTTTTAGGGACAGCGGTCGACGGACACCCGTCCAGTGTGCTTGTGATGACGAGTACCTACCATGGTACTTCCAGGTGTCCATTCTCCGCCTGACTCCGGCTCCGCCTTCACCTGCAGCTGCTGAGGATGTTGTTCCACTTCCCTTCGAGTCCAGGATGACAGCAGCTACGCATGTCCAGGATGCTTATGATCGTCTTTTGTCAGTCGACGGAGTCGACAGCATTCCTGAGGATGTCTATGATAGTCTGTTGACTTCTTTACAAATTTTGAAAACTCATATTTCTGCCTTCCGGAAATATGTGTATTTCCGGAAATTTGTAAAATAAAATAAAATTTTAAGGGTATTTTGGGGATTTAGCATAAAAGGGGGGTATGGGGTTCAAGGGGGGTAAAAAAAAACACCCAAAGAAAAAAACCCCATAACCCTCCGTCCCTGTTGTGCCCCCCATCGTCCCTCTCCTTCGTCTTCTCACTCTATTCGTGGTGGTGTGTTTTAGCATGAATCATTGTGTTGGATTTCGATTTTAGTTTTCAAATTGATTCTGTTTGCAGGTTTGATGGTTTCTGGGTTAATGGAGGAAGAGGAAGAAGGGGGTTAGAATTGAAGTTTCTGGGTTGTTTGCAGGTCTTAAGGTTGCTAGGTTGCGGGAAATAGTTGAGGGTTGAAGATTTAGGGTTACGAATTGGAAACGAAATCGCTGGATTTGGGAACGAAATTGCTGGATTTGGGATCAGGGACGAATTCGCTGAATTGGGAACAGATTTGAAAACAAATCTAAAACAGATTTGCTGAATTGGGAACAGATTTGAAAACAAATCTAAAACAGATTTGCAGATCTAAAAATGAATTAGCAACCAAAAACGAAAATGAAGCCAACTAAAATGAAAACGAAAAAGCAAACACATGAACTTGAACTCTGGTGACGAAAACGAAAAACAAAGCCTACAAAAACGAAAACTTGAACTCTGGTGACGATGATAAAATTCGAAGAAGAAAGGGGATGAAATCGTGGATGAAATTTGAAGAAGAAAGGGGATGAATGAATTTGATGTTCTTTTGGAAATTGGGTGAAGGAATTTTTTAAAAAAAAAAACAAAACTTAATACAACAGAATAAAATAAAAAAGAAAAGCCACATCATAAAAAAGCCACCTATGAATGACATGTCAGTATTTCCGTTAGTCCGGACAACATGATTTAACGTCAGAGACAAATAATAGAAACGGCTAAATAAGTTGGGGACCGAAACATCAATTTCATTAATATAGAGAGTAAACTTAGAATGACCCAATTTTGTAGCGAACAAAAACATATTTTACCCAAAAATAAATGAGAGAAACAGAAAAGAAGTGCCAAAAAAATCAGTCTCTCTCTTCTCTCCTTCTCTTTCCATTACCCTTTCTCTTCTACCATAGACACTCTAAGAGCAATCGGTTTAGGGTGGGTATCATTGAAGTGTTCAAATCCAAACAAACTCAATCAAAAACCAATCCAAACCAAACCAAAAATCGTATGAAAATCGCTTTTTTTATGTGTTGGAGTCACTTTTTTAATAAATAAATCAGTTAGAATGGCTGTTTTTTTTGCAACTTAACCGAATCTAACCAATCCAAGCTGCACACATTTTATTATTATTATTATTATTATTATTATTATTATTATTATTATTATAAATTATTAAAAAAACCTACTTAATCTATAGTCCCACTAACGCACGCATTAGCCTTTTTTTAGATAAACAACACACGCATTAGCTTAGTGGAACAAACTTACAAATTACCTAGGCACACAAACGGTCACACATACCAAAAAAAAACTACAATTCATTTTTGCTTTTAATTCAATGTTATTAGATATGGTTAATTACATAAAATGTTTTAAGTTTTTATTTCTACCTTTTTTGTATATTAATTTTTACATGCAATTTCTATTTTTAATGTTATAATATTTTAAGTTTAACAATTCATATGTGAATAAGATAATAATCACATTATTTTTGTCTAGATTTAGAATTAATTTAAGTAATTTAACTTTTGATCCAATTATGTTTTTCAACTTGTAAAAAATCGAACCAACCGAACCAAATCAAACTGCACTGGTTCGAATCATATTGGTTCAGTTTTTTTATGGAGGCCAACTAAACCAAATCAAACTTTTGTGGTTTTGCCTTCTGGTTCAAATGAGTTTTTTTGTCCAAGACCGAATCAAACATCAGTGTGAACACCCATAGGTAGTAGTATCCCCATTACCCCTTTTTAGTCAAAATTTGATCCAACGTAATTAAGGTTAAGCCAATGCAGTATTTGCAAATCACCAAATGCGTTATTTCTAGGTATAAGGGTTTTTAGGCAAGTTGAGGAAAATTGGAAACAACTATCGTCCAAAATTCTTATTAATAGGATTGGAAATGAATCAAGTCGAAATTGATTCAGCTAAAGACGATAAATATTTTTCAACTCAAATTTAAACTTGATTAAAGCTCACGAACAACCCAATTCAGCTCGTGAGCTCGAATCGCAAAAATCAAAGATTGATTGAATACCCAGTTTGGTCCTTAAGTTTTAGAAAAGTTTACTTTAATCTCTAATAATATTAACAATATTCCTGATTAGTCCCTCATATTTCCTAACTTTATTCAATTTTATCTATCAAATTCTTGATGTGACTTTTGATTCTGATTTTTAAAACTTAATATCAATTAGAATTTATAATATTAGTTTATTAGGGTTTTTTATTGAAAAAGATTATTAGTTTAATCACTACAAATACACAAAAATTGCTCTTTAATTTCATTTAAATTAAAAAACCTAATGTATTTCCCGCCATTTCCCGCGCAGGTAACTGGAGCAAAATCCCAATTATAACTCACAGAGACAGAAGCAACGTGAAAGAAGAGAAAGAGCAATGGAGGGATCAGGAAAAGGAACAGGTGCAGCGACAGGGTGTTACAAGTGTGGAAGACCAGGTCACTGGTCACGAGACTGTCCTTTCTCCGCTCCCGATTCAAACCCTAACTCTAACACTAACACTGACACCGCCATTCCCAATCGACCTCCTTCCTCCTCCTCCTCCTCTTTCAAGCCTCCCGGGTCCAGATCCGCCATTGAGAAGCCCAAAAAGCTCCCTCGAACTCGGCCCAAACTCACTCCCGATCTTCTTCTTTCCGACGATGGCCTTGGTTACGTCCTTCGTTATTTCCCCCAATCCTTCAAATACCACGGTCGCGGCCACGAGGTATAATCCATCAATAATCTATCCTATCTTTCAATTACCACATTTTTTATTCAATTTAGTTACAACAGTGATGATTTCTTCCTATTTTGTATGCGGCTCTGTTGTGTTAGGTTCGTGATTTGGGTAACTTGCTTGAGTTATACTCAGAATGGCACTCTCGCTTGCTCCCTTACTTCCCCTTCAATCAATTTGTTCACAACGTCGAGAAAGTCGCCGCTACCAGGCGTGTCAAGGTACTCTTTTTCTCTTCAATATATATTATAGATAGATATTGTTATGCTTCAAGGTATATGTTTATGTGATTGAATGATTGAATAAATATTGGATTTTTATGGAATTTCAACTATGCCAAGCGTAATGCTTTTAGCAATTTTAGTATTAATGTTGTGAGTTTCAGCAAGATCAGTGTATTCATGAGAACATGTTTTCGCTTGAATGTTCTATTTCTAAAACGATTGATGTGAAGAGATCTGCTGCTAAATTTCTGGCATTATGTACGGAAAACAAAAAAGTTACAATTTCAATGGACAATAGATTTAGGTGACAAAGTTTTGTATCCCTTGCCTACAGTGTGGCAAGCTCTCAAATGAGTTCAGCTTATGACTGCTAGACTTAGGTAGATTCTAATAGAGTAAAGTGAGTGATATGATTAGGGTCCTAACAAATAGCTTAGTACGAATAATGGAGTTAAAAAAGGACTTGGACTGCAACTATTCTTTGACTCAAAAAACAATCCCAAGGGGTTGCAATTGTAACCAAAATACCAAATCCTATTAAAAGCAATAAATTACCAGGGGTACTTGCCCGTTACAAGTTGTTCCTTGATCTTGAATATGCGTATACTAACCTTATACATGGAAAGAGGACGAGACTTGTTTAATCAATGGACACAATATCTCTGTATTTTCCATCAATGATTTTCAGCTAATGCTTCTTCTTAATTCAGTTGATAGTTGATACTTACTTGATGCAAGTGTTCCATTTCCTCTGCTCCGTTTCCACACACCCATACACATTTGATATGCTTTGCTTTTGCTTTCTACCCCTCCCCCCTTCTCGGCAGACACATAGGCACGTATTTGATATACTTTTCTTTGCTCTTGCTTTCTATAACCCCTCCCTATGATGTTGTATTTGTTGAGACGGCGTGTCTGTTACATGTCAATGTGCTTGCATGAATGATGCCTGCATGCTTCCAATTTTTACCGGTTAAAACCGTGTTTAATTTTTTGATGTCCTCTAACCAGACTAGCCTTAGAGAATTGAGAGAAAGAGTTGCAAGTGGTGGGGATCCAAGTAAACTGCGTGAACCACCAGTTGTGCATGACATCCCAGATGATGGACAAGGTACCTACTATCTATGTATTTTGCACTTTTCTATGAAGGTCTCAACATGCATCAGTTGCATTGGAGTTAACAGTTGTTTTCTTAGATATGTGGTTATAATCTTAGAGAACAACATCTGATAGTAAAGTTAATATATTTTTTATTATTTTTAGTTAAAAACAGTTATATCAACTCAACAAGTTAACGATGTTAACAAGTACCACTTATTAAATTTACCACCTCTGCATTAAGTTTTTCAGAAATATCTTCACCAAGAATGCCTTCCTCTTAATTTCCTTTCTTTGAGTACATTTGTATTTTAAATATTAAATTGCTCGAGGGATAGGATGTAATGATTGACAAAAACAGACATAAATTTTGACTAACGCCCATGTGATTCATATTTCAAATAGGGTAGCCACCTGATTCAGTCTAGTTCACCGGAGAATTCCAGTGTTATTTGACAGAAGAGTTGATTATGTTTTATTTATTTACATTCTTAAGCATATGTGGGTGTTGTTGTATCTGCAGAAGTTGGGGAAGCAAGTCACCAAGAGAGGGAGGTTTTTGGAGAACCCGAAAATGCCAATGACATTCAAGAAGACATGTTTAATGACATATTTGATAAAGCTACTGAAGTGAGTAAATTTCCTTTAAACATAGTTCTTTTATTAGCACGCAGCATGATCTATTTATTTGTTAAAACACATTTGAATGTTCCCCTTGGTGAAATAAACTCTTCAATGTTTATTTAAATCAATCAAGGAGAAAAGAGGTAAGTTATCTTCTATGATAGTGATTCTCTCATAAAATATTAAGTAATCCGAATTGTTTGGAAAATGTTAGGTTCAATTGTTATCCTTACTCAGTTTTATTAAAAAATAGTGATATTAATAATGCAAGGGTAAAGATACCTTCTCTTCAGGTTCTTGTATATGCTTTCATCATGGACTACTTCAATATCCTGTATTCCTTTGTTATGAAGTCAGAATATCAGATGCTATTATCTCTTCAGATCATTGTATATTTTAGTGACTTGATATTTTTAGGTAGCTAGTTATATGTGTTCGCTGGTGTTTTTAGCAAACAATCACTGGTTTTATTAGAAATGTTTGTGAGATTAAACCAGAAATCTCTAAAGCAATTGCCTTTAAACACCGCAGTTTGTCAACAAATATATTTTAAAAGGGAAGACAATTCACCATGAAAATGGAAATCAAAGAAAAAGAAGTAATAAAATGGAACGCAGAAATGTAAAATGACTTGTATTGAAAGTAATAAATTGCATTAAATGTAAAGAGAATGGTGCACAAATTCACATATGTTGTACAATAATTCTTTTACTCTGTTTTCGCTGTGACTTGGAAGTTAGAGTTTCAGAACTGTGTGTTTGGTATAATAATTTGCCACCCGATTTCTCTGTAGAAACTACTATTTATACAGAAAATAATGACTGAAATGTAAACTGCTATGGACACGTGGCTACGAATAATGACTGAAATGTAAACTGCTATGGACACGTGGCTACGTCTCATTAACCAGTGATGGATTTCGTGCCACGCTCGATGTCACATACTGCCTACGTTGTATTAACCGTAGTCTTGAAATTCGACACAACTGTTTGCCAATAACTGCTTGACGAAGTCCTGAATACACTGTCCTGTCGAAAACTCTTCCCCGTCGAATTGGTGAAGACTTCTTCTGTCGAAAACATGCTGAGATGACTTAAATGTCACTTTTTCTTTCCGAAGGCATTATGAATGATCTTTAATGAAGAGTCAAACCCTATTAACTAACCACTCAAAAGCCTTGTCGAAATTCTAGGCTAACAATATGTAACTTCGGTTAAACATCATTATAGAAAATTGTGAACAAGGAGCTGATGTCAAAGTTGTAATGGCAGTATCATTTTCTTTTTTTATTACAGGAACCTTCTCAGCCGATGCACATAGCAACTGAAAACACATCAAATGATGTTCCGAATAATGGAGCCAGCCTGTCCAGCAAAGATGAGATAACAGCAGAACAGAGAGCTCGTATGGAAGCAAACAGGCTGAAGGCACTAGAAAGGCGTGCAGCTCGAGCTGGCTTATCATAATCTCCTAGCTTCAATCTCAATTGTAAATGAAAATATTATCACAATCTCTCACCAATGGTGTAGTTGGCTTTTAGTTCTTAATCCCATGGATTGATTAGTTTTTTGATGATCTGGCAAATATGAATGTTTTATATGATGCTTTGTGATCATGAAGATTGACATGTCATAAATGGATTTGTTTTTATTGTTTAGCATAGCTTCATGTTTGAGTTTTAAGATGGCTTATTCAGTTACTTGTGTGGGCACTTTATACCTATTTAGACAGCAGAATAGTGAAAGTGTTTGCCTCTGGAAAATCAAGCTGAGCCTGCCGCATTAGTGGAAAGGAATGTTTAGTGTTTATGCCAAAATATTAGTCGTGAAAATTTAGGTTGGTGTCTAACTGTTTATGCATTAGTGGACTTAGATACAGCCTATGGTAGTACGGTCCGGTTGCATCAACCTTGTAGTAGTGGAAAGTAACACTGCAATAAAGCGGATGATATGAGAAGTTGATTTGATTGAAAATCATCCGTATAGTTGGTCTGAAAACTTACAAAATCATCCGTATAGTTGGTCTGCAATAAAGCGGATGGTGAGGTTTTGTGAAAATCATGAATCTTTCATGTCTTATGTCTCATACTTCCTCAAAAAAAAATATCATCTCACATATTTTATCGGAAAAAAATTGAAAAACTGAAAGATTACTCACCCACTCATGCCACTCGTCTCCCCCATGGAACTATGGAAGTGGGACTGGGGACACAATGGTCTTGGGCTTTTAATACACAAGGTGATCTATAAACCATACTACATTGCAGTATGGGAATAGATTCTCTCATGTGAGATGAGAGTTCAGTTAAATTTCTACCATCCATTAAAAAAGAGAGAAAATATGTTTATCATACAATACAATAAAGGAAAGAGAAGAGTCTTATGGGTGAGTTTTATTTCACATTATTTCCTCAAAAAAAAAATTCATCGAAGATCCTCTTTCCTACAGATTGGTGATGAGTTTATTGAGTACTATACCCAAGGTGATCTATAAGACCATACTGGCCAAATAATGTTCCTACTTTGAGATAATGTCCAAATAATGATGACTACTACAGCTATTCAAGACAACAGGAAAAATAAAATGACTTCATAAGCCACCTTGAAAATAGGTGTACAAAATTTCAAATGAGCCACCATGACATCATCAAGTCATTTGCTAGTTTCACCTTTCCATGATTTCTTCTTCATCCACTGGAGCATACCATTCAGGCCACTGCTTTGAGTTGCTTAGTCTGTAATTCAGGAAGAGTTCCTCATCTTCGAGAGCCCTTGTTGTCACCAATACAACACTTTTCAGAGTAGGAACATGTGATTCACTATTCCTTGAAACTCTAGATTTGAACCAAAAGCTGCCAAATCTCTGCATATTTACTTCTTCATTTCCAAATAATACATTAGGAATGTAAGCTCTCATATTCTTTTCACTCAATGGAAAGTCATAAGGGCAAATCATGACATTTGGAAACATCCCTTTTGCAGGGTGATTAGCAAAGTGTGCCAAGGCTAACGGGTTTCTACGCTCGAGTAAATCTTCACTAATATCTAGTTTAGACCCTTCCTCAACTCCTTCCATATCAGGTTTGTGATCAACCATTTTTCTACCGTTCCATAATTCCTTCTCGTCACCTCCACAACCCCAAGGTTGGGCATTGATGACAGTCCCATCATGTCTTGTAACCAAATAGGGGTTCTGCTCATCAAGGTATCCAGGGATATGATGATAATAAGCTGGAGAGTAGACTACACCAGGATAAAAGGCTAGCACAGCCCCAACATCTACTGAACCATCTAAAAATAGACCTTGGCCAGCATCATTGTGAGATATTTGAGATGGTTTAACATTAAGCGTGTAGCCAAGTTGATCCTTTAATTTCTGAGAAACTTCAGCTTGTCTTTTTAGTCTTTGATCAGGGATAGCTGTGCAACAAACACATCAATAATGATGAATAGAGTAAATAGGCGACAGTTAGGAATTTTCACAACAACATGAAAAACAAGAATAAATAAAAGTCATAGAATAGGTTATTTCTCTATGCCATCTGGATCACATGGAAAAGCAACAGCATGAGATGACTAAGTAATAAGCAAAATATAGCTGAAGGCAAGGACACGTCGAAAAAGGGGAAACTTAAACAAAAATAAATTCGTCAGGATTGTTAGTTGGTGGATCACACTTACCTTTGGCAGAACTAAGCGCACTGTGGTTAGGTAATATGTTTGCTTGTTGAGATAACTCAAAGGAGTTGTCATTCACTATCTTTCCATGTGGAAGAAGAACTTCATCCATAAACGTGCAAAATTCTTTAATTTGAGAATGAACATTTTCTTGTACTAGCATGTGTTGATCAACAACAGAGGCTTTACTGGCCATTTCAATAATCTCATCTACATCTGCTTCATTAGCATCCTTCCCCAATCGATTGTAGCTGGATATTCAAGTCTTTGCATGAGCAAAATATGTCAAGATGTTAAAATGGAAAGGAATCATATAAACAACAAAATTGAAATAATTGGCATCAGAAATCTTAAAATTGAAATAATTGGCATCGGAAATCATATAATTGGCATTATATGAGCCTACAAAAAATTAAAGCGTTCTGTGTCAGTTTTCATCTTCATCAACCTCAAAAGACAATATATCATCATCAATATCTGACGGGATGTCCAATGATTCTATAAAAGGACCCATGGCAGGATCCAGGAAATGGTCTGGATTGTACTAAAAAAGCACTTTAGTAAAATTTCTCCCTCGTAAACATCTGGTTGGTTGTCTGTTGTAATCAACATTCATTATTATTTATTTTTTTATAGGGCAATATAATGAAGTTTTGAATTGATATGCAGTAGAAGACCATTTAAGCTACACCTAATTGGTAGCTCAGTTTAGAGATGCTGGCTATCAAAGTCAGAGTGGTGACCATTTATATTTAGCTAATTCCACATTCCCATTGAAAAACAAATATAATCATATCCACTGCCAACTAGCATCTAGCCTACACAGAAAACCATTGCCGAAACATCTCTGCTAACTGCTGACATTATTTGATCCATCTGAACCATTTCCAATCCAATTAAGCTGCTAGCAGAACTAAATGTTGACAGGCCCATTTAACTGGCTTGAGCAACCTTTGATTGTAAATATAAATAGTCAGTATTTTATATCAAACCATTCTAAGTAATTGGTGATATATTTGAGCTCTTTCTGTCTCTCTTTACCCTTTTCCACCAAATCCCTAAGATATCATCACAAGTAACGACAGTGTGATGATTGAGAGAAGGAAATTTTTGATTGAGTTTATATAAAATATAGGCAAATGCATGAAATGAAGTACGGACAGCTAAGTGTTCCATTAACATGGCAGAAGAAACAAATAAAAAAGGAACAGCAAAATGCAAAAAACAAAAGACGGGGAAAGATTATTGCACCCTTACCGTTAGTTGTTAAATGTAGACAACAAAAAACACTTACCTTGTATAAAGGAACAAACGATTAATGTCAATGTCAAACTGTAATTGTCTTGGATCCCTAGCAAAAACAGGATTTTTCGCAAGGATTTTCACAGCCTGAAAACAAATTCAAACCACGACATTGTGATAACTTTCATAGGTAAAAACTATACTTCAGAGATAGACTAGCATAAAACCATGGAAAAGTGATAGAACACTAATTCATGTAACCACTAGCAGTATAACATGCAAAAAATTTAGATATCAAACTTCCATGGTATATACACTGACCCTCTTCCAGTACAATGGATTCTGCTCTACTTGCCAAACAAAAGATATCATGTTATGCTCTGAACGAGCTTTCTTTCATCTCATTCAAGACCACATGTCTTTCATCAGAGAAGCAAGATTAAGAGTCCATTTTGCAAATTGATTTCCATTTCGCCATATTTTGAATTTTTAATAAATTAGTAATTAGTAAATATTAACTTACACATATTTGGCATATTCACAAAAAAATGATAATTATTTTTCAGACATAAAATAAGGAGATACCTCTTGAAATTTCTGAAATAAAAAAGCCATCAGTGATTTGGGAAAAAGGAAGCTCCTATTGACAAACGCGCATGTTTTTTACGCATTAAGCTTTAGACACCGGGAACATACAGCCAGATAAAAGAATGGCTCAACATAAGTTATGAAGTGGCTACATGAGTAAGAAAATAAGTGATACCTGCAGAAAATTAAACCAGTCCATAAAAATCAAGTATGAGCATAAACATGCAGAAAGAAATTGACTGAAATAACAACAAAAAAAGCAGTTTACTATGAATGCCACAACATGGAATTTCTACAAACATCTTCTAGGCAACCTATCAACCTGATTCTACCTCCTTCCTCAAACCGTTGTGCATTGCCAGAATTGTTGATCCATCAACAATGACCTAATTTCTGATCACAACACTCCAGAACTCAACAGCACAAAAAATCCTATCAGAACCATGAGAATACTTATTCCTAAGTCACTTTCCTACTATTGAATGTATTATGTTTCAGCTTAGTTCCTCATAAATGTAGTGGCATCTAACAATTCACACAAGTCAAGGACCTATAACTTTAGAGATTGAATCCAGTGTAATTAGCATTAGTCTATGAAACCCCGTTTATTCGAAGCGTCACTTTCCCCTTTCAACAATACCATGGAGAATAATAAAATAACAACATTACTAATTTACTACTAATGAAGATATGAAAAGAGTAAGTAAAAGAGGGAACCTTGTAAGTCTCAGACTAAGAGCTCAGGGAGCAATCACCACCGTCGCCGCCCTTGACAGCAGAGTATTTTTTTTGGTCAACGGCGGCAACGGTTGTAACACCGATGAAAACAACTGATATTCATTTTTTGGACAAAAATAATTATTTGGCAAGCTGGCCCAGGTTAGGGGTTCTTAATGCCACCTCCCAATTTCATTTTCCATTCCCCCCTTCCCAACAAAATCTCTCTCTCTCTCTCTCTCTCTCCCTCTCCTCTCCCTCTCTCTCTAAAACATACCAAAAAATATATAAAAATGAAAACTAAAATAAAATAACATAATATTAATATACCGACATTTAGCCATTCAAAAAATATATAATCCTCACTATTTTTTTTTGAAAAACTAACAAAAGGGTTAATGAATTTTACAATGGAAAATAAAATAATAAAATATAAATACTAAAAGTTAAGATATTTTATAAAAATATAGGGGTTTGACTTTCCCCACACCCCTTGCTACTCACTCCACACCCCCAAACCCCCTAAAACCCAAAAATACCCTTAAATAAAAAAATACTCCAACTCTCTTTCTCCCTCCCAAACACCCCCACACCCCCTCTCACACCCACTCCAACACCATACCCAAACCCTCACTCTCCCAAACACCCTCATTCGAATTCTCCCTCTCCCTCTCCCTCTCAATCACACATTTGAAGGTTCAATCTCGTATTCTACACACCATGTACTCCCTCCTTCACTCTCTTATCTTGCTATTTCGCTGGTTTTATTGCGTTTACTGCGTTTTTAAAGATTTTGAAATCCGCGACGCGTTCGGTTGGCCTCAACCGAACGGTTCTGGAGACGACGAAGCACGAACGTGTTCAGTTGAGGCCTCCTGAACACGTTGAACACGTTCGGGTGAGGTCAACCGAACAGTGTTAATGGATGAAACAAATTTTATACGTACGGTTGAGGTCATCCGAACGTGCTTGGGTAGCCTCAACTGAGCCAGTGTTAGTTAGAAAAAATTTTATTTTAATTTTGAAATTGTTTTATAATGTGTTTGTTTGTTTTCTTCAATTATGACCAAGACTAGAGGTGCACATTCTTAGTCACAGCCTGAGCCTTTGGGGAAGGAGGCCACCTCCTACGGTTTCAAACCGTAAAAGGAAGGAGGATGCACGTGCTGCTACTGTTGAGCGTGATGCCCACCATCCGGTAGCTGACCTGGGTGGTCCTGCTGTTGACTTGAGTGCGGCTCGTGCTGAGGAGGCTGCTCCTGCTAAGGATCCTGCAGCTCCTTCGGCTTCTGCTTCTCCTTCCACTGCTGCTGCTCCTCCTATGACATTCCCTTTTCCTGGTGGCCCGAATGATAGATCTGTGTTACCTACTTACGGGTCTCACTTTGCTAGATCCCTATGGGAGGGCATTGTAAGTTACTTACTTATTTCTCTAAATAAATTGATCATTATTTATTTTCAATACTTTGGTTTAATATACCATTCCATAATGCAGGATCGTGAGAACTTAAAGCTTGTTTCACACTTAGCTCCACAGATAGCCCCTCTTGCAAACATTATTCAGTTTGTGGAGCTTTTTGGGCTGTTACCTCTGAGGGACATAGGATTTCCAGCTATCATTGGTGAGCTCAATAATGCATTCATAGGATTTCCAGCTATCATTGGTGAGCTCATTTCACCTCCCTATCGGTGAGATGACTATCACTCTTGATGATGTGTCCTCTTTGCTCCACATCCCCGTTATGGGGACTTTTTATAATATGCCGGACTACACCAAGGACGAAGGAGAGCAGATGTTGATTTATTACTTGGGTGCAGACCCTCTTCAGGCACATGCCCAGGCACATGGCAGAGGGTTATCTGTGTCCCTCACGCTACTGAGGGACGTGGTGTACCCTAGTGCTATAGATGCGGAGCGATGGGAGCATGCTGCTAGGGCATACCTGCTATATTCATTACAGGCATGGATTTTTGAGCACTTTCAGGTAGATCCCTTCGGCTTCAAGACGGTGGACCCAGATTATGTTGAGACTCAGCCACGTGCCAAGAGGTGGGTTGCTGATACCACACTTCCGCTGACCAGGAAGGTTGTTCGACTTGCCCTGGATAGGCTGCACACATATGAGGTCACCTGGGAACCCTACATTGGTCATAGAGCTGCCCAACCCTTTGAGCCATCAGTCTATTCAGAGGATTTTTACGGCATGATGCTTCCATGGTGCCCTACATGCCAGATCGTGTCGTCAGACAATTTGGGCATGTACAAGGGATACCAGAGGACCCCAAACCCTCTACTAGAGTTGTGGTTACACGAGAGATGTCTGACGAGATGTGGGGTTTGTTTGATCAGCATTTGATAGAGAGGGGGGGCCTACTAGGCCGGGTGAGCCAGACATTGTGCCAGGGTATGTTGCCTGGTTTGGGAGGGTCTCACACCCATTCCTTTTGCCGTCTAATTATGTGCGTCTCGAGGATGAGCCTGATACTAGACAGGTACGTGTCTTTTACACTTTTTTTGTCTTTTATTAGTTTATAAAATATGTACTTAATCTATTTTTTTGTCTCACAAATGGTGCCAGATTTGGTTTGGATGGTGGATGAGATGGAGCGTGCCTTGGATGGTCATGTTCCATGAGAGACTCAGCCATGGAGAGTACTGGACGGCCTGAAGAACCTCGTGAAGCCATTCTGTAGGCTTAGGAAGTATGGTTCTGTGTATAGCAGGAGGAGCCGCAACACACAGTAGGGTTTAGGTCTTATGGATTGTTTCTTTGTACTATTGTTTGTGGATTGTTGTTTGTATGGATACTTATGTTTATTTAGTACTCAGTAATTTATATTTCGGTGGTATTTAAATTAAACAGCAACTTTATTATTACAAAGCGTAACCGTACAGCAAACACTAAAGACATCAAAACGATAAAAAACAACATAACGAAACAACTAAGAAACTAGCGATTATTTGGGAAGTCCCTGTTCCAGAAGATAAATGACCTCTTCCGGAGTGCGCATTGTTTCAACAAACAGCTCCAGGACTCTACGTCCCAATGGAACATTAGCATGAAATTCCATCATTGCGCGAACGTCATCGTCGCATCGGATCTCCATAGATGAATAGCGGACAGTCCCGTCATCTCCACAATGGTATTTGCGGTAACGTAAACGACTTATGTCGTTACGCCACTCTCCCTCTTGGCGAACCTTCCTCTCCGCATTTTCCTTCAACTGGGTGAATGTTATATCTTTATTCATCCTACAGAAGATAGGATTGTGAGAACGAAAAAATACACCATCGTGCCTGTTGGTGACCGTTCCACAGTGATGCATGACGATTAGGAATTTGTCACTTGAGTATTGGGTTGGGCACAACTGCCATTCCATTAGGTCTTCCATTTCAGCGGGTGGGGTTAGGGTATTTGTGAAGCAGAGAAGGGGTGTTGGTGGAGAATAAGAAGCAGAGTAGGGTGTTGGTGAAGTAGCAGGGAAAGCTGAAACACTATTTATAATAGGAGTGGGGAAATATGAGCCGTTGATCAAAATTTTTGATCACAAATCTGAGCCGTTTAAATTCTACCCGTTGTGGCACAATTTCCAAAGGAAATGCCATCCACTCCTTTTTCTGACACGTTTGACTGTTTGTAAGCCATTGATCAAAAGTGTCGGTGGAATCTGAGTCATTGAAAATTTCAAACAAAAAAATACACCTGCTCGGGTGCCCTGGTCCGAACACGTTCGGTTGGGGCCACCCGTACCAGCTAAAAATTCAAAAAGGGGCGTGTGTCAACAAATTACACGTTCGGATTTGCCTAACCGTACGTGTTCTGTTGACCCTAACCGAACCGGTTAAAATTTCAAAAAAAAAACACGGAGCGCATGCCTCATTAATGACATATTTGGTCATTTCGCAGGGTTTAGGGGTGTGGGGTGAGTAGGAGGGGATGTGGGAAATGCCAGACCCAAATATAGATGGATGTATTGAGATTTTGGGCCTTTTTTTTTGCAAATAAAAGTAAAAAGAAGCCTCATTAAAACCTTTTGATATTAAAAAAAATCAAGAAGGAAAAAGAGTACTTCTCCCTGAATTTATTAAAAAAAGAGAGAAAAAAGAAGAAGACAGAAGAGAGGTCAAGAGGGGACTAGACCAATACATTTGACAAGAAAAGAAACAAAAATAAAGCAGAAATAAGGAGACCTAATTTAAAGACCCCCTAAAACAAACCATCCTAATAGAGTGAAATCATTAGAAGCTTGGATCGATCCACTTGTAAGTAATGTTTTTAAAACCGGACTGGAGATCGAACCGGCGAGGCCTCCGGTTCATGGTTCAATCGGTTCAACCGGTTCAACCATGGTTGAACCGGATGAGTAATTTATTAAATAAAAAATATTAAATTTTGGAGAAAAAATCAAATTTAAAAATAAAAAAATGTATTTCGGGCGGTTCAATCCGGTTCGGTTTCCGGTTCAAAGAGGTTGAACCGCGGTTCAACCCGGTTCTTCCCCGGTTCTGGGCGGTTCAATAGGACTGCAGTTCAAATGGGGTTGAACCAACCGGCCGGGGGTCCGGTTCCCGGTTCAACCGGTTGAACCGGCCGGTCCGGTCCAGTTTTTAAAACATTGCTTACTAAGTGTTACTAGCAACACTTCTTAAGATGGCAGGTTTATCACAAAATCTTGCAAACAAGAAAGGGAAGAGAAAGTTGGGGGCAGTGATCTGGATTAGTTGCAGTGCTCCAGTTGAAGGGAGGGAAAAGAGGGTCTACGGGGATACTAGCAGTTTGAGAAAAATAAAATAGGGAAGAAAAATAAATTTTAACTAAAGATTAAAGGTCTGTTTGGTTCAACCAGAGGAGAAAATATAAAAGTTAAACTAAAATCAAATTGTGCAACTGTATAACGAAACACACTAAAAATACAAATGAGTTGCTTTTTGGTCTATCTAGTTTCAATGATACGTGATTTTTGTTTCTATTTTTTCTGAGAAAAAATAATGATATATGATTTTGGTTTGTGTAGTTTTGTTAGTTAGTTAAACTAAACCAAGTATTCTACTTTTCCATCAAAGAAATTTGGTCACAAATCAATATGAGTATTTCATCGACTACTATAAGAATGTGTTTACATTGGATCATATTTTTTGTGGTGTGATTTGGCACTAATATCAAATTATGTGAAGACCATTTTTTTCCTAACTTCGAAGGACAAGGTTATTACAAACATAAATTGAAAATGCTATTAAAATTCCATGAAAATTTTAAAAAATATTCTAGTATCGGACTTGTATTGTATTTTTAGCGATAATCTAGGTTATCCTTTACTTTTTCCCCGTCAAAAGTCATGATTCCAATCCATACATCCTATCAGCAAACATGTGAAATCTAATCTAATCTAATATCTATTTATATTAACAAAACACCCTTGAACTTACACATTAAGCCTCCAACTTTAATTGCTGCAAAGTCCAACCTCATAATTGGACTTTATTTTTGCTATACCCTTAACATATGTGTCATTTGCCCGTGTTCTCAATGGCTTATGGGAAAAAAGCTATTTTCTCACTAAGTATTTGAGACAACGACTGAAACATATCAACGTTTTTTTTTTGTTTTTTTATGAGCTTCTACTTTGATTGTGTTCATGAGGCTTAATTTGGTTTCCAAATTGAACAGTCTTTTCAATATTATTTGGGGACTAAAATTTTCCACCACTCTTTTTAACAAGGTGATAACTTTAATTTAATGTTTGATGAGTAAACATCAATTAAATCAGATGTTCAATAACTCATTATGGCTTAGCTTGGTATGCAAAAGTTACTATGCTATTGCAGATAATTTGAGAACAACCCATGACTTCGAATTTGTGAGCTAATGTAGCTGTTACTTTGAGGGGTGGTTACTGGTAGGACTTATTACTTAATATATTGATGGAAGGACTTAATTTGGGGACTAAATTTTAACAGTTTAAAACACCCTTTTCCACTCTAAAGTTTAGTAGTAAAACACCCTGTTCCACTCTAAAGTTTATTTATTCTTTGAAATTAGTCAAAGATGTAGTTTTAATTTAATAGAGGATCTGTAATAGTTGCTTTTTGAATCTGCATATTAATACAAATCTTCATGTCATTTGTGCATATTTTTTGACATAGGAACAAACATATGTTGCATACCTTCTACTGATTATTTTTCTCTCCAAAGGCAAAAGCAGTGGGTAATATGACAAATATCTATTCTTTATGATGCATAAAATTAGAGGTCTCCTCCTAGCTGTTGAAGATATAAGGAAAACTATGCAAGTAGATAAAGACTTGCTGCTAAGTGCACATTATAGAGGAATTTTAAGCGCATTTCTACCTATCTATCCCTCTCTTCTTCCCTTACTACTCGGCGAGACCATCAATGGAATCAACTTTTGCCATTTTGATTTTAAAAAAATAAGTGATGTCTGGTGATTGTGTTTGTATTAATAATTCGAGGGGAATGAATAATCCAGATTGGGACTATTGGAAAGAGTGGATGGGTTGGGAAGGAGCATGAAAGAAATAAACTCTGCTACTAGGGAAAAAGCACTTTAGATAAAGGTTTGCTGCGAAGTGCACATTTTACTCCTTGAGAGCACCAATTTTCAGTTGCACATATTGGAATGAGTGGTTATTAGTTGCAGATATGTTTTCTATTTTTTTGACTCAAGATATGTTTTCTATTGACATTATGCAATATGAAGTAATCTGCTAAGGGAAAAAACAATGCACTAGCATCAGTTTATTTTCTTTTTTCAGAGCAAAGTTCACAATTAGGGGTGTCAAAATGGTCCATTTGTCCACCGGATAACCGGTCCATCCATAGCAAAATCCATCCATTACAAAAAAAAAAATATTAATGGATTGGATTGAATCCATCCGTTTGATTTTGTGGATGGTTGTGATCCATCGATTATATTTTCTAAATCCATTGGATTACAATAAAAAAAATCAAAATCCATTGGATAATTAATTTTTTTTAACAAATCCATTGCATAATTATAAAAATACATTTTTTACCAAAAAAAAGTTTTTAAAATAGATTTTTTTCCAGAAACTTTTTTTAAAAAAATTCATTCTAAAAAAAATTTTTTTTGACCAAAAAAGTCATTCAAAGATTAATATAATATATATATATATAATATATATATAATATAATATAACTACCGGAGGGCCACCGTGAGCCACCTCCGACCACCGTCCGCCACCACCGGAACCACCACCGGCCGCCGGAGCGCCGCCGCCGGAACCACCGCCGGCCGCCGTGCCGGTCACCGGAGCTCTGCCGTCGGCCGCCGCGCCGCCGCCGGAGCTCCGCCGCCGCCGGAGCTCCGCCACCGGCCGCCCCCCACCACCACATATATAAATACATATTTATATATTATATTATATATATATATATATATTAATAATATTATATATACATATAGTTATATATATATATATATATTAATAATATTATATATACATATATACATATAGTTAAATACATATTTATATATACATATAGTAAATCTATATATACATATAGTTAAATACATATTTATATATACATATAGTTATATATATACAGATAGTTAAATACATATTTATATATTATATATATATATATATATATATATATATATTAATAATATTATATATACATATAGTGGAAACCAACGGGAGTTGGCCCAGTGGTTAAGGTTTGTCCTTCCCTGGGTCCCGCTGGGGGTCGACTGGGTATGCTCCCCAGTTCGATTCCCGGATGGAGCGAATTTCCGTTGGCCACCTCGGTAGATTACTGGGGGGGGTAGATTAGTCTTTCGTTGTCAACGTTGGGACACTGCCCGGTTCCAGGGGTCTCCGGGGGCTCGCCCCTTCCCTTCGGCTCACCAAAAAAAAAAATAGTGGATGGATTGATATCCATCCATAAAAAAATTGCAAATGGATGGATTTGATGAATTTTTTTGTAAACGGATGGATTGGATTGGATTTTTTTGACACAATTTTAATGGATATAAATGGATAAATGGATTGTCTTCAATCCATCCATTATAATCCAAATCCAAATCCATCCGATCCATCCATTTTGACACCCCTATTCACAATGCACTAAAGTTGCTTTTTTGATGTCTTATTGTGGCGACAGTTGAATGCTAATTGCTATACTTTTGTTTTGTCTTAGTTATTATTTATATTTATATTATGCACATCATGGAGGTGTTAATGTTTATTACGCAGGTGGGCTCATATATAATTAGGAGGCAATTTCTACCCAGATATGGATCGTTTAGCAGGTTTTTAAAGGGGTTTGAGAAGAATGGCTAATTGGGGGGACACCAATATTGATAAAAGTAGGAAAAAAAAGTGTTCTTCCAATGTGGACATCATTTGTTTTTGTTTTTGGTACATTTTTCCAGAATCTTAGTTTTGATTTGACTTAATTACAGTTTTGGTCCCCCTATAAAATGGTTGTTACATTAAGGGTGGATCATTGTATTAACACAAAATGTATCAAAGGGATTGCTGAAATGTCAAAAGATGAGAAGAGTGAAAGCGACGTCGCATAGATGAGAAGCGCAACTAAGAAGAATGCGAGATAAGAAAGGATTGCGGAAAAGAATGGAAGTGATGAGAAGAACTTGGATTTGAAGAAGGTCACTACAAAAAAAACAGTGTTTAGCGACGGATATGTGGTCCGTCGCTAAAATCAAAATTAGCGACGGATTTTACACAAAATTAGCGACGGATTGAAAACAAGGTATTTAGCGACGGAAATTGGTTAAATTAGCGACGGATTTAACATGGCGCGAAAATTGAAAAAAAAATTTGAATTAGCTACGGAAATCCGTCGCTAAATCCGTCGCTAATGTTTGGAAAATTGTGCCACTGACCGTTGTAGTTGATTTGACACGTGACAGACATTAGCGAGGGAAATCCGTCGCTAAATCCGTCGCTAACGGGTAATTTTTTTTTTTATAAACCCGAATCCTTCCTCTTCCTCTTTCATTTCTTCCTCTTCCTCTTTCATTTCTTCCTCTTCTCCGTTTTTTCCTCTCTTTCATTTCTTCCTCTTCCTCTTTCATTTCTTCTTACCACCACCACCATCATCTTCTCCCTTCAACACCACACCACACCATCCTCTTTCATTTCCTCTTCTTCCTCTTTAATTTCTTTTCCTTCTCCATTTTCCTCCTCCTCTTTCATTTCTTCCTCTTCCTCTTTCATTTTTTCTTACCACCACCACCATCATCTTCTCCCTTCAACACCACACCACACCACACCACCACCACCACCACCACACCATCCTCTTTCATTTCCTCCTCTTCCTCTTTAATTTCTTTTCCTTCTCCATTTTCCTCTTCCTCTTTCATTTTTTCTTACCACCACCACCATCATCTTCATCTTCTCCCTTCAACACAACACCACCACCACCACACCATCCTCTTTCATTTATTTTCCTTCTCCATTTTCCTCCCCAACCCCTTATCTCTCCCTCTTTCTATCTGAGATTAGCATTTTTTTTTTAAAAAAAAAAGAGATTAGCGACGGATTTTAGCGACAGATTTCCGTCGCTAAAATTGGTCAGTGTCACTGTCAAATCAGTTGCAACGGTCAGTGTCACAGTGTTTAGCGACGGATTTTCCGTCGCTAAAATTAGCGACGGATTGTATTCCCTCGCTACCCAATTAGCGACCAGCTTTTTAGCGACGGAATTGGTCCGTCGCTAACAGTAATTAGCGAGGGAAAAACAGGCATTAACGAGGGAAAAATCCGTCGCTAATGCGCTGTTTTTTTGTAGTGGGTGGTTAGTAGTTTTGCAAAAAGGTTTGAAGAAGTGAGAGGAATGGATTCTGGGCGTTTTGGGGCTCTGGATCGTGACTTTGAAGGAACGATTCTCGAGTTGTTGGATTTGGGGTTAGGGTTGTGAATGGAGAGGAATGTAGCGAAGAATAAGAAGATGACGTGTTATTTATAAAATAATATATTAATAATTAAAAAACATTTTTGTGTCAAAAAAAAAAATTAAAAAACATTTGTTAAAAAAGTTAGAAATTTTAATATAAATTCCACCTTGGCATGTCTATGTGTCACGCCATGTAGGATTAATGACTGACAACTCAGCACCAATTTTGACCAAATTAAAGGGGGACTATATGATTTTACAAATTGGGAAAATAAGGGGACTAAATTTGTGAGAAAAAAAAATTGGGGGACCAAAATCGTGAGTTGGTAAAAATAGAGAGACTAAAACTGTAATTAAGGTTTTTGATTTTGAAAGCATTAGCTTTGAAATCATTAGTGTGTTCGTTACCATTTTTAATAGGTGCAAGTTATATAAACTATTATATTTGAAAGCATTAGTTTTTGTACATTTCTCACTTATATGAATCTTAGAATTAGTTTTTGTACAATAATTTCGCACTTATATGAACGGTCCTATTTGAAAGCATTAGTTTTGAAACCATTAGTGTATTAATTCCTAGCCTTAGTGTATTGCCTTATGTTCATTGTCACATTTTATGATTTCAGCCTTACTTTTCCTTTTATGATCTTCTTTTTGCCTTCATTTCTCTTGGTTACCTACTTACTTGCTTTTATATATTATCCTTCTGTACGTAGCTCAACTGAAAAATACCAATATTATTAGGCTGGATACCATGTCTCGGGTTTGTACCCGGGACCTCACAGTTGTGTGTGTGATTTTCCGTGGCATTTACCACTCTATCTAAAACCAAAAAAAAAATATATTATCCTTCTATTTAGTATAACAATTTATTTGTAACCAAAAAAGTAAGACAATTTATTTCTTGGACAATGAGGTGCAAGGATGTTTGCAACCTTTTTTTTTACTTTAATAAATATATAATTATATTGTTGAATTGATGATTTCCTTTGGATGGAGTTTGAGATAGATTGTGTGATCAATCTTCAAAGTATGATGGTATTTGTTTTTATTTCATTTGGATCATGTTGGGACACGGTAAACAAAAAACACGGGAAACATTCAATTAACATAATATTTCTTTATTTGTTTTTTAGTAATTAACTTCTTTTTTTGGAATCACAATGTATATGTATTATAGGGAGTACAAGGTTTTTTTAGTAACTTCTAATTTTGTCCCACAACATAACTTTTACATTTTTGGTTGTTCTAAGCTTTCAAAATTTTAATTTTAGTTTGAGTGCTAATTATACCACGTAAGGGGATCGACGGGTATGTTACTAGTATTAACTAAAATGAAATTAGCTTAATTAAAAAAGTATGAAAAAAATACTAGATATAGTCAATGGATGCATATGTTTGTTTTTTTTTTATTTGAAGGAATTTTGATACAACATTGAAGCTAAAAGAGATGATCTAGCATTCTAGCTAGAAGCGAGAAGAAGGGAGGGGATGAGAAGAAAGGAAATGGGAGAAAAGAGAAAGAGATTGTTGTGGTGCAAAGACAGGAACTTGGTGACCAGCACCTCTAATGGTTGCAAATGTGAGTCCACCTTCATACACTTCTATCCACCCTGCCACTTGATGCTTATGAAACCAACCACTCCACTCTTTCTTTATTTTCAAACCCATCTTCTTTATGCTATATCTTGTTGATGTCACTGGAACTCTACCATCTGTATCCCCACTGCATAATCCATATATACATCAAAATTAGTTACTCATGCACATATAATAACTAGCATTACTCAATTTTCTTTTGTGCAGACTAAATGACAAATACTACCCGTAAACTTAAACATGCAAAGTGGAGATCCTGGTTCGAACCCGAGTAATGACAAAATATACAGCTAAAATAACCGGTTAGTACCTGTAGATCCAAATGCGTAAACCGGCATGTAAGAGCTTATGAATAATTGGTAGAACTGTGTCTGGCGAGTCATTCCATTTCTCAATTACGGAGCTTCATAAAACATAAAAACTTGTAAATACACAAATTTCCCATGTTCATAATTAATTATGAAAAATAGTGAAAAATTATAGTATGAGAACAATCAAGCCAAGCTGCGTCCCCTACAGCTAACTGCATTGACAATTTCAGTAATATGGGAATGCCGACTTACTGGGTTCGAACTCGAATGTGTGTGTTGTTTATTTGTCATTTCATCTTAGCTAACAAAAAGAAAATCAAGCCTACCTGCATAGTGAATAGGGATATGGCAATTTGGTGATATTTGCATGTAAGGCCTTCTGAACATCCTCATTATTGAAATATTTCCTTACATAATCCTCTGTACAGGGATCATATCCTGATGGTAGCTTATACCAAAGGTCCTACAAATACAAAAAAAAAATATTAATTAAATATATGTATAATATAAGCTGAGTGTTATGTTGTGAATTTTGATAACTAGCTTACATGTCTTGTGAGAAAATGAGGAGCAACGACAAGTTTGGCAGAAACAGTTTTTTGATATTTGTTGAGGCAAACTGGTGAGTAAATGCTGTAAATATCAATGTCTAAGTAAGCTTGTAATAGCTTTGAAACATGCAAAGTACAAGCCCTTGTTTGGTTATCTTTTTGAAAATCACAATCTTTGACTATCCCATTATATACTTGGTCTGAGATTATGGCATGGCTCCAAGCATAATCAATTAACCCAGTTATATCTGTAACATCATTCATCACAGCATTTCCCATCTGAATTTTGGTCACAAAAGATATACATTAATTATTAATATTACAAATAGTATATAATTGTAGTATGATGATATATATATATATATATATATATATATATATATATATATATATATATATATATATACCATGAATCCCTTGAGATTTATGTAATTAGAGTGGTTGTTGGTATTTTTGTTTCCTTCATAGATGAGGTCAGCAAGTTGTGGAACATAATGGCCTATCATTTCAAACATAATAATGTGGATTAGATCAGTATGAGGTGGAAGTTAGTTCATATATTTTATTACAAATTAATTAAATTAAGTGATGATATAGATATATATATATATATATATATATATATATATATATATATATATATATATATATATATATATATATATATATATACCTGCATAGCTCTCTCCTGCAATATAAAATTGGTGGGATCTGAAGGTTGGGAACCTTTTGAACCAACCAAGTAAAAAGGCATAGTTATCAATAGCAGAAACTCGATCCCCAAGTTGATGTAAATCTTTGGAATTGTTTGTGTAAGAAAAACCTACGCCAACCGGTGACTCCAAGAATATGATATTTGCAACTGGTGGTATTGGAGAACACAATTTTAAGAATGAGATTATGAATATATAATTGAATTAATTTAAGTTTAAGTAGCACCTGTGTTCCATGAGTATCGGTTAAGTTTGAGGCGTAGTTTGTCTTGAACAAGAAATGGACCTAGCTCTCGCGCTGCTCCATAACCAATGGAAGAACAACCAGGTCCTGGTCAACAAACAATACAGCAAAATAACTTTTTAAGTTTGAGGAGTAGTAAAGTAAAACACACATAAAATGGTTCGCGACTTTGGCCAAATTACGTAAACAATATCGTGTGTTATATTTTGACCACATAAATGTTATGTGGACCACGTGAGATGTATGATGAATAATATTCTCCAGTGATCAGAGTCCGTTATTGATTCAGGATAAATGTACTTTGGGGACTCTCACCACTCAAGTCACTCTCAAATACTAACCACGCCATTTCTCTGCCACCCACTTTAGCACCTCTCTTTTCTTTAGAAAACATTCTTTCAAATCTTATTTGTCGTGTTTTAAAAACCGAACCAATCCAATAGTTTAATTGGTTAAACCATGACCCAGGGCGATTGTGTCTTTGGTTCACTTATTTGACCTTTCACTCGTGACTCGTGTTTACATTCTAAAGGTGTTGTCTCTTTCAAAAATAAATCGTGACTATGTTAGTTTATCGTAGAATACTTACGTCAAAGAAGGTTTGCTCAGTTGTTCCGTTCTCTACAAGAGCATGAGTTCAACTCCAGTTGCTGGGATTCTAACCTCTTTGATGAGTGATCTATTTTTAAAATTGTATTTCAAAAAAATAAACAGCATAAACTAAAGTAGTATACAATTATAATAAATATAATTTTAACATAATTTTAAAAATTATCTAAAATTAATACGAAAACTAGTTTTATACTAGCACATTTAAAACCCATTTTAGTAATCGCAATCTAAAAGTAGTTTTATTCTAAACAACAAGTAAAACTCCTTTTTTTTACAAACTCCTTTTTAATTAATTTTACTCTCTCCGTCTCGATTTGATTGTCCTCTTTGTTATTTTTCTTTGTCTCAAATTATTTGTCACTTTAAAATCTCAATACAACATTTATTATTTTTTTCTAACAATACCCTAACTTTTATTTGTATTTTCAAGGTTTCCATTCCTCCCTCCTCATAATAATATAGGGGTATTTTAGTCCTACCATATTTTTTAAACATAAAAAATAGCATATCTAATTATTTTTTTAAAACTCGCACATAACCTTAAACGATAATTAAATAATTAAAGTGGGAGAGTAGTATTTAATTTCTCGTAACTTCTTTTTAGCAGTTTCTTCTTCTTTTTTTATTAATTCACCTTTTTGACCAACGCATAACATTATAAAAAAGTAAAAAGACAGGCACAACAGTGTTTATCTCTGCCCTACTTTTTTTGACACCTTATCTCTGCGCTGCTAATAAGTACTGTAATTTGTCTGCAACAACTGTTCGTTAAATTACTGTTTTTTTGCAGTAAAAAGAATCCAAAGACAGAAAGAGTGGGTCTAAAGTTGCGGCAAGAAAGCTAACCTCGTGCTTGCGAAACATAAATATAAAATTATATTAAAATTTCAAAGGTATTAGTAATAAATAGTAATGCACAATTGCTTATACAGTTAGCTAAAGCATGCAGAGATCTTGAAATGGTGAAATTAATTAGGAATATGAAAAATTAAATAGAATTAGATAAGAGAGTGTATAGTGCATAGTATTATATATATATATACCTCCGTTTAGCCAAAGAACAAGAGGCTTTTGTGAAGGTGCTTCTTGAGCTTCAAAGAACCAATAGAATAACGCCTTTTCTTGCTGTGGTCTTAGCTTCACATAACCAGCATAGTGTTTGAATTTAACTGGCGGCTGTCCCGGCAAGTTCTTCACTCTATCAGCCTCCCTTTGTCGTGCTTCATCGCCGGAATATTCTCTTCCGGACACCAGCACGGTGGTTGAGGTGGTGAGGAGGAGGCAGTAAAAGACTAGTGAAGAGCAAAAAGTGAAAGTGGACATTGGATTATTGATTTGAGCTAGCTAGCTTTTGAGCATCAAACGCAAGAGCTTTCTAGTAGCTAAGTCTTTCTTTATTGGATACTCTAAACAATTTGATTGAAAAGGTTAGAGTCTTAGAGATATACTAGCCTTTAAATGAAGGAATATTTTGGAGAGTGCGGACTGACTGGCACATGGTCAATATTTAACTAAAGTTTAAAGGTAAATAAATAATATACATATCTCTTTTTTTAGAGTCTTAGAGATATTCTAGTCTCAGAGATATTCTACTAAATAAATAATAATATATCATAGTTTTTATTGATTATTTTAGTTGATTATTAGATTATAGTAAATTATGAGTAAGAAATAATTGTTTTAAATATTAATTAATAGTTTAAATAGTCATTAAGTCTTCTTATTTTTTACATAGTATGTCTGCAGTAGTAGTCTTCAAAATTTTTAATTATCAATGACAAATATTAATATTTGTTTTAAATATTAATTAGTAGTTTAAATAGTCATTAAGTCTTCTTGTTTTTTACATAGTAGGTTCGTAGTAGTAGTCTTCAAAATTTTTAATTATCAATGACAAATATTAATCTCGTGTTTTTTATATATCAAAACAGTTATCTCGTGTTTTTTTATATATCAGTGCAGTTATCTCGTAGTTTCAATTGATTATTTTAGTTGATTAGTAGATTATAGTAGATAGTAAAAAAGAGATAGTAGATTATCAATAAGAAATATATATTTTAAATATTAATCAGTAGTTTAAATAGTCATTAAATCTTCTTGTTTTTTAGATAGTAGGTTTATAATAGCCTTAAAACATTTTAATTATCAATAACAAATATTAATCTTGTGTTTTTTTATATATCGGTGCAGTTATCCCGTGTTTTTTTATATATCATTGCAGTTATCTCGTAGTTTCAATTGATTATTTTAGTTGATTAGTAGCTTATATAGTAGATAGTAAAAGACAGATAGTAGATTATCAGTAAGAGGTGATAGTAGATTATAAATAAAAGTGTAAACAGATTTCGGAGAGAAAAATTAAAATTTTAGGTTGATAACTTTTTCCAAAGAGGTGATAATTTTTTTTGTTTTTTAGTGTGACTCATTTACATTTTTATAGGTAATTTTAGTAGAGTATTGTTTGTATAAATTTAGAAATTTAGTTAAAAAAACTAAAGTGAAGTGATAAGAGAAAGAGAATAATTGTTTATGGGAAAAGTAAAAGTAAAGTAAAAAGAAAAAAGGAAGAAAGAGAGTGTAAGAGAAAAGTGAAAAGGAATAAAGATAGTGCAAAAAGAAAGAGAAAAAAAAGGAAGAAAGAGAGTGTAAGAAGAAAAAGAAAGAAAGAGAGGGTAATGACATTTTTACCCTTAAATTAGATATATGTCTTATTAATAAGAGATCTGTTCTGGACTGGACCTTCAGCCCAAACCGATTCGAGGCATGCCAAAGACCAGCCCATTATCAAGATGGAGGAATCATGACCCGAATCCACTAAGATCAAAGGCTCAAATCAACCCTCGCTGCATCTCGCATAATCAACAGTCGAGATCGACCACGATGATCCAATGGCCAGCGATGTCCCTCTAACTCTATATAAAGAGCCATTGTTCCCACTAAGAAGGTTAAGTAATTTTGACCCATATTGTTACTCTGCTCGCATTCTTATTCTACTGACTTGGGCATCAGAGTGTCATTGCAGGTACCATCACCCGGACAGGACTCTGAGCACGACCAGACATCGCTCACCCAATCAATTCATACATTCGGACTTAGGACTTGACTTCTCTTGCCCGTACCAAGGTCGAGCACCTCAGTTCATTGGCGCGCCAGATAGGGGAACCACTCCAGGCGTTATCCCACCTCCGTTCCTATGGCTCCGCGAGGTAGACCACCCCGCCAGAGGAACCCGCTCTTGCAGAGCGTGTTTGGTATCCCTGACCAACCACAACCAACCCCGGAGGGTGTCCCGGTTACAGTTGAGAACTTTGTTCAAGGCACACCCTCTGGACCGGCCACCCAATCAAACATCGTACTACCAGCCAACGCCGTACAACAGATTCTGGAAATGTTAGCTCAAGTGACTTCGGGGCGGGAGTACATCGCACCCGAACAATGCCGGCAAGACAATCAATCTCCGGTCGAAAGGAGGAATCCATCTAGGCGACATAGATCACCTCCTAGAAGGCATCTCGTCCACCGGTCCCCACCTCGACGAAGGAATGATCAAAGAGGGGATCTGACGCCACATAGAACACCACCCTCCTCGACCGATCCAACTTATTGGCCAGAAGAGCCCTCTATCAGCCTCCCTTTGTCGTGCCTCTTCGCCGGAATATTCTCTTCCGGACAATACCACAGTGGTTGTGAGGAGACGGTAAAAGAATAGTGAAGTGCAAAAAGTGAAAGTGGACATTGGAGCTAGCTTTGTGAATAAGGAAAATAATGAAGTTGTAAATAGTAGTTGTGTAGATTTATATTTATAAGCATTTGGCCCAGACCCGTTAGGTCTTCTTAGAGGAAAGACTATTTAAACTCTTCTGTGTTTGTACTCAAGGGCAATAAGACATGATCAATAAAACGAAACTACAGCTACTCTGTAGTCACAGACGTAGGCAAACTTTGGCCGTACTGCGTAAACAATATCATGTATTCTGTTTATCAAGCTTATGAGCATGAAACTGCACAAGAGTTTTCTAGTAGCCAAGTGTTTTTCTTTATTGGATACTCTTAAGAAATTAGACTAGAAGGGTTAGATATATACTCGCCTTTAAATGAAGGAATCATTGTGGAGAGTGGGGACTGGCACATGGTCATTTGACTAAAGTTTAAAGCTAAATAATTAATTAATATACATATCTCTTTTTTTTTTTTTTTTTATGTTTTTAAGAAAAACAGGGCTTGGCCATTTAAAATATTTGTAGACTACAAATGTGTTCCATCTTATCTGTAATGCAGAGAAATTTAACCAAGTAATCATATCATTCTGTTAAAAAAAAATCAGTAATGCTTTCAATTATATGTGGTTTTTTATGGAATGTAATTTCTAATAATCAGACATTGAAATGAAATGTGACCTTTAAAAGTAAAATTTCTTAGAGACTAATTGTTCCACCTGCGAAAAGTTTTCATTCAATATTGGTGGTTCACAATAATATATCATTGTTTTTTAATATCCACAATTGATTACTGAAATTGAGAAACTAAATTATTATTTAACAGTAAATCATCAATATAGTCTCTAAGCTTACACTCACTCTTCTATTGAGCTCTTAAAGTAGATAAAAATAGTAGGTAGTCCCTAAAGTTTGTGACATCAATTAAATTAAATCCTAGATTTTATAAGTAGTCCATTACGAATACTAATAAAAAAACTTATTAAAATTATAGAGATTAGATTGGCAGATTTCACAAATTTTTAGGGATTACATACTATTTTTATATATATTAAAGATCAAGTAGAGAAAATGATGTAAGTTCCCGAACTAAATTAAAAGTTTAGTACTTATTTAACTGTCCAAACTGAAAAAGTTGAAATACCTCTGTGCGAAATTGAAAACTCAATGGGTCCAAAATCAAAACCATATACGAGCTCGTGTCATACCGGGTCAACATTAAAACAATTATGTTCATGTAATTGCAATGGCCCTCCTATATGGTCTAGAAACTTCGTAAGAAAGGATTGATGTTGAAGAGATACTTACGAGACAAAAGTGAGGGGAAGATCGCACAATGTAAGCAAACATCCCCTAGTAGTCCACAAAAATCTTCTTATTGGCCACAAAGGCTGAGAGTATACATATCGGCTACAAAGAACAACCTAATACTAAGGCATGATATATATATCGGCTACAATTTGTCTTCAAGATTGAACCTGTGTACCAAACCTTAAGATTGTAACAATTGTAGCCGATATATATACTCTCAGCCTTTGTGGCTACAATTTGTCTTCAAGATTGAACCTGTGTGGACCAGGACAGCGAAATTGGTACTCAACTTTTCTTCTACAAAGAACAACCTAACCTTAAGGCATGTCCTTTCATTTCCATGATAATGGTTGTTAGGGCTTGAGCTTTGATCACCTACTGAGGTTCGTACACTATTTTGTGCTCCGAAAACTTAATGGACAATACTACCATTCTTCTGACAACACGGGTTTGTGCCGAACTTTTTGAATAGGTGTGTTGGTTCTCATTATTCCACCTTCGATGTTTACTATCAAAGTGGTCTCTAGAGACATCAATGTCAACTAGGTATGCGTGCCTCAAGTAAGTGTGTCATATCAGCTTCTTTAGTGGGAGAAAACTTGGCATGTAAATGCACAAACGGGGTAATAGCAGGGACTAAAGTGACTAACGAATTAAACACTATAGAATTAATATGTACTTTCGTTCAAGTTTGAGACTAAAGTGACTACACCATAACTTTCAGGGACTAAAGAGTCCAATAGTGGGGCTTCTCAAGGGCAATTGGGGGCCATCCCTCTAGTTTTCTTATATTTTCAAACAACTAGACTTTTGGTACTTTAGTTTAGCTTTCAATTTTGTCTCTTTTTCTCTTATTGTTTCAGAATAGTCTATTATTTTGCAAAGTAATACTAATGTAGTCCTTTCTGTTTAAATTATTATTCAGAGAAGACTATGTAAGCATAACTTTTGCAAAATAAGGGACCACTTTAATATAAAGAGGAGACTTTGGGATTTGGATTGAGTGCCTTTAGTAGGTAGTACCTTTAGTGACTTAAGACTTTTTTTAGGAGGGAGAAAGATGAGAGAGAAAATAATGGATGCGAGAGATAGAGACTTTTTAGGTCAAGGTATGATGCATTTCTCGCCTTACAAGCACACAATCCCTCCCTAGACTTTTTAGGTTAGCTTTTACAAAATAAGGGATCATTTTGAAACAAAATATAATTGAGGGACCATATTGCTATATCATAAGAGGTTATTTTGGAACAAAAAATAAATTAGGGACTAAATTGAAACCTAAATAAGATAAGGGACTAAAAAACATATTTTAATATTTCGATTTTAATAGTTTTTTTATAAGCAGGGGGGAATGTATAAAGTTTCCCGGGTTTGAACTCGGACCTCCTGTTTGCACTCTTTTGGTGCACTCATTTGATTTTAATAGTTAGTTAAGCATTTTAACTTGATTAATTTCTCCCCTGTCAAGCTCCACCACAGCTGGAATGCCAGAATATAATCTCAATAGTGATTTTAATAGTTTTTTTTTATAAGCAATGTTAGTGGGGGAGGGGGGACGTAAGTTTCTCGGGTTTGAACTCGAGACCTCCTCTTACACTCTTTTGGTGCACTCCTTCGATTTTAATAGTTAGTTAAGCATTTTAACTTCATTAATTTCTCCCCCCGTCAAGCTCCACCACCGGAATGCCGTTTACCATATCTTATTTTTCATCGCATACACAGTAGAATTTTAGCACTTATCTAATTTTTCTGATATTAGACATTATTGACACTATGTACCGAGTCATATAAGGAAATCGTGACATTGATGGTGAGAAATTAATTGACACTATTGATAGTGAGACATTATTGACAAGCTAAATTAATTGTGACATTGATGGTGAGACATTATTGACACTAATTGTGTTGCGTTTGTGGCCAAAACAAGCTAAATAGTCAATTAGTATCAACTATTATTAGTCATTATTGACACTAATTGTGTTGCCAAAACAAGCTAAATAGTCAATTAGTATCAACTATTATTAGTCATTAAATTAGGGTGCTATTGTGTCACGGGCAAATTACCGTGGTCATTCTTGTAATTTTAGAGACTCGTGTCGTTGTCTTAGGAAGGTAGCTCGGTTGGCGAGCTAAGAGACGTGATAGAGTTGTAAGAAGAAGATTCAGGTTTCAAGCGAGAATAATCTCAATAGTGACTAATACTTCACATTAATCATGTTACATATTTCAAACCCTGCAAGAATAATCCCATTAGAAAGTTGAAATACTTCACATTATAAAAAATCTGTTGACATATTCTTAATCTTTTTTTTTTGACAAAAAACATTTCTTAATCTTATTCATAAAAAATTCTTAATCTAACTCCACCTAGCTAGTGGTGATTGAGTTTCTTTTTTTACATCAAAAAATTTTAGAGTAAAGGCCCAAATTGGTCCTTGACAAATTTTTCGTGGGACGAATTCGTCCCTCACAATTTTTTCGGGACACATTGGTCCCTGACAATTCCAAAACGGGACACGTTAGTCCCTCCATCCATTTTGACGTTGCCAGCATATCCAACGTCTCATACGTGGCACGTTAAGTGCCACGTGTCACGTTAAGTGCCACGTGTCACGTTAAGTGCCACGTGTCACGTTAAGTGCCATGTGTCACGTTAAGTGTTTATTTTGGGACAAATAAGTCCCTGAATTTACAAATGTTAAAAGGGGACAAATCAGTCCCTAAAGTGGTATCTGGTATTCAAAACCAGAAAACCATTTTACTGCTGTTTCTCACAGAGACAGAGAGAGAAAGCGCAGAAGAAGAAAAACGAAGAAGAAACTCCGTAGAAGAAGAAGACCATTTTACTGCTGTTTCTGACACCGTTGGACGCCGTTGACACACAGCTGGCCGTGGCTCTCTACCATTTTCGTAAAGGTTTGGTTTTTAGGGTTTGATTTTTATCTGTTCTTTGATTTTCTTTTTTCGTGGTTTTCATCTTCTTCCACCATTTTCGTTTCTAATAGGTTATTTAAGAGAAAAGCCCTAACTTAAGAGGTTATTTAGTTGTTTCCCTATTTTGATTTGTTTACTAATCCACATTATTTTGAGTTGTTTAAGAGGAAAACCGTAATGCACAAATTTAAGAGGAAAACCGTAATTCCAATGATTTTGAGTTGTTTAATGCTGTGTATTTTGTCCTTGTTTGACTTGATTTTGAATTGTTTAATGTTTGTGTATTTTGGAAGTTGTATGTGGTCATTGATGTGCAATTGTTTAATAACCCCAAACAAAGCTAAAAGAATGCTGTTTTTTTGTCTTTTGTTTTGTAGATGACAACAAATATCACCTTCTATTATCACACCCCAGGCAAATTTGTACGAGATGAAAATCGGAAACTCTTTTATGTAGGTGGTAGAGTAAATAGTGTGCCTCCAATGGATATTGATTTGCTAAACTATTTCGATTTGGTGGAGTTATTTAAGTCTTTGGGCTATCACGATTTGACGGCAATGTATTGGATGCATCCGAATTATCCTTGCCTTAATAGTGGCTTAAATAAACTAAGTTGTGACAAGGACATCAATCTTATGTGTGAGGCAGCAATCAAATCAATGAAGTCAAATGAATGTAGTGTTCATTTATATATTGAGCATTCGGTGTTAGGGTTGAATGATGTTGAGATTGTGAAGGATGTTGATATTGTGGAGGATTTAGGTACCAAGCTTGTCACAGGGAATGATGTGGAGGATTTAGGTACCAAGATTGTGGAGGATGTGGAGGATTTAGGTACCAACAGTGTGGAGGATGTCCCAATTGTGGAGGATTTAGTTGATGATGTTGCTTCAGAGGATGTTGAGGATTTAGGTACCAAATCGGTCTTAGGAGAAGTTGAAACTTCAGAGGATTCCACATACATTCTGACTCAATATAATGAGAGTGATGACACTGATTTGGAAGAAATTCTTGATGGTGAACTTGAAGAACTTTTCGGTAAGAAAAAATCAGCTTCTCCAATCAAGAAATGTTCTAAAAAGAAGGATGTTGTGGTAGTAGAAGAGGGTAGTGATGATAGTAGAAGGATGTCTTTTGAAATCAATGGGTATGGTTCGTATTCCGAGGGCATGAGGACTCCAATCTCAACAGATGATGAGGGGAATTCAAGGCCAATTTTTCCAATGTTTAGGGAATCCACTACATTTGGTCAAGTCAACCTAGTACTTGGAATGGAGTTTGAGAACTTGGAGATTTTCAAGAATGCTGTTAAAGACTAAAATATTAACCTTGGAAGACAATTTGTGTGGAAGAAGAATGATAGTGATCGGGCTAGGGCTGTTTGTAAGGATAATGATTGTCCATGGGTTGCATAATGTTCTCGGGGTAGCAATGACAAGGCTTATCAAATAAAGACACTTGACTTAGAGCATACATGTAGTAGAGTCTTTACAAACAAGGTTGCGGATAGGGATTGGGTTGCGAGTAAATTAGAGAAAAGATTGTTGACTCAACCGGACCTTAAAAGGCGACATGTATATGACATAATGAAGGATGAGTTTCATGTCCACTTGAATGAGAAGGTGGTGTCAAGGGCACTGAAAAAGGCTAGAATGAAAGTGGAAGGTTCTGAAAAAAGAGCAATATGGGAAGACATGGAATTACTTGGGTGAGTTGTTGAGAAGCAACCCCGGATCAACAGCAAAGATGGATGTTTTACCACGTCCTGGGTTACCACCTTTGTTCCCACGACATGGAATTACTTAGGGGATGATTTGTAGTTTATTTTGGAGAATATGTAACTAATGAACAAATAGTGCTTTTGTAGTTTATTTTGGTGCACTAATGAACAAATGGTGCTTTCTAATGGATGTTTCCTTTGTATGATTTCAGTTTCCAGTTCTTTCAGTTATATCATTTATTTCAGTTTCCAATTCACACACAAATACACACCAATTTTAGATAGAAACAACAACACCAACAATTTAAAATCAAACAACAATATAAGGTTCATTACAACAACATAAGGTTCATTACAACAAGATAGCAAATCATGCCATAGTCTAACAAGCTAAGGTTCATTACAACAACATAAGCTAAAAATATTTCCTAATTCAATATTAGAATCACTAAATAGCAACAATCACAACTCCAACTATCCATACATAATGTTTCCACCCATTAGCTCCTTGCACTTTCAATTGCATCATTTCAGTCATTTTGATTTGCATTGCATCCATCTTCACTTCAACTTCGTACATATGATTTTCCATCGCTTCTAGCTCCTTTTCCAATTGAATGATTTTAGTTTCTTGGAGGTCAATCTGATTATGGGTCTCAAAGAATTCATCAACCCATATGAAACATTTACAATTTCGCATGTGGTTCTGCATTGTATACAAAACTATGATTAAAATCTGCAAAGTAATGGAAACAGAATTAACATTTACAGCTTAATTACCTTAAAATTAGGGCACCGAAAAAACTCTCTATTGGGGTTTGCTGCTGTCTTTGAAAGGGTTACATCAGCTTTTAACCCACAACAACATCTTGGGCCACTCCAATGCCTACAAATATTTGTTGAATCGCAAGAATAAAAGTGAGTAGTTTGACATCCATGACTGCTCATTCTTGTAATCAACACTCAAACTACCAATGAACGAATAGAAATCAGATTATAAAATGGAATTAAAAATCACACACGAATCATGAATCAAAACGAAAAATAGTCAACAAAACCTACCTTCTGGTCGTTCTTTCTCTCTCAACTGCGTCCTGGTGCGTCCTTCCTCCTTCAATGGCGAACACTGGTTCTGGTTTCAGAAACCACTGTTTTGATATTGAAGAAAACCACTTTAGGGACTCATTTGTCCCCTTTTAACATTTGTAAATTCAGGAACTTATTTGTCCCAAAATAAACACTTAACGTGACACGTGGCACTTAACGTGCCACGTATGAGACGTTGGATATGCTGGCAACGTCAAAATGGATGGAGGGACTAACGTGTCCCGTTTTGGAATTGTCAGGGACCAATGTGTCCTGAAAAAATTGTGAAAAATTTGTCAAAGACCAATTTGGGCCTTTACTCAAAATTTTATTGACAAACGTTTCACAATAAATCAAAGACCAAGATTGCAGAAATACAAGATGAAGTTTCTTCGATCCACATGCAATTCTTATTATAAATAGCATATTTAGCTAAATAATTGGTGGTTTGGTTGGTTCACGCCCAACATGTAAAAATTTAAAGCTATGAAAGTAAGCATTAAAATTAATATAATCCCCAATAATAGAACCAACATTGGTGGGAGATCGTTGATGTGTTTAGCGCGGAAAACATATTAGAGCTCTGTTTGGCGTGTCTCATCCGCTAGCAGATCTAGCGGATAAAAGTAATGGGTGATGAGTACACGTGTTTGGTAAGCACTAGCGTTTAACATTTTTTGGGTAGCGTTTAGCGTTTTTTCAAATGCTACTTCAAGTAGCGTTTTTTCAAACGCTAGCAAATAGCGTCTCATTTTTTTGGCATTTTTACCCTTTTTATTTTTCTTAAATTACTTCTCTATTCTTATTAAATAAATGTAATCTTGATTTAAATAAATATATTATTTTATGTCATTTTACATTTATCAGCAAGTTCAACCGCTAGTTTTACCAAATACATCATTTGCTATCAGCTATATTATCCGCTATCCGCTACTTTTTACCAAATAGAGCCTAGAAGCATCCGATTCCACTGCCAACAACCAGCAGCCACCACGACAGCATCAACATGTCTCAACACAACACCAATACTTCACTTTTTTTGGACCTGCTGCGTCACTAAGCTTGTAGCAACCATTAAGGGGGTGTTTTTTTTTAACACCCCCCTTGAACCCCATACCCCCCTTTTGCGCTAAATCCCCAAAATACCCTTAAATTATTATTTTTTTTTATAAATTTGCGGAAATACACATATTTTCGGATGGCAGAAATATGGGTTTTCCGGAAATACCTGTTTCTAAGGTATTTCCGGAAAACCCATATTTTTGGCTTCCGGAAATACCTGTTTCTGATAATCGCGCAAAATAATTGTAACCGAACGTGAAATCAAATTACGCGAAATAATACAATAAAAATAGAATAAAAATACAAAAAAATAATGCAACTAAATGTTCAAAATCTGTAAAGCAGCCAACAGACTATCATAAACATCTTCAGGAATGCCGTCGACTCCGTCGACTGACAAAAGACGATCATAGGCATCCTGGACATGCGTAGCTGTTGTCATCCCGGACTCGAAGGGAAGTGGAACAACATCCTCAGCAGCTGCAGGTGAAGGTGGAGCCGGATTCAGGCGGGGAATGGACACCTGGAAGTACCATGGTAGGTACTCGTCATCACAAGCACCCTAGACGGGTGTCCGTCGACCGCTGTCCCTGAAAGCCCGTGCTGGGGATGATAGAACATCAACTGCTGTACTATGACCTCTGGAGATGGACCTGGGCCCGAAATAGGTGGATCAGGAATCTGCTGGACATATCCAAACTGCCAACGGACCCTGTCTGGCATATAAGGCACCTCCACATCCCCCCACAGCAGCCAACCTCTGAATAATGAAATGTTGTGAAACCGGAGGTACTGTCTGTGGTCGTCCCAGGGGCTCCATATGACATGCTCCCTCTGCAAGTCATCCAGCAGCTGCTGAAACTCTGGAAGCTTGATACTATCGCACTTCTTGTTCGCCCACCTGCTGCAACGTGGAAGTTGACTGGCACCGAAGTCTTTCCGAACCACGATGGTGGGGAAATACTCATATCCAGCATTAAAATAATAAAAAAAATAAGTAATTATATAAATAAAAGTAATTAAAAAGAAATAAAAATAATTAATTAATTAGTTACCTGCAACAGAGAAGCGTATCCGCCAATCTGCGACGTCTCCCAGTAACAAAGCATCATTCAGCTGCTCGTAGAGAATAGCTAGAGCAGCTGGACCCCAAGCCCACTGGCCACATAGGGCAAAGTCCGAAATAAGATTCACCCACTTGACAGGGACAGATGTGTGACTCTTGTCGGCAAAAATGGTGCTGCCCAATAAGTGTAGCAGATAGCACCGTGCTGCCTGATCAAGTGTAGCAGATAGCACCGTGCTGCCGGTCCCCTGTTGAACTGACACTCTGCCCAGCAGGCTGTGTGGTCAATGCCCAGCAGGTCAACTCCATCCCGAATAACATCGACAGTGTCAAAATGTGGCCGATGCGCCAACGGTGTGCCGGTGAGCGGGAAGTGGAGCAACGCGGACACGTCGTCCAACGTCACTGTCATCTCCCCCCCACGGCATGTGGAATGAGCTGGTGTCAGAATGCCACCTCTCCACAAAAGCTGATATGAGCTCGTGGTTGATGTTGCCGAGAGGTGTGATGTCCAGCTCAAACAGATGGGCCTGTTGCAACAAATTATTAAAAGTAATTAATTGTTAAAAAATAAACAAATTATTAAAAGTATTACATGTCCCATCTGTAGTCTATGGACGCAGTGGACATGTAACCGGTGTAATAAAACCTCACCATCATGCTGAGCAACCTCAACCTCAGCCTGGTCATCTACATGCATGGCGTCTGGCTCAGCCTCCTGCTGCTGCTCTCGCTCTCGGACACGTCTCTGACGCTCAGACGCGTGTCCGGCCTGTCTAGTCCTCAATCAGAACCTACTCCTACTGCCAGAAGGACTCTGCTCATCTTCTCCCGCTCCTGAATGCTCGCCTCGCTATAGGTTTGCTGTTCTGGTTGCCACTGAAAAAAGCAAAAAAAATAATTAAAAGGGAATTCCAAAAAAAATCAAAAACATTCCGGAAATACGTCTATTTCCGGGAAGTTTAGGGAAAAAAACTCACGTTTTTCGGAAATATGATGGAATGATGAATGATTTTGTTTTTTAACAATTTTTTAAGGGTATTTTGGTCCATTTAGTCAATTTTGGGGCGGGGGGAGGGGTATGGGGTTCAACGGGGGGGTAAATTTGGACCTCCACTTAGCATCCCCAACATCACTGCAGTAGCATATCTTCAAGAGCTACACATGGAGTATAACATCCTTAGATGTATCAATAATATTTCTTTCCAACCAATCCAGAAATGGTACCTGCCTAAAATCATGCGAATTATATACCACACCTAAAGGGGAAGCAAACTGGACTTGTTTTGATAATGACACTCTATAAGGCAATTTGACTACTCTAGCCCAAAAAAAAATTAAATACCAAAATAACACACTTTTTAGATTATTTATCAAACTAGCACACATCCAATTTTTAGTTCAGAAGTCGGCCCCCACCAAAACGACTTCTGAACTAAAAACTGTAATTTTTTTTTCAATTGTAGTTCAGAAGTCGCCCCCCACCAGGGTGACTTCTGAACTGTGTTTTTTTATTTTTTATTTTTCTTCTATATTAATTTAAATAAATTTAATTTAATCAATTTATTTAATTTAGAAAATTAATATTGTTAATTCAAAAAATTACGTTAATATTTACGAAAAAAATTAAGAGATTAAAAATTGGAACATAAGATAATATAGAAAAAAGACTGAAATAAACAACAAAATTTGCAGAAATACAAGAAGAGGAAAACATGATTGAAACTAATTCCACCAAACATTTTACGCTCGAGGGAAAACCCGACGGATGATCTCATCGGCGGAAATTTTGGTTTCGACTCACAATTCGATAGGACTCCGAGTATGAGGTTGAAACATCTCATGGTGCTGAAACATCTGTCGAACGTCACCGTCGCTCTTGATAGTCATTAGGCCCCACCGAATATGATTATGTTCGCCGATCCGGGGGAAGCGATAAACGATGCGAGTGATTGTTTGCTCCTCACCCTCCAGCTGCGCCTTTTCCGTTAGTTTTTCATTCAGTTCGGCGAAGGTGATGTTGTTCTTAAGCCTGGAATAAATGGTGTTTGGACCACTAAAATACACACCATCTTTTTCCCTGTACAGAACATGGGCCTGACAAAGAAGTGTACAGTAGTGGTTGATGACTCTTTCCGGTATGATTTGTTGTGGTGGGGGTGGTCGCAGAAGATGAATGATTTCTTCCGGAGTGCGTATTGTGTCCACGTACAGCTCCAAGATACTACGTCCCATTGGAATGTTAGCATGAGCTTCCATCATTGCGCGAACGTCGTCGTCGCTTCGGATCTCCATGAAAGAATACCCGTATGTCCCGTCATCTCCACAATTGTACTTACTCTAACGGATACGCTCCACGTCTTTACCCCACCCTCCCTCTGGCCGTATCTTCCTCTCAACCTTCTCCTTGAGTTGGGCGAATGTGATGTCCTTATTCATCCTACAGAAGATATGATTAGGACAACCAAAGACAACACCATGTTCATTGGTGGTTACAGTTCCACTGTGATGAAGGGCGGTTAAGAATTTGTCATTTGAGTACTGGGTTGGGCACAACTGCCATTCCATTTCAGCGGGTTGGGCGACAGTGTTTGGGAAGAACCAGAGAAGAGAAGATGAATCAGAAATATAGGTTTAGGGTAAACTGTTGGTGTGAATTTGAGTGTAATGTGAGAATGTATTTATAATAGGGGTGATCGTATGTAAGCCGTTGATTTTGGAATATCTTAACTGTTGATTTTAGGGTTTAGTGTCGGCAAAATCTAGGCCGTTAAATAGTGTCGGCAAAATCTAGGCTGTTAAATAGTGTCGGCAAAATCTAGACCGTTAAATAGTGTCGGCAAAATCTAGGCCGTTAAATAGTGTCGGCAAAATCTAGACCATTAAATAGTGTCGGCAAAATCTAGGCCGTTAAATAGTGTCGGTAAAATCTAGGTCGTTAAATAGTGTCGGCAAAATCTAGGCCGTTAAATGCACACTGTAATAGTGCACTCTGCACAATGCACACTTTAACAGTGCACTATGCACAATGCACACTGTAATAGTGCACTTTGCACAATGCACTATGCACTCTGCACAATGTACACTTTACAATGTGCAATCTGCACAAAGCACTATTAAAGACAAAAGAATAAATTATTGATCCAAATGTAAAAAATGTCACATAAGATTAAAACCTTAAAATTAATAACTTAGTTAATTTAAAATTACAATAATTGATAAATTAAACTAAAGACAGTTCCACACTGATAATTTAAAAAGACAGTACAGAAAAAAATTAACGAAGAAGATGAGACCCGGTTCCTCACTGTCGAGGTTTGGGGACACGCCGTGGACATTGATGCGGATGTGGTGGTTGCTGTTCTTCCTCAGTAGGGGCAGGGGGCGGTGGCTCTGGAAAATATTGGGGAACTGATGAAGAAGTAGCACCACCGGCCTGCTCTTGAATTTGACGAAGCAACGCCACAGATTGTGCAGAGCCGGGTTGGACCCCAAAGCACTCATAGAACATATCGGGGTCCCTTTCGGTCGTAGAATGTCGATATGTATCTTGAAAAGGAGTATGTTCTACTGACTGGTTGTATGGTTCGTTAAATGCCGATGTTGGTGTGTGGGAGATAGAGTGGCGGTGAGGCACATCTTCTTGGAATGTTGGTGTGTGGGAGATAGAGTGGCGGTGAGACACATCTTCTTGGGTCCTCTGTTGAGTTGGTGGTGCACGTCGATGTCGATTACGGTTACGTTCTCGACCTTCGGTTTGAGTAGTTGGGGGAGCTGGCACGTCTTGTTCATCTTCTTCATCCACATCACCAACATTTGCAAGACCACGTGGATCCCTTAGATGTTGGTCGGCTGAAATGTATGGCCTTGATTTTTTTAGAAACCAGCGCATGTATTTATCTGACTGCGTCGGTTTAGCAAAGCACGGTCAACCCACAACACATCGATTTTGTCTATCATTCCATAAATCAATTGAATGTCTGTGATATACAGTCCAATTAACATCAGGCTGTCCCTGCATGGTGATGTTGTGCATGTGGCTCATATCTTTTGGTGCTGATGGTAAGTCTTGGACGAGGCCAAATTGCAAGGTCACTCTATCCGCATGGTGCCATTCTACAATATGGAAACAGACCATAGCCGTGTTTGTAGTCCATATGCCGTAGTGCCGAAATGCTATTTCTGGCAAATTGAATTCTCGATATGGCAACCACTCAAACTCTTCATGTGCCATGCGGTCTATTGTTGATCTGTACAAAACAAGGCTTGATGGACACTTAGTGTGGCTAAGTGGCGTGCGAACCCATCTAGTAAAAAAATAAATTGTTAACATAAAGAAGAAATATAATTGTTAGTATTCAGAAGTTGTGTCAAATTTTTACCTCTTTGCTAGTGGCCATTCATAAGGACTGTTGCAGTCTGGTGCTAGGAACAGCATGCGGTACTGTTGCACCCGAAAAAGTCCCCGAGGGAGAACCTTCCTCGTTCACAACTTTTCCTATGACAATGAAGCCGCCACCAATATTTATTAAGGAAAATATTAGGAAAACCTTTTTGGAAGGCGATTGGTCTTGCGAAACTAGAGAATAGGGTTCGGGGGTCGGTTACGCGCAGGGAAGGTATTAGCACCCCACACGTCCTCTCTACTGAGAGGGAAACTTTAATTAAATGTGTGGTTTTAGTGTGTTGACTTGAAAATACTTAATTTTGCCTCTCTACTTCTTATTGAAAAATTCTTAATGAAAATCTTTATTTATTATGAAAAAAGGGGGGGAAAATGGGTTTTTAGAAAAAAAAAACGCTTGACGAGACATGGCCTGCTCCTACGTATCTCCCGGTGCGATGGAGAACTCAAAGCTACGTAGTTCTTCTTTATCCTGAAAAAGGTTTTTGTCTTTTATCTTTTTAGTGAGTTTTCGAAATAGGACGAGCATTTAGTGAATGATTAAACTAACCAAGGTTATGGGTAATCACTGCTAAGTAATCTTGAAAATGAGAGTCACTACCACCAGTCAGACGAACAAAGGTTCTGATTGACTATTAGTAGCAACCCGTTTTTTATTTGCCTTTTTGAAAGTGGTTTTCGAAAGAGATTGATTGGCACGAATGATCAGACTAACAAAGGTTATGAGTGATCATCGCTTGTTGTTCTTTGGGGAAAAATACATCGCTACCAATAGCTAGACGAACAAAGGTTCTGATTAACCACTAGCGACGATGGGTTGAAAATGATTTTAGAAAGGAAAATGTTTTTGTTCTGAAAATGATCTTGGTTTGCGAAAGTGATTCTTTTTTTTTTGTTACGAAAATAACTTTTCTCTTTTCGTTATGCAAATGCTAAACTTTTTATGGTTGCGCTTGACGAGAATGTGACTCGCTCCTACGTATCCCAAATGGGAATCAAAGCGACGTAGTTCTAAGGAGCCTTGAAAATGAAAGTCTTTTTGTTTTGGTTTTGAAAAGTGAAGGGCGTTCATAATGATCAAACTAACAAAGGTTATGGGTGACCATTACTAGAACCCATTTAAGTGCATGTAAAAATCTTTTTTGAAAAATAAAAGCCTTCATGATGACCAAACTAACAGAGGTTATGGGTGGCCATCACTAGCACTTGCTATGACTTCGATGCTTAGGAAAATATCTTTTGAAATTGAAAGCATTCATGATAATCAAACTAACGAAGGCTATGGGTGATTATCACTAGTAGCTTATGCATATGAAAACATCTTTTTTTTTAAACTTAGGCTCTTAGGACAATCAAACTAACAAAGGTTATGAGTGATTGTCACTAATTACCATTTTCATGCTGAGCTATTTAGAAAAGAAAAACAACGAATGCAAAAAGATTTGGAGATTCAAGCATGGCACAATCATTGAAATCGAATCCTTAGGCAAACAACAACATGGTCATAACTTGCAATTAATCTCATTTGAATTCTTGAGCAAACACTAGCCTAGACTACACATATTAAACCACAACACATAAATAGGCAAAGAAGGAACTTGAATTGGGCATTAAGCAAAAACGCAAGAGTAGGCAAGATTGGACCTAAATGCACATCTAATGGAAGATGCTAGGCGAGAACCATGCTCAAATATTTCTACAAAACGCAAGGGAATCTAAATGCGCATCTAGTGGAAGATGCAATGTAAGGAATGAGCCTATCCAAGTATTAATGATTCCACATGAGAGTAGACAAGGAAGTGATAGGCACAAATGAACTCAAACGAGTAGCCTCAAGCATGATCATTGGCAAACCCTAAACAAGCAAGTCATCTTAACAATCAAAACACCAAAGCATGTTGAATCACCTTGGTCAATCCTCAACACTTAAATTAATGTGCACAAGTGCACAAGTGTGAATCTTCTTGCCAATCATCAACTTAAACAACATATGAACTAAAAGGGTTGAATCATATAGATCAAACCTCATCACTTTAAGCAAGGTGCACTAGGCACAAGTGAGAATCATATTGCCTATCATCAACTTGAGACAATAAGCAAACATATAAAAACTCTATTTGTTCACAACATGCTACCCAAATACATAACCAAAAACCCATTTATTTTTGAAAGCAAATGAGATAACGCAAGGAAACAAACTAGATTGCAATTTTTGGTAAAAGGTTCATGTGATTAGGCAAGGAAATGCACAAAACTAACATAAACCCTATTTTTATGCAAACATGCGAAACATAATATGCCATGAGACAACATTTTATTTCATGAAATGCAAGAGTCAAGATCCAAATCAACACAAATCAACAATCATTCAAGGGTGAGAAACACCATAAGCACCAAAGCCTCCCTAAGTGCTTGTCAAAATGCTTGAGATGCATTTTTCCTTCAACAACAACAATTATACTAACATATTTACATAAGATGTAACTCTAAATGTAATGAAATGCTTAGTATGCAAAAACAAATTGACGATCTATATTTTTGATGCTAAAACTTTGATGATGATGCTAAGATTCAAGAATATACCTTAACTCCAAGCTAAATAAGCAAGAAATAAGACGAATGAGTGCTAAACCACTTGAATTTACTCTTTAACCTTCAACCTTGAGCTTGATTCTAGAGATTTGAAGATGAATCTTTGGGAAGAATGCAAGAATGATGAGGGGGATGTTGAAGTAAAACAAAGGGTGTAAATAGCACTATGGGCTTTTAAGAAAATAAAAAAAAAGCAAAATGGGGTTGTATGTGAGTAAAACAGGGGGTGTAATAATTGAAGAAGGGCGTAAATAAAAAAAGGGGAAATAATAAATAAGGGTGTAAATAAAAAGAGTTGAAATAAACAAATAAAGGTAAAAATAAAAAGGGTTGAAATAAATAAATAAGGGTGTAAATAAAAAAGGAATGAAATAAATAAATAAGGGTGTAAATAAAAGGGTGGTTATCATGAAAAGGGGGAGTGTAATTGGCGAGAACTGGGCTGCATTTTTTTAAATATGGGCTTACAAGGGAGGTATGGGTGTTAAAACGTGGGGTGTGGGTGGTGAACTTGATAAAAAAACAAAGGAACAAAACAAAAGGCTCAGACAAATCACTAGACATCCAGGATGGAAACCTAATTTCTCTCTTCTCTAAGGATGCGCCGTTTCATCTTGTTTTGGGGAAAGAGGGGGAAAATTTCACAGGAGAGAGAAAGTGAAAAAGAAAGGGAAAGAGTGAGATCTAGAGAGGGGGGGACAGCGAGATTGAGAGGAGTGAAGGGGATGGTAATGGTGGTGTTCTATTTTTTTTCTCTCTTCTCCTTTTTGGTTTGTTTAGTTTTTTTTTTATGGTGGCGGGGCTGTGGTGTCTGCGAGGTGAGAGAGAGTAGGGGCGTGGTGGTTGTAGGAGGGAGGGGTGGCGACGGTGAGGAGGAAGAGAGGAGAGAGAGGGACGGCGGTGGTGAGTAGGGGTGGCCGTTTGGGGTTCATGGCGGTGCGCGAAGGTTTGTGGTTGTGGTGAGGTTCGGTCACGGTGGAGAGAGAGAGAGAGAGAGAGAGAGAGAGAGAGAGAGAGAGAGAGACGGTGGTGAGTAGTGGTGGCCGTGGGTTTGTGGTGGTGACCGGCGGAGGAGGGGTCGCGACGGTTGAGGGGCGGTGACGTTTTTTAGGGGGACGGCGGCGGTGGTTGGTGGTGCGCGGCGGTTTCCGGCGACGGAGGGTGGTGGTTGTTGGGTGAAGAGTTTATGATGATGGTGAGTGAAGAGATGCTTGAATGGCTATGGTGGTTGAAGCCATTTTTGGGTTGATATTTTTGTTTTTTGAAATCTAGTGGTTCTGTTGTTCCTTTCCTATTGTTGTTTTTTTTTCTATTTTTTTTTACCCTCTGGAATCGTCCCCCTCTCCCCTTCTGTTTTTTTTGATTTTTTTTTCCTGTCCCTCTACAGTTCCTCTCCCTTTACTGTTGCTCCTACAAATATATTTATAGTGAAACTTTTATGGTGTAGGTGTGGTGTTGATGTAGAGGAGCAAAAACTATTAGGGACAAGCAGCAAAAGAGGTGCTGCAAAGTTGCTTGGTTTCACCTAATTTGGAATAAAAACAAAGGGACAAGGAGAAGGAGCCTTTAGCTTCATTCTCAAAATAAATTTTCTTTTGCAAAGCACAGACAAGTCCTCAGCTATGGTGGAGGTCAAAGGCTGAGATGTTTGTTCACAAAAATGGGAAAAGCAAAGGGACAAGGAAAAAGAAGTTTGAGCTTCATCCTCCAAATGGCTTCCATGATCTACAACAACAACAAGACGCTGCCTCCTTTGTTTGGCTTTTTGCTTTTAAATTTTCTATTTTTTTATTTTGTCTTGACTTGCAAAAACTTTGACTATTTTGGTTGTATCATTTTTGGACAGATTATGATAAAAACTTATATTCAAAACCGATTTTGTTTTATTTATTTTTGATAACAATAATAAGAAATTAAAGCTAATAATAATAACAATAATTATTAGATTAGCAACAATAATAACAATGGAAATAATATTCGCACATGACCTGACGCCAACACGTCTGGGTAAAAAGAATCACAATGCACACACGATTAGAAACTGATTGTGCGAGCACAAGACATTTTTTGAGTTTTTTTTTAAAAAAAAATGAGAAAAATACACGTTAAAATTGGACGTTTACAAAAACACAATTTATTCAATTTTTTTCTAATTTTTTGAATTGGTCGGACAAAATTGGGGTATAACAGCTGCCCCTCTTTATTTGGATTTTGACAAGAAATATGGATTGCGCGAGACATATTTCGAGGCAAAATCGTAATAAAGAATTCAGAAATTATACCAATTTTGTCTACTTGGAGAAACTCGAATTTTCTTTTTCTTTTCTTTTCTTTTCTCTCCCTTTTTTTTAAAAGATAGACGCTTTCGTGTCGATGCGAAAACAGTAAATGAACACTGACGTGCAGACAGAAAAGGTAAAATGGGCACTTGCGTGCAGACAGAAAAGTAAAATGGGCACTTGCGTGCAGAAAGCGGTAAATTGCCCAGGCTGCCTAAAACCTGTAATCCTTAAACGAACTCTTGACGAATCTGAGTTTGCACGTGGCTTTGGAGGAGCGCGTTTCCTGTTGGCCTTTCGAGCGACCCGGGGGATCGTTATCAGCTCCGGAACTGATATACAGATCAATGCACGGCGTCCACTGTATCTTAGGCTTGATACAACTATTCCGTTGAACCTCACATGGGGCTGCGGTCCATCGCGTTGCTCGTACACGATGTGAGACCTGGGCAGAAGGGAGCGATGATCTCTCTGGGCTCCAATCCGCAATGCGCGCCTGAGCGCTCTCTTTTCTTTTCTTTCTTTCTTTTCTTTTCTGTTTCTCTCTTTTCTTTTTTCTTTTCTTTTTCCTTTTTCTTTTTTTTTTCTTCTGAACTCTCAACTTGGGGGAGCATTTTTTGGAATCTGAAGGCGAGCATTAACACTTGTGGTGTTTATCCTCTCTCACTTGTCTGCATGCAATGCAAATGCCACGATTGCTATTTTCTTTTTCTTTTCCTTATGATGAATGTAATGCAAATGTCTGAATTTCTCTTTTCTTTACTTTATTATTATTATTATTATTATTATTATTTTCTATGTCTGATGAGTGCATGATTTTATGCTTGGTGAATGTAATGCCTGACTTTATTTGTTTTATTGCTATTTTGCTTTTCTTCTCTTCTTTTCTTTTGCTCTTTTTATGAAGTGCAGGTATGCGAATGCAAAATTTTGGTGTTCGATGATATGTAATGAAATGGCAGATGACATGCAATGGAAAACTTTTTCTTCTTTGCCTTTTTTCTATGAAATGGGAATAATGCTATAAAATGATGAATAACATGAAATGATGAATGACATGGGATGTTTTAGCTTTCTTTTCTTCTGTGAGATGCAAGCATTGATGTGATGCAACTGTATTGCTTTGATGTTTGATGGGATGATGAATTTTTAGTTCTTTTTGTTTTATGGAACGCAAACATTACTATGATGTAGACGACACTGAATGTTTTTGTTTGTTTTCTTTTTTGCATAGGGACCTTAGGATTCTTGAGTGATCAATTCAAGTGTCCTATCGTGATGACTATTTCGAATGTACATTCGACTTAGTCTCCTATTTATTGAAAATAATTTTGTATTCTGAAACTTGATTTGATGTCTGATGCAATGATGATGAATGCTTTTCTTCTTTACTATTTTCCTCTATGAAATGCAAGTATTAATATGGTGCAACTGACCTGGAACGTTTTTTCTTTTTGCTATGTGATGAATACACAAAATGCGAAGATGCAAGTGTAATGCTTTGATGCATATGCTATAATGAATAGATTGAGATGCCTAGATGCATGAGGCAGCCATTTTTGTGATGATGAGATGCGAGACTTTGAATGCAAGGAATTGAGATGATTATTGACCATTCTGTTGAAAAATTGAATTTGATTCAAACTCCGGTGTTCTCAAGGTTTTTATTTACAAACAACCTCACTTGTTTTCTCTTTCTTTCCATGATGACTGAATTTTAGATATCACGTAAACAACTTGTGTTCTCTCTCTTTGAAGCATTGTCTAGTAAGCATGCAAAAGAGTGCAAATGTGAATGAATGAGTCAGTTAACTTGGAATTGGTTTAGGGCATGGACATTTATGGCAAGTGAAGGAATGACAGACATGGTTATTGCCGAAGCTCATGAGGGATCAAGAGATACAAGATTGCCCCAATTCAGGTCTTTGATGAGTGAATAGTTTGCCCCTGTCTAGTGGTGACAACAACTAGAGGCGTAGAAGATGATGAATTGGGAATGCTTCGGCTTTTGAAAGGGAAGGTGGATCAAAAGAGATTTTGTCTCAACCCATAAAGTTTGATGTTGCCCCGGTCATAACAAGGACAAAGCTACCCCAATTAGAATGACAAGGCCTTGTTTAGGATAGTGAGTTGAGAGATTTCCCCAGTGAGGTTTTGTAGGAATGAATGAGGTGAAGGAATGGGAACGCGCTTGCCCCACTTTCGAATGACATTTCAAATGGTTTCTTTGAGTGTGGTTGTGAAGGGCGACAGAGTTATGGTGATGGTTATGAACTGAGGGTGATATATGAATGGGGTGGGCAATGAACAAAACTCCCCAAAGTTGAGTGGAGTGAGAGGTGAAGGGAATGCCCCCTAGTACACACTTTTGGTTTTCTTTAAGAACAACTCAAATGCAATGAAAGTTTTGACTTTTTAGTATGATGAGAGGCTCCACTTGGTGACCACTAGACCTTGTTTTAATGCAACACGAATGCATCTTGGAGTGCAAGTCCTTCTTCTTTTTTACCAACTTTCCTTTTTCTTGTTTGTTTGTTTTTTTCTTTTTGAGCAGCTTTCTTTTTTCTGCTTGTTTGTTTTTTTTCTTTTGAGCAAACACGTCGCAAAAAGATAAACTTATTTGTCCTAAAATTAAAACTTGAGAAAACGAAGGCAATTAGTCATTGATCGAAATGGACTTTTTAGGGTTGTGATGTGGAGAAGGGGATGATTGAGCTTAATGAAGTGTTTGGGGTTGATGGGGAGGATGGGTCTTATTCGGTGTTGGCCGATGGTCAATGATTTGTGAAGGAGATGGATATTAAGTTTGATGAGGTGTTTGGGGGTGGTCACACCCAATGAGGTGTTTGAAGGTTTTATGAAAGAAGAGATGGCTAAACCCAATGAATTGAGGGATTTTTTGAAAGGGGAAGTGATTTAACCCATTGAATCTGAGGGCTTTTTTGAAAGGGGAAGTGATTGAACCCATTGAATCTGAGGGCCTCTTTGAAGGGGAGCTCTTATGCTTCATGACAAAATGTATTGATTCTTAATTTATACTCCCTTTGTCTTCCTTTCTTTGTTTTGGGATTCTCCTTTTTGAAACTTTGTTATTCCCCTCCTTTTGTGGATTTCCTTTCCTTTTGACTTGGGTGAGAATGATATACCATCTTTGATGTGGAATTAACCCTCGTCCAGAGTGATGGGGATATCTTGGGCTTTTCTTGGCTTAAGATGGGTAACAAAGGGTATTTTTGTGATTTTGAATCTTTGGCTTAAGAGGGGTAGGAAATGGACTTTCTGGGATTTTAGGTTCTTGAGGGTATGGAGAGATGGCCAAATTTCAAATCCTGATTGCTTATTTCTGTAAGACTTAACTTTAGGACAATAATTTATCTATCTTCATGTGTTTGCTCTTTTGCCCTAATTTTTGCCTGGACCGCTCTTTGCGAGTTTTCAATCCACCGGGCGCTCTTTTTTGCCTAAGCCGCCCTTTGCAGGTTTTCAACCTAGCGAGCTTATTTTATCTTTTTATTTATTATATATTTTTTAGAAAGATTTGCACTAAAAGAATATGATACCGACAAGGAAAATTAGTGATCACAGAATTGCCCCAGCATGGAGGACTTAAAGTGTTAGTGAGAATGAACCAAAAGGTCAAGTATGCACTGATGGGAGAGAATATGCGCTTTATGGGTGGATGGGGCGGGATTATACTTGGATGGGGAATGATGATAAATGAAGGAAGTTGACTGACTTAAACAAGAGAAACTGCACGTGGCATGCATGCTTACTAGAAGAACGCTTCAGAGAGTTAATATTGGTTAAAACATGATATGAAAACTTTTTTTTTTGATGAACTGTTTCAGTCTTTTATCATGGAATGGATGAGATGTAATGTCTTCTTTTGAAGGAAATACAAATGAGCTATTGATGTGAAAAACTGAGTGCCTTGGAACACCTTGAGTTTGCAAATGAGTGAGGGTAAACTTTTCCAAAAAGGAAAGATTACTTTGCAAGAACATCTCGTCTCTCATCACAACATTTTTGTTGTACGCAATGCATGGATGAAAACATTATGATGTATACATGATGAAAATGAAATGCATGAAAGCATATTCACTTGAAAAGTTTGATTATTCTAAAAGTTTTTTCTTTTTTATGCTTTCTTTTTATGCAAGACGAAATATGAAATGCCAATGCATCTTTGGATGATGAATGATGCAAGAGGCAAGACAAGATATGAAATGCCGATGCCCCCTTTTTCTTTCGAATGATGAAAGATGCAGGAATAATGCTTTTTTCTAAATGATGATTTCTTAGCGGCAAGACAAGGTATAAAATGCCAATGCCCCTTCCTTTTTTGAAAGATGCATGTATGGGGGAATGATGTATTTGAACTAAAGTGATGAGGTTAATGAAATGATGCATGAATGCTACATTTTGAATAAATTTGATGATGACTTGAGATGCTTTCTTGTTTTCATTTTTTTTTGGGCAATGAAACAATGATTTTTTTTTTTAAAATGCGTGGGAAGACATGATTTTTATTGAATGGAAATGCATGCAAGATGAGAGGTTAATGTATTATTTTTTCATGATGTGTGAAAAAGGACAACAATAATGCATGAGACGCGCTTCTAATAAGACACGATTTTTGGATTTTTCGAGAAAATTAGTAAAAAAAAAGCCTTAGTGAATGGAAACGCACACGTGCGGAGAATGCACTCCTGACAAACCTAAATGAGATAGAGAAAAATGCATGTATGAATTTTACCAAGTTTTTGTTTTATGCCATGCAAATGATGTCTTTATATGAAAATGACGGCGATTATGCGACTTGACATGCATGTGAAAAATAAGATGAAAACATTGTTTCGAGTTTGGTGACTGAAATTTTGGGAACATCACCTCATATAGCCCGGTAAAAGAAAAGACTATGATGATTTTTTGAAAGTTTTGCTTTTTACCCTTTTTTTTTGAAAATTTTGTTTTATGTATGATGGTGATGCTCTATGTGTATGCAGGATAAATGAAAGGGTTTTTATTGGCAATAATTCAAGTTCTTTTCTTTTTTTTGGAAAATGCGGGTCGTACGTTATTTCGTATGGACCAGTAAGAGAAAGGCTACAACGGTAACCCTTTCTTCTTTTCTTCTTTGGAAATCTTCTTTTTTTCGTAAAAATGATGGCGTGAGGCAACCAATTGTCGTTACTCTGAGTAACTTGCATGAAACATTGAGTGGATCCTGACTCAATACTTCACGCAATATACTGAAATGCTTTGGCATTTGGTTAACTCAAACTTATTCTCTTATTTGAAAACAAACCTCACTTGATAGGGTCAAAGTGTCCCGATATCGTAGAGTAACATCTCAAATTTGTAGTGCATAAACAAATTTGAGATATTACCCTTTGTCATTCGAATGCGCACTTTTACTCATTGAGCTTTTACATGAAGAGCTTTTCTATTTTTTCTTTGTTTAGAGAAGATGCATGCATTGGAAACCTTTCATTTTTTTTTCATTTCTAGTTTTGGAACATGATTTTGAAAATTATTTGGAGATGCAAATGATCTATTATAAAAAGGTTTTAGAAAGAATGTGCTTGACGGGGTATGACCCGCTCCTACGTATCCTCATTGTAATGAGGAATCAAAGCTTACGTAGTTCTACTGGGTCTTTTTTTTTTGAAATAATGCTTATGCATGAATGCCATGTTTTGGATGAACTTGGCGAGGAGCTTTTTCCTCTTTTTTGATTATAAACGAAATGCTTAAGCTATGAAGATGAAAATTGTTTTTTCATTTTTATGCAATGCAAGATGAATAATTTTTTTCAAAATTGGAACTTTATTTAATGCAAATGACGCAATGATGTAATGATTGTTATACCCCAAGTTTGTCCGTCTTCTTTTTCTAGTTTTAGTCGTTTATTTTACTTAAATCGTGTTTTGAAGTCGCGTGATTACGAGAATTATCAGTATGGCGTCTCAGTTACTAACCCTAGCCAATTTCAATTACCCTGTTCAACTAAATCGAAATACCGTTGTTTTAAATTAGGCGTGCACGCGAATGCTCGATCTTTTCGTCCGTTCTTCAATTTAATCTTCGTATTTGGATTTAAGTCGAACCTAATTGGGACTAACAAAGTCATTTTTCTCGCGATTGGGCTTGTCGTTTCAATTTGGGCTTAAGAACGCGATTCTGAGATAATTTTAGCGTTTAGTGGTCAATGGGCTTATTTATTCTATTTGGGCCTCGCTCTCACACACTTGTCTAGTTGGGTCCGATATCGCTTTTGTATTTGGCCCAATTTCTTTTATTATTTTTACTTTGTCTATTAATTTATGTTGGGTAGTATATATAGTCTAAAAATGTCAAAAAAAATTCTATTTTTTTATTTACAATTTAATAGTGTTTAGGAGTCCAAATGTCCAAAAAAAATACAAAAAAAAATTACATCAAAAAGGCCCAAATGGCCAGATTCGAAAATACAAGTCATAGACAGCAAATTAGGGTTTCCTAGCAGCACTCCAAGCTGCTACAGCTGCTGATGGGCTTGGATCCAAACCTGAAAAATAGCTAATTCAAATCAGCAGCTAAAAAGGGGGGGGGAGAGTCAGCCCTGAGTCAGCTACTAGCTGTCCAGAAGACAAGGCCATTAACCAGTAATAATCAGTAATCAAAAATTAATTTTCGGTTTCAAAAATATGGTTATAAAATGCTAATCTGAAAACCAAATGGGGGGGGGGATTCCACAGCAACTCTCACAGAAAATTCGCACACAGCAAATTCAAAAAAAAAGTAATAACAAGTTCGAAAATTCTGGAAGTGAAAAGAATAGCAGCAATAAAATAAAGCAGCAGCAAAGAAAACTCAGTTTTTCGCCCAGCCATCAGGTTCCTTTTTTCGTTTTGTTCTTTTCGCCATTATGGATTATTAGTGATAAACCTGGATGATTTAATATTGTAACTTGTCAAAATGTGAGAAGCCTGGATCATTAGTTATTATCAACAGATTCTGTTCAAAATTTGAAATAAGGAAAATAGATCTAAGGTTTAATTTTAGAAATGAAATAGATCAAAAAAAAATATAGAAGAGGAGCAGAAGAATAAAATCAGGAGACTGAGGAGAGTAGTAGAGATGAATTAAAAGGAAGGAAAACAGAAAAAAATGAAAACCGAACCTTTTTTTTTGGAATCACCACCGCCGGTGGTGGTCGTCGCCGGCAGGCGGACCACCGTGCATCCCCCTCACCATCAGTTGCCATCGCCGGCGTGCGACGCTGCTTCTCCAGCCATGTAGTCGTCGTGCAGCCCACTGATAACTCATATTTAGATGAGTTATTTATACTTATTCAAAGTTAAATCATGCAAGTTCTCTGGCAATAGTAGGTTGTTTCTATTAAGTTTCTGTTAGTTTATTGCTTTTTAGTTAGAAAGGGGCTAAATTATAAGTTCTAGGCATATTGGTGCCAATTGGCGCCTTTGTGAGCGTTTTGATGCTTCTTGTGTTTGTGCAGTAAACTGAACGTGGCAACGTCCCTCATCACGTCTGAAGAAGGGCAGCAGAGCAAGAAAGAAATATCTTATTTTTGGCGCACAAGAAATGATGGCCAAAGATCTAGAAGTGCAGAAGATCTTCTCTCTCCTCAGCACTGACGCGGCTGACGCACTGTAGCAGTGCGGTGTCACTTCAGGGCTGAGTCAACTCGCAAGCAAGCTTGGAAGGTGGGGAATGACATCAGCAAGCATGTGACCCTCTTTTGACCATGACTATTCTCTCTCTACAAAAGAAAAAGGGGGCATCATGCGAAATCATCCACGAATCCATTCATCATCCACCTTCCTCCATTTTCAGAGATAGTTTTTCTAAAAGAAGTTCTGGACACAGACTTCTTCATTTTAAATTTTCTCAAGCTCCAATTTTTATTTCCATTCGCAACCATTACTGTGAAGCTCAGACGTTGTAACGTCTTTACATCGTGCATGAAGGAAGGCTACTTAGGCGTATCATTTGCGTTTAGTCTCCTTTTCTCTATGTACGGTACTTGGATTTTAACTCCTCTTATTTCTGTAAGGATGCTCAGCATGAGCTAAACATTTGTAGTTGGGTTGTTGTTTTGCATGTAATGAACCTCTAGTTTAATGCTATGAAGTATTGATGTTTATGCGTTTTAAATCTTTGCATGTTAATATTTCCAAACTTGTTTTGAACTTGGCCACTTAAAACAAGTAGATTCATAGGTACAGACATGGTCTATGAAAAGAACTCAAAGATTTATGTGAATGAAAAGGTGGACTAAAGACATTTAGGCATTTTTATCTAAGTCTAGACATAGAATGGATAATAGTTCATAGGACATTGCTGTGGGTACTTAAAATACAGGAGTAGACCTACTTAGAACCTAGACATAGGAATTCTAGTACTTGAAGCTCTGACGTTTTGTGACTGAAAAGCACAGCTCTTTTGCAACAGCGTTGTAACACCCCGATAATTTCTAACTGGTAGAAGTTACCGAAGCGCACTACTGGCATACATCAGAGTGACTTTCCTTTTAACATATTGAACACATACTAAACTTCGATGAATCACTCATCGAACGTGCTTAAAATAACTGAACTGATCATAAATAAAGTCGGTCCTTACACCCTCAACTAGTGTTCAATACTTAAAACCGAAAGTCTGCGGAAGCGATTTACAACTTGAAATACATAAGTCGTACAATCGAGTAGTCTTAAGATACTGAATACAAAATACAGAGATACAAGGGAAACTGAAATATAAGACATAAAGAAATAAAGATAGCAGCTGCTCCTCAAGCATCTTCATAGCCATGCCTCACGGTCTTCAACTTTCCCTGCTTAACTGAAAACAACAACAATGGATTGGGTGAGACAACTTGTCTCAGTGAGTTCTATCGCGACCCCTTACTAATTCTCTCGGTTCAATTATGCTTGATTCATTATTCTGATTCTAACTCATAGTCCTCAAAATTGACTATGTGGCTAACTAACTGAAGTTGTCCTTATAACCCTTAAGCCGGTTACAAGAAACAACACATAAACTGAACTAAACGTTGTCCTCATAACCCTTAAGCCGGTTACAAGAAACAACACATAAACTGAACTGATATTTTAGCGTGTCACCGGTCACTTGGCATAATAAGCTTCCGGTGAACCCGTCCCCACTAATCGGCTGGGTCCCTGATGGGGCCTAGGTTCATAGGGCTCATGACTTCCCCTCCCCTAGCACACTAAACTGAAATAGGGTCGTCACCCTAACTGAACTGATGTATATATTTTAATATACCTGAACTGAACTGAACAATGAACTTAACATAACGATAAACTGAACATAATCATGAACTTAACTTAACATGAACTGATCCTAACATAAACTTATTACTAACGTGATCTAATTACTAACTTAGTCTAATTATTAAGTGATCTCTCATGGATTACTAAGGTTCGCTAACTTATCTTATCAATCTTACTAAACCAGTCGATCCAGCACAATACATCAAACACAAATTCATAACATGAAATTAATGGTCAATCACATGAGCATTCACTGCACCTGAACATAATCTAAACATAACCAATCACATGGCACTAATATAACTTGGATTCAATCACAGTCAAACGCATGGAATTTCAGTGCTCCCATCCTTGGGGAGATTTGGAGAGTGGATTAGAAGGGACTTGGGACCATTCGGAATAGCTTAGGACATATTTTAAAAGTTGGCATCAGAAGGATACGCACGGTCCGTGCGCTATGGCGCACGACCCGTGCGCGTTTTCAAAACGGCACCATGAGGTTCAGAGTCTCACGCACGACCCGTGCACCCATACACACGATCCGTGCGTGACTCTCTGTATTTCAGAAAAACTGTTTTCGCGTTTTCTTTTCTATTCCGATCGTTCCCGTGTCCATTCCGATTCACATTCAAACTCGATAACACATCAATACAGACATGGAAACCAGTACGTTCAGTACAATCAATAATATTCATTCAACAATCAACACACATCAATCAAAAATCATGATATGCCAATTTATAAGTTTCAGTCCAACAATTCATCAATCTCATGACTCAAACGATATTTTCGCAAAACGGTTTCGCACCGGAATTTCACAAATTCGCGACTCAATTAAAATGAAAAGGCTGAAAACAATCCTAGTGAGTATTAGAACTCACCTTTTCGTGACGACGATACACCCGACGCCGAAACTTCTCGAACACGAACTAACGGAATCTGCTCCTGCTGTTTCCAGCAACTAAACGCCAATTTGCAACAAGCGTAACTCACTCAAATCTCCACCAATCTTAGCAAAACGAGGGTCTACGGTGAAGGGAATTTTCTCTACTTTCTGATGGAGAAAGATTCACTTGCATGCAACCAGTAGATTGGGAGATATCAACAAAACAAGAGGACTGCTTCGGAACAGTGGCTGATTCTTAATCCGAAAGTTGTGAGCATGATATCTCTCTCATTTCTCAATGAAATCATGCGGTTCTTGTGCCCAAAATGAAGAGCTTTGTGTCTAGTTTCCAAAGGGACAAGAAGCACGATGATCGGAGGTCAGTACATGGAGATACGAACGAAACACTGAAGGTAGGTAAAACGGGTTTTACCCAGAATTTTCTGTTGCACTCTTCTTCTCTCTCAAACTCGAATTTGCATAGCTGTATGAAGGGAGATGATCAGGGCTGAGCCTGTGTGTGAAAGAGGTATCAGTGGAAAGAGGAGAGAAAATGTGAAATGATGGTGGTGAGATTTCTAACATGCATGGAGGATTACTCTCCTCCCCTCCCTCTCCCTCTCTTCTCGCCACTCACTCCCTCTCTTCCCTCTCAATCTCCTTACTTCAGTTTCTGAAAAAGAATGGGGTGTTTGTGTTTATTTTTCAGCTGGAATGGGGTTATATAGGAGCTATGGGAATAGACACTTTTACCCTTCACTTGGAATTTCTATTCCTAATGACTCCTACCATTCCTAACTAAAATATGATGAATTTAACTCAATCAAGCACATCATTTGCAAAATAAATCAATCAAGCAAATCACTTTCAATTTAAATAATTTCAATAAATTAATAAATCACTAATAATGAATATTATGCCATTATAATTAAATAGCAAAAATAGGGGATGTTACACTCACCCCAACTTTTAAAAAATTTTGTCCTCAAAATTGGACCAATCAAGACAATTAGTGCACAATATACCTTTCGCCGAATTCATCAACGGCCTTGCCTTTCGGAGCGTCCAACACAAAGACCATTTCCGCTAGCAGAGTTAGCATTCCATTCTCGGTTCCTCTTCTTCGCCGGACACTCGTGAGCGTAATGCCCTTCGTCTTGGCAATAATAACATACCGTCGTTCCCAGACGACATTCTCCTCCCTGGGGCCTTCCGCATTTGCCACAGTTGGTGGGCTTTAACAATTCTGACGCCTGCACTTGTTTACCCTTGCTGGAGGCACCTCTTGGTTCTTCCTCCGGAGTGGGCCATTCAGTCGCCTCCCTCTTCTTTACTGGGCACTTGTTAGCATAATGCCCTTCTCCCTTGCAATAAAAACACGCGGTTGATCTCAATCGACACCTTCCGCTGCGGGGCCTTTCACCCGCCGAACACTTAACGGACCTCGGAACTTCAGCTACCACAACTTGCTTTCCTTTGATGGAGGTATTCCTCGGTTCATCACTTGGGGTTGGTAATTCCAATGCCTTCTTCTTTCCTTTCCTATCCGCTTTCCTCCCCTCATTCGATCCGTTGAGATTTGTTTCTGCAACATACGCTCGCTGCTGCTGACTCATCAGTTCGTGATGCATCCACATCATGTCCTGCATCATCCGTTGTTGATTCACGATCACGTTCTGCATCCATTCAGATTGAGGATTGACAGGGACGCTTCTCCTACTTCCACCAGCCATGATTCTGCGAAATATGCACAAAGTGTTTAGTTGATCAGGCTAAACGTCTAATAGCATACTAAGAGGAATCACACTTAGAGGACTTAAGAGACTCATGATTCTAAGTCCGACTAGGTCGAACTGCTCTGATACCAATTGTAACACCCCGATAATTTCTAACTGGTAGAAGTTACCGAAGCGCACTACTGGCATACATCAGAGTGACTTTCCTTTTAACATATTGAACACATACTAAACTTCGATGAATCACTCATCGAACGTGCTTAAAATAACTGAACTGATCATAAATAAAGTCGGTCCTTACACCCTCAACTAGTGTTCAATACTTAAAACCGAAAGTCTGCGGAAGCGATTTACAACTTGAAATACATAAGTCGTACAATCGAGTAGTCTTAAGATACTGAATACAAAATACAGAGATACAAGGGAAACTGAAATATAAGACATAAAGAAATAAAGATAGCAGCTGCTCCTCAAGCATCTTCATAGCCATGCCTCACGGTCTTCAACTTTCCCTGCTTAACTGAAAACAACAACAATGGATTGGGTGAGACAACTTGTCTCAGTGAGTTCTATCGCGACCCCTTACTAATTCTCTCGGTTCAATTATGCTTGATTCATTATTCTGATTCTAACTCATAGTCCTCAAAATTGACTATGTGGCTAACTAACTGAAGTTGTCCTTATAACCCTTAAGCCGGTTACAAGAAACAACACATAAACTGAACTGATATTTTAGCGTGTCACCGGTCACTTGGCATAATAAGCTTCCGGTGAACCCGTCCCCACTAATCGGCTGGGTCCCTGATGGGGCCTAGGTTCATAGGGCTCATGACTTCCCCTCCCCTAGCACACTAAACTGAAATAGGGTCGTCACCCTAACTGAACTGATGTATATATTTTAATATACCTGAACTGAACTGAACAATGAACTTAACATAACGATAAACTGAACATAATCATGAACTTAACTTAACATGAACTGATCCTAACATAAACTTATTACTAACGTGATCTAATTACTAACTTAGTCTAATTATTAAGTGATCTCTCATGGATTACTAAGGTTCGCTAACTTATCTTATCAATCTTACTAAACCAGTCGATCCAGCACAATACATCAAACACAAATTCATAACATGAAATTAATGGTCAATCACATGAGCATTCACTGCACCTGAACATAATCTAAACATAACCAATCACATGGCACTAATATAACTTGGATTCAATCACAGTCAAACGCATGGAATTTCAGTGCTCCCATCCTTGGGGAGATTTGGAGAGTGGATTAGAAGGGACTTGGGACCATTCGGAATAGCTTAGGACATATTTTAAAAGTTGGCATCAGAAGGATACGCACGGTCCGTGCGCTATGGCGCACGACCCGTGCGCGTTTTCAAAACGGCACCATGAGGTTCAGAGTCTCACGCACGACCCGTGCACCCATACACACGATCCGTGCGTGACTCTCTGTATTTCAGAAAAACTGTTTTCGCGTTTTCTTTTCTATTCCGATCGTTCCCGTGTCCATTCCGATTCACATTCAAACTCGATAACACATCAATACAGACATGGAAACCAGTACGTTCAGTACAATCAATAATATTCATTCAACAATCAACACACATCAATCAAAAATCATGATATGCCAATTTATAAGTTTCAGTCCAACAATTCATCAATCTCATGACTCAAACGATATTTTCGCAAAACGGTTTCGCACCGGAATTTCACAAATTCGCGACTCAATTAAAATGAAAAGGCTGAAAACAATCCTAGTGAGTATTAGAACTCACCTTTTCGTGACGACGATACACCCGACGCCGAAACTTCTCGAACACGAACTAACGGAATCTGCTCCTGCTGTTTCCAGCAACTAAACGCCAATTTGCAACAAGCGTAACTCACTCAAATCTCCACCAATCTTAGCAAAACGAGGGTCTACGGTGAAGGGAATTTTCTCTACTTTCTGATGGAGAAAGATTCACTTGCATGCAACCAGTAGATTGGGAGATATCAACAAAACAAGAGGACTGCTTCGGAACAGTGGCTGATTCTTAATCCGAAAGTTGTGAGCATGATATCTCTCTCATTTCTCAATGAAATCATGCGGTTCTTGTGCCCAAAATGAAGAGCTTTGTGTCTAGTTTCCAAAGGGACAAGAAGCACGATGATCGGAGGTCAGTACATGGAGATACGAACGAAACACTGAAGGTAGGTAAAACGGGTTTTACCCAGAATTTTCTGTTGCACTCTTCTTCTCTCTCAAACTCGAATTTGCATAGCTGTATGAAGGGAGATGATCAGGGCTGAGCCTGTGTGTGAAAGAGGTATCAGTGGAAAGAGGAGAGAAAATGTGAAATGATGGTGGTGAGATTTCTAACATGCATGGAGGATTACTCTCCTCCCCTCCCTCTCCCTCTCTTCTCGCCACTCACTCCCTCTCTTCCCTCTCAATCTCCTTACTTCAGTTTCTGAAAAAGAATGGGGTGTTTGTGTTTATTTTTCAGCTGGAATGGGGTTATATAGGAGCTATGGGAATAGACACTTTTACCCTTCACTTGGAATTTCTATTCCTAATGACTCCTACCATTCCTAACTAAAATATGATGAATTTAACTCAATCAAGCACATCATTTGCAAAATAAATCAATCAAGCAAATCACTTTCAATTTAAATAATTTCAATAAATTAATAAATCACTAATAATGAATATTATGCCATTATAATTAAATAGCAAAAATAGGGGATGTTACACTCACCCCAACTTTTAAAAAATTTTGTCCTCAAAATTGGACCAATCAAGACAATTAGTGCACAATATACCTTTCGCCGAATTCATCAACGGCCTTGCCTTTCGGAGCGTCCAACACAAAGACCATTTCCGCTAGCAGAGTTAGCATTCCATTCTCGGTTCCTCTTCTTCGCCGGACACTCGTGAGCGTAATGCCCTTCGTCTTGGCAATAATAACATACCGTCGTTCCCAGACGACATTCTCCTCCCTGGGGCCTTCCGCATTTGCCACAGTTGGTGGGCTTTAACAATTCTGACGCCTGCACTTGTTTACCCTTGCTGGAGGCACCTCTTGGTTCTTCCTCCGGAGTGGGCCATTCAGTCGCCTCCCTCTTCTTTACTGGGCACTTGTTAGCATAATGCCCTTCTCCCTTGCAATAAAAACACGCGGTTGATCTCAATCGACACCTTCCGCTGCGGGGCCTTTCACCCGCCGAACACTTAACGGACCTCGGAACTTCAGCTACCACAACTTGCTTTCCTTTGATGGAGGTATTCCTCGGTTCATCACTTGGGGTTGGTAATTCCAATGCCTTCTTCTTTCCTTTCCTATCCGCTTTCCTCCCCTCATTCGATCCGTTGAGATTTGTTTCTGCAACATACGCTCGCTGCTGCTGACTCATCAGTTCGTGATGCATCCACATCATGTCCTGCATCATCCGTTGTTGATTCACGATCACGTTCTGCATCCATTCAGATTGAGGATTGACAGGGACGCTTCTCCTACTTCCACCAGCCATGATTCTGCGAAATATGCACAAAGTGTTTAGTTGATCAGGCTAAACGTCTAATAGCATACTAAGAGGAATCACACTTAGAGGACTTAAGAGACTCATGATTCTAAGTCCGACTAGGTCGAACTGCTCTGATACCAATTGTAACACCCCGATAATTTCTAACTGGTAGAAGTTACCGAAGCGCACTACTGGCATACATCAGAGTGACTTTCCTTTTAACATATTGAACACATACTAAACTTCGATGAATCACTCATCGAACGTGCTTAAAATAACTGAACTGATCATAAATAAAGTCGGTCCTTACACCCTCAACTAGTGTTCAATACTTAAAACCGAAAGTCTGCGGAAGCGATTTACAACTTGAAATACATAAGTCGTACAATCGAGTAGTCTTAAGATACTGAATACAAAATACAGAGATACAAGGGAAACTGAAATATAAGACATAAAGAAATAAAGATAGCAGCTGCTCCTCAAGCATCTTCATAGCCATGCCTCACGGTCTTCAACTTTCCCTGCTTAACTGAAAACAACAACAATGGATTGGGTGAGACAACTTGTCTCAGTGAGTTCTATCGCGACCCCTTACTAATTCTCTCGGTTCAATTATGCTTGATTCATTATTCTGATTCTAACTCATAGTCCTCAAAATTGACTATGTGGCTAACTAACTGAAGTTGTCCTTATAACCCTTAAGCCGGTTACAAGAAACAACACATAAACTGAACTGATATTTTAGCGTGTCACCGGTCACTTGGCATAATAAGCTTCCGGTGAACCCGTCCCCACTAATCGGCTGGGTCCCTGATGGGGCCTAGGTTCATAGGGCTCATGACTTCCCCTCCCCTAGCACACTAAACTGAAATAGGGTCGTCACCCTAACTGAACTGATGTATATATTTTAATATACCTGAACTGAACTGAACAATGAACTTAACATAACGATAAACTGAACATAATCATGAACTTAACTTAACATGAACTGATCCTAACATAAACTTATTACTAACGTGATCTAATTACTAACTTAGTCTAATTATTAAGTGATCTCTCATGGATTACTAAGGTTCGCTAACTTATCTTATCAATCTTACTAAACCAGTCGATCCAGCACAATACATCAAACACAAATTCATAACATGAAATTAATGGTCAATCACATGAGCATTCACTGCACCTGAACATAATCTAAACATAACCAATCACATGGCACTAATATAACTTGGATTCAATCACAGTCAAACGCATGGAATTTCAGTGCTCCCATCCTTGGGGAGATTTGGAGAGTGGATTAGAAGGGACTTGGGACCATTCGGAATAGCTTAGGACATATTTTAAAAGTTGGCATCAGAAGGATACGCACGGTCCGTGCGCTATGGCGCACGACCCGTGCGCGTTTTCAAAACGGCACCATGAGGTTCAGAGTCTCACGCACGACCCGTGCACCCATACACACGATCCGTGCGTGACTCTCTGTATTTCAGAAAAACTGTTTTCGCGTTTTCTTTTCTATTCCGATCGTTCCCGTGTCCATTCCGATTCACATTCAAACTCGATAACACATCAATACAGACATGGAAACCAGTACGTTCAGTACAATCAATAATATTCATTCAACAATCAACACACATCAATCAAAAATCATGATATGCCAATTTATAAGTTTCAGTCCAACAATTCATCAATCTCATGACTCAAACGATATTTTCGCAAAACGGTTTCGCACCGGAATTTCACAAATTCGCGACTCAATTAAAATGAAAAGGCTGAAAACAATCCTAGTGAGTATTAGAACTCACCTTTTCGTGACGACGATACACCCGACGCCGAAACTTCTCGAACACGAACTAACGGAATCTGCTCCTGCTGTTTCCAGCAACTAAACGCCAATTTGCAACAAGCGTAACTCACTCAAATCTCCACCAATCTTAGCAAAACGAGGGTCTACGGTGAAGGGAATTTTCTCTACTTTCTGATGGAGAAAGATTCACTTGCATGCAACCAGTAGATTGGGAGATATCAACAAAACAAGAGGACTGCTTCGGAACAGTGGCTGATTCTTAATCCGAAAGTTGTGAGCATGATATCTCTCTCATTTCTCAATGAAATCATGCGGTTCTTGTGCCCAAAATGAAGAGCTTTGTGTCTAGTTTCCAAAGGGACAAGAAGCACGATGATCGGAGGTCAGTACATGGAGATACGAACGAAACACTGAAGGTAGGTAAAACGGGTTTTACCCAGAATTTTCTGTTGCACTCTTCTTCTCTCTCAAACTCGAATTTGCATAGCTGTATGAAGGGAGATGATCAGGGCTGAGCCTGTGTGTGAAAGAGGTATCAGTGGAAAGAGGAGAGAAAATGTGAAATGATGGTGGTGAGATTTCTAACATGCATGGAGGATTACTCTCCTCCCCTCCCTCTCCCTCTCTTCTCGCCACTCACTCCCTCTCTTCCCTCTCAATCTCCTTACTTCAGTTTCTGAAAAAGAATGGGGTGTTTGTGTTTATTTTTCAGCTGGAATGGGGTTATATAGGAGCTATGGGAATAGACACTTTTACCCTTCACTTGGAATTTCTATTCCTAATGACTCCTACCATTCCTAACTAAAATATGATGAATTTAACTCAATCAAGCACATCATTTGCAAAATAAATCAATCAAGCAAATCACTTTCAATTTAAATAATTTCAATAAATTAATAAATCACTAATAATGAATATTATGCCATTATAATTAAATAGCAAAAATAGGGGATGTTACAAGCGTTCAAACGTTATAACGTCTATACAACATAGCATTTGTACGTGTTAACGTGTAAACGTTATAACGTCTGACTAGAGGAGATTTATTTGCATGCAGCAATCCAACTCATACTCTTCCATATTCGCAACCACTTCTTGTTTACTTGCTTGATTTATGTTACTAGTCTTAATACCAACTTTTAGTGCCGATTTATTACTTGTTTCACTTGTGTTTTAAAGACTTGAACTTTGAAAGTAAATCAATCCTCGTGGGAACGATCTTTTACTTTTTATCCACTTTATTACTTGTACGACGTGTATACTTGCACTGATATTGCGACTAGAACACACACGGACGCAACACCCACCGTGAGTCGTCGCCGGAGTCAACCCCTCCCCGTCTCCGATCGTCACCTTCCTCCCTCCCTGGCTGTCCCTACCATCGCATCCTCCCCTTTCTTCTCCTCCCCTTCACTGTTTTCATTCTCTCCTTCCTCTCCCAAAACCGAGCCATCCCCACCTGAAATCACCATCGTGAGCCACCCCTCACCTCGTCGAACCTCCGGCAGAACCCCCTTCACCGCTACAAAAAGACGACGCCGGCCAAGGAACGGCCGGACGTCGTCGTCCCCTCTCTCACCTCAGGCCGATCGGTGCTCTTTCTCTCCCCCAAAAGCCGGCGAGATTTCCGCCGTAAACCCCTCTCTCTCTCTTAAAGAAGAGCTGCGGCGCAGCCAAGATGAGGAAGGAGAGATTGAAATGTTTTTTAGGTTTTTTTTAATTTAGGGTTCCCTCTTTTATAGTGTCTCCAATAATTATTTTATTTTAATTTTATTTTTATTATCAGAATACTATTAACACCCCTTCAATTCACGCGCGCACCCTCCCTCACTTAAGCCCAGCTTCGCATTCTGGGCCCTCCAATGCGAACTGGGCTTCCTTTTTACACCAGCTATTAATTATACAACCCCTTGCGACTAATAATACCCTATTTTACCATTTCACCCCCCCTTCTCGTTTTTTTTTTAATTTAATTCTCTTCAAGACAACATAGTTTCTCATAAATCAAAAACTTTGTTAATAGTCTTGTGAAGCCTTTGCTTGCATGATTATTAACAATGAGGTACTAGTGATGATCACTTGGAGCCTTTGCTCAATTGATCATCATGAATGCCTGAATTTTCCTAAAGAGTTTCACTAAATCAAAAAAAAAAACTTTGTTTGTAGTCTTGCGAAGCTTTTGCTTGCATGATTATTAACAATGGAGCGCTAGTGGCGATCACTTGGAGCCCTTGCTCAATTGATCATCATGAAAGCTCGATTTTCACAATTAAACAAGATAAAAAACAAAAAAACCTTTTTCAGGACAAACAAGAACTACGTAGCTTTGAATTCTCCATCGCACCGGGAGATACGTAGGAGCGAGAGGCTAATTCTCGTCAAGCGCCCTCTTCTAAAAAACCCATTTTTCCCCCTTTTTTCATAATAAATAAAGACTTTCACTAAGAATTTTTCAATAGGAAGTAAAGAGGCAAAATTAAGTATTTTTAGGTCAGCATACGAAAACCACACATTTTAATTAAAGGTTCCCTCTCAGTAGAGAGGACGTGTGGGGTGCTAACACCTTCCCTGCGCGTAACTGACCCCTGAACCCTATTCTCTAGTTTCGCAAGACCAATCGCTTTCTAAAAAAGGGTTTTTCTAATACTTTCCTTAAATAAGTATTGGTGGCGGCTTCATTGTTTTTTTAGAAAAGTTGTAAACGAGGAAGGTTCTCCCTCGGGGGCTTTTTCGGGCGCAACAGCTGGCGACTCCACTGGGGACACTAAAAAAAAACTTTTTTGAAAGTGGGTCAAGCCTAATTAATTAAGAACGTGGTTTATATGATTGATTTGAATATCTTGCCTTGCCTCTATTCTTCTTCTCTTTCATAAAGCATGTTGCATCCATGTGCATTCCTCTTCTGTGTTTGCTTTTTGTTTAAAGTAATAGATAGTTACTTCTTTGCTTATATACTTAGTGCTCTCATGCATTTTCCCCCCTCATATTGTCATGTCCCCTTCTTCTTTGCTCCCTTTCTTGAGGTAAGTAGTGCAATGTTGTTGGCACTCTAGATTAGTTGTATTTGATGATATTAAACCCTAGGGTAGACAACATGTTATCGCTTGCTTTTGTCTGGGCTGTTGTGTTTTCTCTTGCAGGTGGGAAAGGGTAGTTATTTCTAGGTGTTGTGCCCTCAACACACACTTCACATCCTATACTTGTGAGCATTGAGTGGGGCCTAAAACCCAAGGTCTGAACAAAAACCTAGGAGAGTGGGAACGATTAGTGACTGCCATTCGTAGACCTTTGTCTGTATGGCTCTCATGAAAGTTCCGTCCAAGAGTGCGCTTTGTCATGATGCCTCACACTCGGTAGCTTTCTACGATTGTGGGTGCCATCATGAGAGAGATTTTAGCTCTTGGTTGCCATTGTAAGGAAGTGATTAGAAACTACATGGGAGGATTACCCCTTTCGTCGACTTTAGACCCTAGGATTTCCACCCTTTGTAGGACACGGGGGCACGCCTTTGTTTGTTGCATTAGTTTAGGCATTCCTTTTCCTTAAACTCTATTTCAAAAATCGTAGAAAATAATATCCTTATTTTCTTACCCTCTTTTTATAAATGGCACGTCATTTCGCATCCACATCATTTCACATCCACATCATTTCGCATTCACACTGTTTCGCACCATTGCATTTGCATCTAACAAAAGTTTGAAAAAAAAAAAAACTTTCATCATTTGCATTCTTCATGCATTAAAGTTTGTTTGCCGGAGATCGCAACGTAACACCGAACCTTGTCATAGGTGTGTAAGAGGCAACATGGAATCCAAAGGCAAAACCGCATTCAAGTCGAGGTTCCCCATTGTAAAGAAGATTGATGTAACTAGTTTGAAGGAATATGCTTCCCTATTAGGTCCTATTGAGCTTCGGTCCTTCGACAAGACTTATGGGAACATCCGCAAGTTATTACAGTTAGAAGTACAAGAGAGTGCCATCGCCGCCCTATGTTGGTTCTATGACTCTGAGATTAGATGTTTTCTTTTCAAGAACTTCCAAATGGCACCTACCCTAGAGGAGTATGAGAAGATTCTGGGTTTTGATCGCTCAGAGGCTAGACCTTACCAGTATCAGAGGCAGTATTATTCAGATGAGAAGTTTGCTTCCTTGTTACAAATCAGTGTAGAAGAAGTGCGGTCCCACAAAGTTAAGCGTAACAAGATATTTGGGTTTCCTCAGGAGTACTTTGAGAGTTTGATGACTAGTTATCTAGCATCAAATGATTGGGTTTCTTTCAAGCGAGTACTGGCTTTGACCATCTTCGGCATTGTTCTTTTCCCTCAGATTGAGACACATATAGATGAAACCGCTGTTGGTGTGTTCCTAGCTTTCAAGAGTGCAAAAAGTCCCATCAACCCGGTTCCCGCTATTCTCGCCGAGACCTATCGTGCCTTCACCCGCCATCATGAGTTCCGAAAGGATAAGATGTGTTGTTCCTTCCCTGTGCTATACGCTTGGTTGATTAGTCATGTGTGCATTAACAAAAGTGAAGTTGGGGACCTGCTTTCCTACACCTTGGGTTGTAATCCGAAGACTATGAGCCCTCAGGAGTGGAAGGATACTCTTAAGAACCTTGATGCTCTTCAAATTCGGTGGTACTTGCACAAGTTTTGGGAAGATAGACCCTCAGTGATATTCCAATGTGGCAGTTTTCAGAACGTTCCTCTCATGGGAACACAGGGATGCATCAATTATAACCCGTCTTTGGCCTTGAGACAACTCGGGTACCCTATGCGAGACTCACCCTCCGAAGCTATGTTGTTCCGTTTTTACCTCCATGAGGGGATCCCTAAAGACGAGGACTAACTTCGGCGAGTCTTGCAAGCTTGGGAAACCGTAGTGCGGAAAAACAAGGGCGAGTTATCTAAAAGGACCACTGCTATCTCCTTCACTCAATGGCTAGAAAAGAGGATTAAGGAAACTCGATCATCCAACCAGGGAATGCCATCACTTGAAGAGAAAATACCAGAACCCCACGTTCCCCTAATTGAAGAACTAGAAGAGGTTAAGTTGGCCTTATCGAAAGCGGAAGAAGAGAAAAGGGCTTTGCAAAACAGATTGGGAAAGGTGATGCAAGACAAGCGAAAGCTAGAAAATGAAAATGCTCTTCAAGCCGCCGCTATTGAAGCAACCAATAGGAAGCTTGAAATAGAAGAAGAGAGCAAGAGGGGAATTCAGAAACATTGGGAGGGAGCTAAAGAAGAAGTAAAGAGGTGCACCTCAAAGATGAATGAGGCCGTGGCGGAAGCAAGGGAATGGAAGAAATCATATGCCAAGTCAAGGAGAGATGAGAAAATGGTTAGAGAGGCGCTAGCTAAGTCAAAAGAGGAATTCCAAAGGATGAAGTTTGAAATGGAGAACCAAGTGAAAAATATCAGGCAAGATAGAGAGTCTATCATAGGGATCTTGAAAGAATATCAACAAGCTTTGGAGTTTGAACAAGGAAGGTCGGATGAATTGAAGAGGAATTTCCAATACCTAAGGGAATCTTATGGGCAAGTGCAAGCAGAAAGCCAGTACTGGGAGGAACGCTTCATGGCATTAGTTGGCAGAATAGAAGACCAAGAAGTCATCAAGGAGCTAAGGGATGAGATTCATCTTTGGAGGAGCAAATTTTCAAAGCTAGCAGGGCTAGCTAATCAAGCTGTGAGAAATGTTCCCAAGAAGCTAAGAAGAGCTGAAGCAGAATTGAACCCTTGCAACACTCCGGCCAAGGTGCGTGAGTTTGTCGAGTATTGCAAGTTCCTGACAGAAGAACTCATGGAGAAGGCCAAGGGAGCGGCCGAAAGCAAGAAGAGAAAGAGGAAGGAGAAATTGAAGGCTATATGCCTCTGAAGTTCACTTTAGAACATTGCAATAATTCTTAGGAAATTGTAATTTTCTCTAAAAAGTTGTAATTTTCTTTGAATATTGTACTTTGTCCTCAGAATATTGTGCTTTGCTCTTCTCTCGAGTTTGAAGTATTCTTTCCTTTTGAATAAAGTGTGTTCGTTTTGCCTATTGCTTCCAACTTCGTTGCAAATAAAAAAAATAAAAAAATAAAAAAATAAAAATAAAAATAAAAATAAAAATAAAAATGTTAGAGCTTTAGACCTACGCGCCTATGACAAGACGAATTGCACCGCGATTCCCAGCACCCAAACAAACATAAAATCATGCATATTGCATTGCATTTGCATTCATTTATTTAAATCTCGTGCTCATAAAGTGTATTCCCTCAATAGAAAAAGGCAAGCTGGTTCGCCAACATCGATACCTGACTCGCCTACAAGCAAGGCTCATGGCAACTAACCAGAATGACCGGGGCCGTCCTGTTATTGAAGACTTAGGAAGTGGGGAATCAGACCATGGTAACACCTCTGCTGAGGTTCCCAATCCAGAGCAATTGGCTCAAGAGAATCGGGAGTTGAGAACGAAAATCGGGGCAATGGAAGCACAGATGACGGAAATGATGGGCATACTACAGGCTTTGAAGAACGGAACTGCCGCTGAAAGTCTCGCCGTCACTACCGGAGTTTCTGTCACTCTTCCCCCTCCGAGTCTCGAGACTAACACCTTTGCTCATACTTCAGGAACCAACAACCAAGGCCAACCAGTTATGCATGGGATGCCTTGGGGACTCCCATCCGGATACGCACCTCCAGGAGCCGAGGCTAATGCGGGAAGTAATCCCCTTAGTGTTGCAGAACAAGTCCGACCCATCCCAGCCACAAACAGTGGAGAAGCGGGAGCGCCTCAGGGCCAAATTCAGATTCCTATTCCGCCGGGAACTCCGTTTGACTTTCATTCACCAGTAACGGTCCATCTCCCAATTCAGGGACCAATTCATGGGAATATCACTCACTCACGTGACCCACACGTGAACCCAGCCGTAGTGTCGATGAGTAATCCTCACTACGGTGTGAATGGTTTTCCTCAGAACTATCCTGCTGAAGCTCCTCAAGCTAGAGACAGGTATCATATGTTAGAAGAACGCTTAAGGATGATTGAAGGGTCGGGCTCTAGAGCAAGAGAAGCTCGTGATCTGTGTCTCATCCCTGATGTGGTTTTACCTTCCAAATTCAAAGTGCCCGACTTTGACAAGTACCGAGGCGTGACTTGCCCTAAAAGTCATCTGACCATGTATTGTAGAAAAACGGCTGCACATTCTCATGATGACAAGTTGTTGATCCATTACTTCCAAGAGAGCCTTGCGGGAGCATCTCTCAACTGGTACATGCAGCTAGAGCCGTCCCATATCCATTGTTGGAAGGACTTGGCTGATGCTTTCCTCAGACAGTACCAGTACAATACAGATATGGCGCCAGACAGAACACAGTTGCAGAGTCTGGCAAAAAGAGATAATGAGTCATTCAAAGAGTATGCCCAGCGGTGGAGGGCTTTGGCTGCACAGGTAACACCCCCTTTGTTAGAGAAAGAATTAGTCTTCATGTTCATGGAAACCCTGCCGCCACTATACTACGATCGGTTGATTGGTAGCGTGTCTTCCAATTTCTCAGACATGGTAATCATCGGTGAAAGATTAGAAAACGGAATGAGAAGCGGCAAGATTGCCCATGGTTCCACAGGTACAACCACCCAGAAAAAGCCATTTTCCGGATTTTCAAAGAAGAAAGAAGGAGAGACCAACGCCATCACCATAAGCCCACCTTATCAAACACAAAACATCCCTGTCTCCACTCAAACACGACCAACCCTTCCACCACAAAATAACTACTACAAAAGCTACCCAGACAAAAAACGGACCACCTTTGATCCCATCCCCATGTCCTATACTGACCTCTTCAACTATCTTTTTGCAAACAAACTCTTCAATACCAGACCCATGAGACTAGTTCAACCACCCTACTTCCGAGGCTACAATCCCAATGCTACCTGTGCATTTCATGAAGGGGCAGTTGGACACGTTGTTGAAGACTGCAAGGCCTTTAAAATTGTAGTGCAAGATCTGATTGATGCCAAAGGGATAACCTTCAAACAAGAAAGCCCAAGCATCACAACTAATCCACTGCCTGGTCATGAGAAACCTGCAACCAATGCCATCCATGATATGGGGGGTCAATCCTTAATCAGAACTGTGGAGTGTATCCAGACGCCCCTAGAGGTTATTCATGCAGAGCTATGCAAGTTCGGGGTCATCAAGAGAGGTTGTGCTCAGAAAGAAGTATGTGTTGATGATAATTGTGTCGGAGCATGTGAGACCTTCAAGACAGTTTTGCAGGACCTGTTGGATCGTCATATAATCCAAATGGGTGTGCAAGAGAAAGAGGAGGATGTGCTGACCTTCGAATCAGATAAGAATGGAAATGTTCAGGTACCTATTGAGGTCCCGTATAGCCGAAAGCCGATCGTGGAGAGACCTAAGACCATTGTGATTCCTGTCCCAGCTCCTCATCAAAAGAACAATGTTGTTCCATGGAGCTATGGGGTGTCAGTTCCAATTCAGAAGCCTCAAGTTGTTCCCGATGTCACCAACATTGCGGGAAGCAGCAGAGTCACTAGAAGCGGTCGTGTTTATGTCCCTGAAGTCCTGAAAGAATGTCCCTCAAAGGAGGAAGAGGAAAGAATTCGCAAAGGCAAAGCGCAAGAACCCAAGGAAAGTAAGAAAGTGTCAGAACAAGAAGCCACTGAATTTCTGAAGATCATGCGTCAGAGTGATTACAAAGTGGTGGACCAGCTGCACCATGTAACACCCCGGTATTTCTATGGACTAAAAATACCCAAGTGCACATTAGTAACACATCAGAGATATATTTCCTGCTTAGACACTGAATATCACTATAAATTTTCGCTGAATATAAACCAACAGTCTTATTTACAAACAAGACGATACGGTTCTCAGACCATAAACCATCAGCAGCTATAGTGTTCAGTATCATACAAGAAAGCGGAAGAAGGATATAACACTAAAAACATAATGTTGTGATACATAGATAACAAGGGAAAACATAAACTTAAGCATAAAGCTAAGTCTTCAGCCACCATCTGAGTGCCACCTACTCGTGCCTCCTGGATTTCCACTTTCCCTGCTTCTCTGTAAAACAACAACATATAAACAGTGAGATACAATCTCAGTGAGTTCTACCGAGACCCCTACTAACTCTCTCGGTTCAGTTATGAGTTCCTTTTTAACTTAACACGGCACCGACTGCATTACTGCTACAAACCCGGTGAACCGCATCATTTAACTTTTAACAGATCACCGACTGCGTTACCGCTACATACCCGGTGAACCTGTCAATCGCATAACAAATAAAGTACGGCCCCGACTGCAATCCACTGCTATAATCCCGGTGTATCGTACAACAAATAAAGTGCGGCACCGACTGCAATCCACTGCTATAATCCCGGTGTATCGCACAACAAAATAAAGTACGGCACCGACTGCAATCCACTGCTATAATCCCGGTGAACCGCACAACAACTTTTAACATAACACCGACTGCAATCCACTGCTATATTCCCGGTGAACCCCCTTACCAATAGCATTTTTCCTAATGGCACGGAGTCTAGGGTAAGGGACCATGACTGCCCCGCCTAGTATGTTAACATGGGTCGTCACCCAACTCGATATGTTAAATATATCTACACTCGATGACCTGTTAGTTCACCTATACTCAATGAACATTTAGTCCATCTACATTTGACTGTTAATCGAACATAATACCCGCATCGGGCCGTTTCCTATAGTCGATATAATATATATATCGTGAATCGTAGACCGGTTTAGACAAATAAATAATAATCATCCCGCGTCAGTTATACCATACCACGTAGGACTCATAGTCCGCTTTATTATTAATAAAACATATCCGCACACGTGTACTATTATTCGGTCTTTCGAAACAATTTGAACTTCAAAAACAGTTCTTTTTACCTTTTTAAATTGTATATTTAGTTAGGCCTCGGAATAAGCTTTAAAACGGATCTTAGAACACCTCAATCGGGTTCCCGGATCAAAAGATATCGCGAAAATAAAATCAGTGAATAGTTGTTGAAAATCTGCAAAGCGTCGCGACGCGAACAGCTACCGTCGCGACGCGAAAAGCGACAGAAATATTTGCGTGACAAAACTGGGCCCGGTCGCGACGCGAAGGGAACGGGTCGCGACGCGACCATCTGCAGAAAAGTGCAGGTTTTCCGTTTTCTTGCGAAATTCGCTATTCCGCTCAATTCCGATTCTTGTTCCGATTGAAAACTGACCAAACAACCAACAAAATAGACCCAACTAAAACCACACAATCAATCAACCCAATAAAAAACTCAATCAAAACGGATTTTATCAAAAATGACATATTTTCCAATTAACGGTTTTTAAGTCAAAATCTTTCGAAATCAAATCACTAAAAATTCCATTTCAACACGACACAACTCGAGACTCGCTCCGATCGATTCCTAACCCGAAACAGACGATGTCAAGTAATATTCCAGACCAGCGAAAGCGATAAAACGATCAATCAATTAATTCGAAAAACAAAAATCCTAAACGTGAGTAGAACTCACCCTTGACGCGTGATCCACGATCGAGCCGAAATCACCGAGTAACCACACGAACGCTCCCCGCTCCGGCGACACCCAATCCGCTTCCAAAGCTTTCCACTCGATCACGAAACCTCTTTTTGACCGAAATACCGAATTCCTCGAAATCTTCCCCGAACACTATTCATCTTCTTCTTCAACCTCAAGCCACTATTCACATAAACCCCAAATCTTGATTTTTCAAACCTAGCTCACCCAAGCCTTGATTCCTTCACTCCAAGCTAGCAATCAACCTTATATTTGAACTTTCCTAACCTTCATCACAAGAAATGGAAGAGAGAACTCAACATCCCTCACTCTCTCCATCAAATTCGAAAATGGTGGATTTGTGTAGAGTGAGTTGATGATGAAGATGTTGGTACCAAATCGAAGAGGAAGTAACGCTGAACGTTTTTCGTGTTGGAAGGAAGTCGTTTTGATGAACCGAAATCTTCCCTTTTTCCTCTTCTTCCTCCTTACCCTTTCTTTTCTCTTCTTTTCTTTTTCCTCTCTTTTCTCTCTGTTTCTCTTCTCTTCTTTCGCTGCCTTCTTTCTTTCTTTTAATTCCTTTCTTTCTTTTCCCTTCTTTCACGTGCACACACATATATTTATTAATATATACGCGGTAACGTGGTCCAATTACCATATTGATCTAAACCTCTTATTTCGATTCCAAAACTTCCTTGACCCGTATTATCCGGTTAACGATCCGATGACAACCAATAAATAATTTTAGCACTCAATAAATTTACCAGTCAAGTACTAAATTAATTTAATTGGGTTAACATCCAAATAATTCTATTAATTATTTTGCGGATGTTACACACCACACTCCTGCAAAGATCTCTATCATGTCCCTACTGCTCAATTCTGAGGTTCACCGTGCAGCCCTAATGAAAGTATTGAATGAAGCCCATGTAGCTCAGAACATCACTGTTGACCAGCTCGATGGCATTGTAGGGAATATTATTGCATCCAATTATATTACTTTTACCGATGATGAGCTCACCCCTGAGGGAAAGGGGCATAATCAGGCACTTCACATTTCAGTTAGATGTGGTGAATATACACTCTCCAGGGTCCTCATCGACAATGGATCCTCTTTGAATGTCATGCCCAAATCTACTATGAGCAGATTAAATATAGACTATTCATATATGAAGCCTAGCTCAACACTAGTTAGGGCATTTGACGGATCCAAGAAGGAGGTTATGGGAGAAATGGAGTTCCAAATGCAGATAGGGCCAGAAGTATTTTATGTGAATTTTCAGATCATGGACATTGCATCATCCTACAGTTGTCTCCTGGGGAGACCCTGGATTCATGCTGCCGGTGCTGTTCCTTCATCCCTCCACCAAAGGCTTAAGTTTGTAGTCGACGACAAGCTGATAGTCGTTTTTGGAGAAGAAGAGTTCATCGTTAGCAAGCCCCATCCTTCTCAATACATTGAGGCTGCAGAAGAGTCACTTGAATCTGCCTTTCAATCACTAGAAATTGCAAATGCCGCTTTTGTGGGGGAAGAAGCCCCGTTGCCCGTACCAAAGATATCTAACGCTGCTATCATGGTAGCCAAGGTCATGCTGCAAAATGGTTACCAGATCGGAAAAGGGTTGGGAAAGTCCGAGCAAGGAGTTCTGACGCCGGTTCAACTGCAAGAGTGCAAGGATAGGCATGGGTTAGGATATTGGCCCACTCAGGCTGACAAGAAGAGAATGGCTGAGGAAAAGCGAGAAAGGAGGCTAGCTAAGCTTCAGGGACGAGAACCAAGCTTGAAGAAGATTCCTATCTATGATCTCTCTCGGAGCTTTAGGAATGCGGGTATGCTGGATCCCAATCAGGTGGCCGTCATTGAGGAAGAATCGGTTGTAGAAGACAAAGGCGTGGACTTGGTGCGTCGCAGTGCAGTAGATGAAGAGCTTGATAATTGGAAGATCATTGATTTCCCTGTTATTTTCATTCCAAAGTAATGATTTTGTAATGCAAATTCTTTGGCTCTGCCCAAGGCCTTAGGATATTTCATAAGGGCATGCACGTTTTTCCTTCAAATATCATCTATCAATAAAATGTTGTTTTGGATTCTCAAATGAATAAATTTGCTTTTCATTATCATACGTCTCCATCTTGTGTTTCTATTTTTTGCCTGTTCATTTCTTTCTATTCCCGTAAATGCAGATCTAAAATGAATATCTTTGAGAATAACGATGCCAACGATTCATATGTTAATTTTGATCACCCCGTTAACCAAGCTGAGGAGGATGTTGAGGATGACTGGGAAACTCCTCCAGAGTTGATGAGAATGGTTGAACAAGAGGAAAAGGTTATTCAGGCACATGGGGAGTCCGTTGAGATAATTAACCTAGGCACAGAGGACAGCAAGAAGGAAGTAAAGGTGGGTACTTCAATGAAGGAAGGTGAGCGCAAGAAACTAATTGAACTCCTACATGAGTATGTTGATGTCTTTGTATGGACTTATCAAGATATGCCAGGTTTAGATACCGACATAGTGGTGCATAAGTTGCCAGTCAAGCCAGAATGTCCTCCGGTAAAGCAGAAACTGAGAAGAATGAAGCCAGAAATGTCCTTAAAGATCAGAGATGAAGTGAAAAAGCAGTTTGACGCTGGGTTCCTAGTGGTAGCCAAGTATCCGCAATGGGTTGCCAACATCGTGCCAGTTCCGAAAAAGGACGGGAAAGTTAGAATGTGCGTTGATTACAGAGATCTAAACCGTGCTAGTCCCAAAGATGATTTTCCCCTGCCCCATATTGATGTCTTAGTGGATAGTACGGCGCAACATTCACTGTTCTCCTTCATGGATGGGTATTCAAGGTATAACCAGATCAAGATGGCTCCTGAGGATATGGAGAAGACGACTTTCATAACTCTTTGGGGAACATTCTGTTACAGAGTCATGCCATTCGGGTTGAAGAACGCCGGTGCTACCTATCAAAGAGCTATGGTAACATTGTTTCATGACATGATGCACAAAGAAATAGAGGTCTACGTGGATGATATGATCGCCAAGTCTAAAACTGATGAGGAACACATTATCAATTTGCAAAAGCTCTTCGAGCGATTGAGAAAATTTAAGCTCAGATTAAATCCTGCCAAGTGTACCTTTGGCGTGCGATCAGGAAAGTTGTTGGGGTTCATCGTCAGCCAAAAGGGGATAGAGGTCGATCCAGACAAGGTGCGTGCGATTCTTGAGATGCCAGTCCCTAAAACAGAAAAAGAGATTCGGGGTTTTCTCGGAAGACTGAACTACATCTCTAGGTTCATATTCCAGTTGACTGCCACTTGTGAACCAATCTTCAAACCTTTGTGCAAGAATCAAGAGACCAAATGGAATGATGATTGTCAAGAAGCATTTGAAAAGATCAAAAAATATCTTCAGAATCCACCTATCTTGACGCCTCCTGTACCCGGCAGACCTCTGATCCTGTACCTAACCGTGCTAGACAGCTCAATGGGTTGCATGTTAGGGCAACATGATGAATCTGGGAAGAAAGAGCATGCCATTTACTATTTGAGCAAGAAATTCAGACTGTGAGACAAGGTACTCGCTGCTAGAAAAGACTTGTTGTGCTTTAGCTTGGGCTGCTCATCGTTTGAGACAGTACATGCTAAGTCACACTACTTGGTTGGTATCTAAAATGGATCCTATCAAGTATATCTTCGAGAAGCCGGCACTTACAGGGAGACTTGCCCGTTGGCAAATGCAGTTATCAGAATATGATCTCCTATATGTCACTCAGAAAGCAATTAAAGGTAGTGCGCTGGCCGAGTACCTGGCACACCAGCCAGTCGAAGATTATCAGCCTATGCAGTATGACTTTCCTGATGAAGATATCATGGCTTTGTTTGAAGAAGGGAAATCCCCAGAAGATGAAAGATGGAGAATGGTGTTCGATGGTGCCTCCAATACATACGGGCACAGAGCCGGGGCAGTGCTGATTTCCCCCGATAATCGCTTCATCCCATTCACTGCCAGAATAAGCTTCTACGTCACTAATAATATCGCAGAGTATGAGGCATGTATTCTTGGTATCCAGGCAGCCATTGATTGGAAAGTTAATAGACTTGATGTGTATGGAGATTCAGCCCTAGTAATTCACCAAGTGAACGGTGATTGGGAGACCAGGGACTTCAAGTTGATCCCTTACCGAGATTACATTCTAAAGCTGGTTGAGCTTTTTGAGGAAATCACATTCCAGCACCTTCCTCGCAATGAGAATCAGTTGGCTGATGCACTAGCCACTTTCTCTTCAATGTTTAATATCAGCTGCGACAAAAGCTTGACTCACATCGGGATTCAGCATCGAGATTTGCCAGCACATCATTATTGCATGGTCATCGAGGAAGAGTCTGATAACAAGCCCTGGTATTATGACATCAAGCAGTACATCTTGAACAGAGAATACCCTCCTGGAGCGTCAGAGAATGACAAGAGAACCCTCAGAAGATTGTCAAGGAATTTCTTTTTGAGCGGTGAAGTTCTATACAAAAGAAATTATGATATGGTCCTTTTAAGGTGTGTGACAGAAGAATAGGCAACAAAATTCATGAGAGAAGTCCATGAAGGCTCATTTGGGGTTCATTCCAGTGGGCACACCATGGCAAGAAAAATATTAAGAGCTGGCTATTATTGGTTGCAAATGGAATCAGATTGCTATAGTTTCGTAAGAAGATGTCACAAGTGCCAAATCTACGCTGATCATATTCATGTACCACTTGCTTACCTAAATGTCTTGACTGCCTCTTGGCCATTCTCAATGTGGGGGCATGGATGTCATAGGTCCTATCGAGCCTAAGGCATCAAATGGGCATCGCTTCATCCTGGTCGCTATTGATTACTTCACCAAGTGGGTTGAAGCTGCTTCATATTCCAGCATTACCAGCTCTGTGGTTGCTAAGTTTGTAAAGAAAGATTTGATTTGCCGCTATGGGCTTCCGGATAAGATTATCACAGATAATGGCAGCAACTTGAACAGTAAGATGATGAAAGAGTTATGCGAGGACTTCAAAATCCAACATCATAATTCTTCTCCATACCGTCCCAAGATGAATGGGGCAGTTGAAGCGGCCAACAAGAATATCAAGAGGATTGTGCAAAAGATGGTAGTAACCTATAAAGATTGGCACGAGATGCTTCCTTTCGCCTTGCATGGGTATCGTACCTCAGTGCGTACTTCAACCGGGGCAACCCCTTTCTCTTTGGTGTATGGGTCGGAAGCAGTCCTCCCCATTGAAGTTGAGATACCCTCTCTGCGGGTACTGATGGAAACCAAGTTGGAAGAAGCGGAATGGGTCCAAGCTCGTCTGGATCAGCTGAATCTCATTGAGGAGAAAAGAATTGCTGCCCTGTGTCATGGCCAATTGTATCAACAAAGGATGAAGACAGCTTTCGACAAGAAAGCTCGTCCCCGAGAATTCAGCGAGGGAGACCTTGTGCTCAAGAAGATTCTGCCTATCCAGAGTGACCCCCGTGGGAAATGGACTCCTAGCTATGATGGACCATATGTGGTAAAGAAAGCCTTTTCTGGAGGAGCATTGATACTCACCAACATGGATGGTGAAGAACTCAGAAACCCAATCAATTCAGATTCAGTCAAGAAATATTACGCCTGAGAAAAATAAAAAGGAAAAAGAGAAAAATGAGCCAAGCAAGAATTAGCTCGCTAGGTTGAAAACCCGAAAGGGCGGCCTAGGCAAAAAAGAGCGACCCGGTGGACTGAAAACTCGCAAAGAGCGGTCCAGGCAAAAATTAGGGTCAGAAAGGTTGGACTTAAAAAAAAAGTAAAAAAGGCAAGCAGCGCCTCCAAAAGCATGGATAAAAGGGTGATCAAGGATATAAGTATGGGTGATTGGCATCAACACTCCAAAGACGAAGAACACTCATAAGATCTGTTGCGTCCATTTTTCTTGCTTTTTCTTAGTTTCAAAGTTCTCAATGTACTCTTTTCAGTCGGCGCGACCTTTTGCACGTTCGATTTCCATATGAATAAAAGTCCAAACTCTTCACTCTGTCTGCTTATTGTTTTGTCATTGCTTCCTTTTCATTTGTGCTTTAAAATGATGTTTTATGGTAGATGATAAATGAATTATGAAAATGTGCATAAATCAGAGCATTAAACTCATTGCGAAACTTTTGAAAATCATGAGAAAAGAAATGATCTCTCAATCAGGTAAATTTACGAAAGTCAAACAAAAGCACTGATTGCGTCAAAATAATTCACAAAAGGCTGAAGTATGACCCTCACACCATTATGGGCGATCCTCGTGCCTCGTAGCGCAAGTCCTACGATTTGGTTGAACCGGTGAAAGAAAAGCCAAAAAGAGCAAAAGAGCAACAAAAATAAGAAGAAAAGAAAAAGAAAACAATAAAAAAGGGGATAAAAAAAAGAGAGCAAAAGAGCAATAAAACGAATAAAACTCATGCATTGCATTCATCAAACATAGACAAAAAAAATTCATGCAAGCAAGAAGAAGCTCCTGCATCACATCACATTCATCCCATCAAAAAGCAATCATGGCATTTGCATTGCATGCATTTGTTCATATCACTCGCAGGTACAAGGACGGATAAATACTTCGGTGTTAATCCTCGCCCTCAGTTCCCAGAAAATGCTCCCTTAGTTCGGAGTTCAAATGTTTTTCAGTTCAGCGCTCAAGCGTGCATTGCAGTTTGGAGTTCAAAATCGCTCTCGTCAGAGTTCAACGCTCCCTTCTGTCCAGGTCTCACGTCGTGTACGAGCAACGCGATGGACCGCAGCCCCATGTGAGGTTCAACGGAATAGTTGTATCAGCCTAAGATACAGTGGACGCCGTGCATTGATCAGTATATCAGTTTCGGAGCTGATAACGATCCCCCCGGTCGCTCGAAAAGGCCAGCAGGAAGCGTGCTCCTCAAAGCCACGTGCAAACTCGGAGTCATCAAGAGTCCGTTTAAGGATTACTGGTTTTAGGCAGCCTGGGCAATTTACCGCTTTCTGCACGCCAAGTGCCCATTTACCGCTTTCTGCACGCCAAGTGCCCATTTACCGCTTTCTGCACGTCAAGTGCCCATTTACGGCGTTCTGCACGCCAAGTGCCCGTTTTACATTTTTTGCCCTCACGTCAGTGTTCATTTACTGTTTTCGCATCGACACGAAAGTATCTACTCTTTATCTCCATTTTACCTCGGAATATGTTTCGGCCAATTCATATTCTTTGTTAAAGTCCAGATAAAAAAAAATAATAATAAAAAGAGAAGGAAAAGGGAAAAGAAAGCTCAGATTTCTCTAGGTAGACAAATTGGTATAATTTCTGAATTCTTTATTTCTATTTTGCCTCGGAATATGTTTCGGCCAATTCATATTCCTTGTCAAAATCCAAATAAAGAGGGGCAGCTGTTATACCCCAATTTTGTCCGTCTTCTTTTTCTAGTTTTAGTCGTTTATTTTACTTAAATCGTGTTTTGAAGTCGCGTGATTACGAGAATTATTAGTATGGCGTCTCAATTACTAACCCTAGCCAATTTCAATTACCCTGTTCAACTAAATCGAAATACCGTTGTTTTAAATTAGGCGTGCACGCGAATGATCGATCTTTTCGTGCGTTCTTCAATTTAATCTTCGTATTTGGATTTAAGTCGAACCTAATTGGGACTAACAAAGTCATTTTTCTCGCGATTGGGCTTGTCGTTTCAATTTGGGCTTAAGAACGCGATTCTGAGATAATTTTAGCGTTTAGTGGTCAATGGGCTTATTTATTCTATTTGGGCCTCGTTCTCACACACTTGTCTAGTTGGGTCCGATATCGCTTTTGTATTTGGCCCAATTTCTTTTATTATTTTTACTTTGTCTATTCATTTATGTTGGGTAGTATATATAGTCTAAAAATGTCAAAAAAAATTCTATTTTTTTTATTTACAATTTAATAGTGTTTAGGAGTCCAAATGTCCAAAAAAAATACAAAAACAAATTACATCAAAAAGGCCCAAATGGCCAGATCCGAAAATACAAGTCATAGACAGCAAATTAGGGTTTCCTAGCAGCACTCCAAGCTGCTACAGCTGCTGATGGGCTTGGATCCAAACCTGAAAAATAGCTAATTCAAATCAGCAGCTAAAAAGGGGGGAGGGAGAGTCAGCTACTAGCTGTCCAGGAGACAAGGCCATTAACCAGTAATAATCAGTAATCAAAAATTAATTTTCGGTTTCAAAAATATGGTTATAAAATGCTAATCTGAAAACCAAATGGGGGGGGGGGATTCCACAGCAACTCTCACAGAAAATTCGCACACATCAAATTCAAAAAAAAAGTAATAACAAGTTCGAAAATTCTGGAAGTGAAAAGAGTAGCAGCAATAAAATAAAGCAGCAGCAAAGAAAACTCAGTTTTTCGCCCAGCCATCAGGTTCCTTTTTTCGTTTTGTTCTTTTCGCCCTGTTTCAAATAGTTGTAATTGTTATTATAGTCGTAGTGCACCTATTATGGATTATTAGTGATAAACCTGGATGATTTAATATTGTAACTTGTCAAAATGTGAGAAGCCTGGATCATTAGTTATTATCAACAGATTCTGTTCAAAATTTGAAATAAGGCAAATAGATCTAAGGTTTAATTTTAGAAATGAAATAGATCAAAAAAAAAATATAGAAGAGGAGCAGAAGAATAAAATCAGGAGACTGAGGAGAGTAGTAGAGATGAATTAAAAGGAAGGAAAACAGAAAAAAAAAATGAAAACCGAACCTTTTTTTTGGGAATCACCACCGCCGGTGGTGGTCGTCGCCGGCAGGCGGACCACCTTGCATCCCCCTCACCATCAGTTGCCATCGCCGGCGTGCGACGATGCTTCTCCAGCCATGTAGTCATCGTGCAGCCCACCGTGAGTCGTCGCCGGAGTCAACCCCTCCCCGTCTCCGATCGTCACCTTCCTCCCTCCCTGGCTGTCCCTACCATCGCATCCTCCCCTTTCTTCTCCTCCCCTTCAATGTTTTCATTCTCTCCTTCCTCTCCCAAAACCGAGCCATCCCCACCTGAAATCACCATCGTGAGCCACCCCTCACCTCGTCGAACCTCCGGCAGAACCCCCTTCACCGCTACAAAAAGACGACGCCGGCCAAGGAACGGCCGGACGTCGTCGTCCCCTCTCTCACCTCAGGCCGATCGGTGCTCTTTCTCTCCCCCAAAAGCCGGCGAGATTTCCGCCGTAAACCCCTCTCTCTCTTAAAGAAGAGCTGCAGCGCAGCCAAGATGAGGAAGGAGAGATTGAAATGTTTTTTAGGTTTTTTTTTTTAATTTAGGGTTCCCTCTTTTATAGTGTCTCCAATAATTATTTTATTTTAATTTTATTTTTATTATCAGAATACTATTAACACCCCTTCAATTCACGCGCGCACCCTCCCTCACTTAAGCCCAGCTTCGCATTCTGGGCCTCCAATGCGAACTGGGCTTCCTTTTTACACCAGCTAATAATTATACAACCCCTTGCGACTAATAATACTCTATTTTACCATTTCACCCCCCCCCCCCCCTTCTCGTTTTTTTTAATTTAATTTAATTCTCTTCAAGACAAAATAGTTTCTCATAAATCAAAAACTTTGTTAATAGTCTTGTGAAGCCTTTGCTTGCATGATTATTAACAATGAGGTACTAGTGATGATCACTTGGAGCCTTTGCTCAATTGATCATCATGAATGCCTGAATTTTCCTAAAGAGTTTCACTAAATCAAAAAAAAAAACTTTGTTTGTAGTCTTGCGAAGCCTTTGCTTGCATGATTATTAACAATGGAGCGCTAGTGGGGATCACTTGGAGCTCTTGCTCAATTGATCATCATGAAAGCTCGATTTTCACAATTAAACAAGATAAAAAACAAAAAAACCTTTTTCAGGACAAACAAGAACTACGTAGCTTTGAATTCTCCATCGCACCGGGAGATACGTAGGAGCGAGAGGCTAATTCTCGTCAAGCGCCCTCTTCTAAAAAACCCATTTTTCCCCTTTTTTCATAATAAATAAAGACTTTCACTAAGAATTTTTCAATAGGAAGTAAAGAGGCAAAATTAAGTATTTTTAGGTCAGCATACGAAAACCACACATTTTAATTAAAGGTTCCCTCTCAGTAGAGAGGACGTGTGGGGTGCTAACACCTTCCCCGCGCGTAACTGACCCCCGAACCCTATTCTCTAGTTTCGCAAGACCAATCGCTTTCTAAAAAAGGGTTTTTCTAATACTTTCCTTAAATAAGTATTGGTGGCGGCTTCATTGTTTTTTTAGAAAAGTTGTAAACGAGGAAGGTTCTCCCTCGGGGGCTTTTTCGGGCGCAACAGCTGGCGACTCCACTGGGGACACTAAAAAAAAAACTTTTTTGAAAGTGGGTCAAGCCTAATTAATTAAGAACGTGGTTTATATGATTGATTTGAATATCTTGCCTTGCCTCTATTCTTCTTCTCTTTCATAAATCATGTTGCATCCATGTGCATTCCTCTTCTGTGTTTGCTTTTTGTTTAAAGTAATAGATAGTTACTTCTTTGCTTATATACTTAGTGCTCTCATGCATTTTCCCCCCTCATATTGTCATGTCCCCTTCTTCTTTGCTCCCTTTCTTGAGGTAAGTAGTGCAATGTTGTTGGCACTCTAGATTAGTTGTATTTGATGATATTAAACCCTAGGGTAGACAACATGTTATCGCTTGCTTTTGTCTGGGCTGTTGTGTTTTCTCTCAATAGAGAGGACGTGTGGGGTGCTAACACCTTCCCCGCGCGTAATTGACCTCCGAACCCTATTCTCTAGTTTCGCAAGACCAATCGCTTTCTAAAAAAGGGTTTTTCTAATACTTTCCTTAAATAAGTATTGGTGGCGGCTTCATTGTTTTTTTAGAAAAGTTGTAAACGAGGAAGGTTCTCCCTCGGGGGCTTTTTCGGGCGCAATAATGATTCAATGATGCAATGATGCAGGATGCAAGATACTTCTTTTTTTTGAGGTTTCTGCATAAGGAGGGTATTCACAGGCGGACTTTAGAAAACTTTCACACTATATGCCACCTCATATAGTGTGAAAGTCCCCGAGGGAGAACCTTTCACACGCCCGAATATTTAGGAAAATATTAGGAAAACCTTTTTGGAAGGCGATTGGTCTTGCGAAACTAGAGAATAGGGTTCGGGGGTCGGTTACGCGCAGGGAAGGTGTTAGCACCCCACACGTCCTCTCTACTGAGAGGGAACCTTTAATTAAATGTGTGGTTTTAGTGTGTTGACTTGAAAATACTTAATTTTGCCTCTCTACTTCTTATTGAAAAATTCTTAATGAAAATCTTTATTTATTATGAAAAAAGGGGGGGGGGGGAAATGGGTTTTTAGAAAAAAAAAACGCTTGATGATACATGGCCCGCTCCTACGTATCTCCCGGTGCGATGGAGAACTCAAAGCTACGTAGTTCTTCTTTATCCTGAAAAAGGTTTTTGTCTTTTATCTTTTTAGTGAGTTTTCGAAATAAGACGAGCATTTAGTGAATGATTAAACTAACCAAGATTATGGGTAATCACTGCTAAGTACTCTTGAAAATGAGAGTCACTACCACCAGTCAGACGAACAAAGGTTCTGATTGACTATTAGTAGCAACCCGTTTTTTATTTGCCTTTTTGAAAGTGGTTTTCGAAAGAGATTGATTGGCACGAATGATCAGACTAACAAAGGTTATGAGTGATCATTGCTTGTTGTTCTTTGGGGAAAAAGACAACCAATAGCTAGACAAACAAAGGTTCTGATTAACCACTAGCGACGATGGGTTGAAAATGATTTTAGAAAGGAAAAGGTTTTTGTTCTGAAAATGATCTTGGTTTGCGAAAGTGATTCTTTTTTTTGTTACGAAAATAACTTTTCTCTTTTCGTTATGCAAATGCTAAACTTTTTATGGTTGCGCTTGACGAGAATGTGACTCGCTCCTACGTATCCCAAATGGGAATCAAAGCGACGTAGTTCTAAGGAGCCTTGAAAATGAAAGTCTTTTTGTTTTGGTTTTGAAAAGTGAAGGGCGTTCATAATGATCAAACTAACAAAGGTTATGGGTGACCATTACTAGAACCCATTTAAGTGCATGTAAAAATCTCTTTTGAAAAATGAAAGCCTTCATGATGACTGTCATACCCCAATTTTGTCCGGCTTAAGTCCAAACCCTAATTTTCCACACAAAAATAATAATAATAAAATGTATTGCATTTTGGACCCTAGAAACCATCCCAGAGTTTTGAAATCATTTTTAGGGTTAGAATGCACTTTTTGGGAAATTAGGGTTTTTAGGGTCAAAAAGGGCGTTTTGGTCATTTATCACTGAAGGTCTATGACTTTTAGTAGCTGAGAGATGAGTGTTTCAAAACATGCATGGTGCATCAAAATAGTTTTGAAAAATATTTCTAAAAATATTTTGGTTGAGGGCTTGAAATTAAAATCCTATTTTTTTACAAAGATAATGGATTATGATAATAGATTATGTGCCTGAATGTTTTCAGAGCACATAATCGATTACTCTCCTATCTTTACTAAAACAAATAATCGATTAAAGAGCTTGCCTTTCTTTCCTTTTTTATAAAGCATAATCGATTATCCTAAGCAAATAATCGATTAAGAAGTAAATGAAAGTTTCCTTTTTCATAAACATAATCGATTACTCTTTCATTCTCACTATATCACATAATCGATTATGTGCTTGCCTTACTCTTCCTTTTTAAGATCAATAATCGATTATTTCCTTAATATAACCATATCACATAATCGATTATTGTCCTGTTGTTGTTGTCCCGATTGACAACAATAATCGATTATGCACTCCTATAACTTCATATGATAATCGATTATCAAGTCATTCCTTGTTTCCATATTTATCTAAATAATCGATTATGCATATGTTTCACACATTCAACATAATCGATTACTTCATGCATTTATTTTTCAAATCTTTCTACGCCTATAAATAGGCAAGTGTGTTTCACATTTCAGACGGACACTTCACACGAGATCAGAGAGAAGAATTGCTACACACATTTTTTTCACAAGATCTGAGAAGAATTGCTCCAGAAACATTTTCACGAGATCTGGGAAGACAACTCTCGCAAATCTCATTTTCCAGTTCTCCGCTTCATTTTTGTTCTTCAGATCTGTAATATCTGTCTTCATCAGAGGTATTTCGGTCTTTTCATTTGTTAATATTTAGTCATTGTGATCCATGCCAAAATTGCCCTATGTGATTTAATCTAGATATAATGTCATTGTTGATGATGAACCACATGATTCCCACTTATGCCTAGTGCATCATTCTCTAAGTGGTGAAGATGGTCTCAGATGATTCAACCTTCCCCTTTCAAACTCTTTCAAAAAAAACATTTTTCGTTAGAACTACGTCGCTTTGATTCCCGTTTGGGATACGTAGGAGCGAGCCACGTTCTCGTCAAGCGCCACAAATAAAAACTCTTTTCACCCCCCTAAACCAATCATTTTCATAAAACAAACAAAAATCATTTTCAAACCCATTGTTGCTAGTAGCTCATCAGAGCCTCTGTTCGTTTAGCTATTAGTGACAATGTTCTTTTCTCATAAGAATAATAAACGATGGTCCTGTGGATACCTGTGTTGCAGGTTATCTAATATTGCAGGATTAGTTTTGATGATGAAAAAGACAAAGCCAAGTTGATGGCCAAAGGAATGAGAGTGTCAAAGCAAAGCTGATAAAAAGTATCATATATTCAAAAGTCACAATCCAAGTCAACCAAGCTCAAGAATTGAAGATTCAAGTTTAAGGGTAGTCCTTAGGGTTTGGGTATGTCTTAGGAAAAAGTGTAAGCTCTTTCAAAGGTCAGCTCGTATCTCAAAGTCTCACACACTCACAAGTTTTTCAAAGATGCATGCATACTTACGTAAAACATAAAAAGTATTTTTGAAACATAAAAATCGATTTGCACCTTGCATATACATACATCAAAATCGATTTTCAGGCCAATCATAAAGCATAGAATCGATTTGCACTTCATGTGATTTCATTAGAGAATCGATTCCTAAGCTAAACAATTTTTTAAGGAAGAATCGATTCACACCTTTTGTACTAAACTAGAAATCGATTCCCACATGTCTCAGGCAAGCCAAGAATCGATTTATACAAGATCTCATTGAGTATAGAATCGATTCCTAGCCTTCCTGGATCTCAAGAATCGATTGTCTCTATTTTCCAAACAAAGTCAAAATCGATTCCTCACTTAAATGAATCGATTCCTAGATCCATTTCAATTAGCAAAGAATCGATTCCTTCAAATATTTCAACGTGAGATCTAGTTTTTCAAAACCTATAAATAGAGGCCTCATAGCCTCCATTTCTCACCAACCCATTCTCACGATCTATCATTTCTGAAAAACTCTTATATTTTACTTGTGTTCTTCTCGCACCGCTGGTCCGTCAAGAGCTGATCCTACGTTAAGAGTTAGTTGGGGTTGTGTCCTTCAAGTTGTAATATCTGCCTACACTAAGAGGTATTTCTGTATTTACATTACTGTTATATTGTTGTTATAATTTTGTTCTAGGGAGTGAGGTATCTCTCTAGGGTAGCTGCATGTACTAGGAAGTGGGGTATCTTTCTAGGGCAGTTGTTGTAACAAGGGTGGGGTATCTCTTGTTATTGTTATAATAGATCTGAGGGCTCTCTATAGGTGGGGTATCCTAGGAGGAGAGTGCCTGAGTCTGTAAAGGTTTTCCAAGGCACCTGTAAGCCTTGTTGGTTTGGTTAGTGGAAAATCTCACAAGGGTGTGAGGACTGGACGTAGGTCACTAGGAGGTGACCGAACCAGGATAAATCTCTGCGTGCTTTACTGCTTTCCTGCTTTACTGTTATACTGTTTTACTGCTTTATATTCTAATTCCTTCGCTTCCACTTAACCTGCGCGAAAATTGATCTAAGTCATTGAAAAGGGGAAAAACGTTTTCGAAAGATCTGAAAAGTTTTAAATCTCAATTCACCCCCCCTCTTGAGACTGAAGCCACTTGGTAACAAGTGGTATCAGAGCTAGACTCTTGTATAAAGAGCTTAGCCGCTTCAAGAGAAATGGCTTCAGGTTGGTATACGCAAGAGGGTGCATCTCTTTTCCGTCCTCCGGGATTCAACGGAGAAGACTATGCATATTGGAAAGAAAGAATGAGAATTTTTATTGAAGGGGTAGACTTAGATGTTTGGGATGCTGTGGAAAAAGGACCTTTCGTCCCCACACACATAGTAGATGGTATTCTTAGAATAAAAAGTAGAAATGAATGGTCTGATGATGAGAAAAGAAAAGTGCAACTTAATTTACGTGCTAAAAATATTATTACTTCTGCTTTGAGTGCTGATGAATTTTTTCGAGTTTCAAACTGTAAATCTGCCCAAGAAATGTGGGATAATCTTCAAGTTACTCATGAGGGTACAAGTGAAGTGAAAAGGGCAAGAATAAATACTCTTACCAGAGAGTACGAATTGTTTAGAATGAATACAGGTGAAACAATATCAGAGATGCAGAAAAGGTTCACTCACATAGTGAACAAATTGGGTTCATTAGGAAAATCAATTCCTCCCGAAGACTTGATCAACAAAGTGCTAAGATGCCTAAACCGAGAATGGCAACCAAAGGTAACTGCTATAACTGAATCAAGAAACCTAACTACCATGTCTCTTGCCACTCTGTTTGGGAAACTACTAGAGCACGAGTTAGAACTCACTCGTCTAGCAGAGAATGAAGGAAAAGTCAAGAAAAAGAAAAACCTAGCTTTTAAAGTTTCAAGTTCAAGTTCATCCGACGACAGTGATGACTCGCAAAGTGAAAGTGATGAAGAGGATGAGAATATAGACCTAATGGTAAGAGAATTCAAAAGGTTCATAAGGAGGTCTCTAGAAAAGAATTCTCCAACCAAAGAAGTCTCATGCAAACAAAACTACTTAAGTCCTTTAACCTGCTACGAATGTGGGAAACCCGGACACATAAAATTGGAATGCCCAAAATTACAAAGAAAACGACCAAGAGATGAGAAAAAGGGATCCAAAGGAAAAAGGAGTAGAAAAGCCTACACAGCATGGGAAAACAGGAACTCATCAGATAGCTCAGAAAGTGAAAAAGATCAAGTTGCTCTCATGGCCGACCACGACAGCGAAAGTGAAACTGAGGTATATTCTAACTCTGAATCTTTACAAGATGCCTATGATGAATTATATGAAGCATTTACTGAATTGCATGATAAATCCTTAAAACTAGCTAAAGCATTAGATAAATCTAAGAAAGTTATCACTCATCTTGAAAATGCTGTTACTGCTTTAACTAAAGAAAAGTCAGAGCTTAGAAAAGAAAATGATAGCCTTGCATGCTTTAAAGAAAATTATACTTGTGATAAATGTGTTGAATCTGAAAAGAAAATTCATGAACTGGAATGGACTGTTGGGAAATTGTCCAGTTTACAAAATGTGCATCATAGATTCCCTAGAAACAAACCCATAGAAAGGCATGTTCATTATAAACCAAACTTTTCCACTAGACCTTATATTACATGTTATTATTGTGGTAAACCTGGACATACAGCTTCTGTTTGCAGGGCAAGAGGTAAAATAAATATGAAAAAGGTGTGGGTTCCCAAAGGAACCATACCAAACACTAACCCACAAGGACCCAAAGAATTTTGGGTACCTAGAACCTTGTTTTAGATCATTGCAGGTATGCTTCAAGGTATGGGGGCAGATTGATACCTTGACAGCAAAGACTCAAAACGCATGACCGGAGACGTAATAAAGTTCTTAACATTCACCCCCGGAAAAAGCCGTCATGTGACTTGTGATAAATAGAGGAAGAATCACCGGTTAAAGGTCAGATTGGTTAAATTTTTTATTCAACTCTATTTTTAAAATGTGCTTAAGAATAGTTTATCAAGTCAAATATGTGACTACTAAAATAGAGCAATCTCTGAATCTCATTTCATGTATCTTTAAAGAACAAATATTTATAAGGCATGAAAGTATTCTGGTCATCCCTCTAGGACTAAGCATATAGAAATTATATATCACCTTCTTAAAGGTTATGGTTAAAAAGGAGATAGTGTGATTGAGTTAGTTGAGTCGTCACAAACAACTAGTTGACATTTTCAGAAATCCATTGCAAAAGAAAACCTGGTTCTTCATTTACTCAAATGAGTTTTTCAATAAAATATTTTTCAAGTGATTTTATAAAATATGAAGTTAAGAGATTTTGTGACTTATGAATTTCTGCGTGCTCAAAAAGCGTTTTATAAAGCAGCTGAAATGCTACCTTTTCCCGAAATCCATTTTCTCCTGTCACAAATAAATTGCTGGCTTTGGCATTAAAATTCAGAATACATACTCTCAATCGTTGTTCAACTAAAATAATTTTTTCCCATATTCTGGCTGCCATCACCAACTTTCAAACTAAGCAGCATGAAATGTATAAAGCTTAAAACAACTGCTTCACAGATTTTTGAGACTCATAATTAGCTTTTACCTGTGTTTGATAAAATATTCTCCTCATGGTCTCAAATATGTTTTTCTTCAAGTTTTGATGATCACTTACAAATCAGCAATGGCTCTTTTACCTTGTCAAATAGCTGTGACATTCGATTCGCAAACCTTATCATATATTGACCCTCTTTGATCATGACAAAAAGGGGGAGAGAAATATAGGGTTGCATATGAGCATATAGAACTTGCATATTATGCATCTAGTCAATAAGTCAGGGGGAGTATCATGATAGGGGGAGCATCATATATATATTATCTGTTTGAACTAACCTCCCACCTTGAGATAAGCTAATGTTTTGTCATCATCAAAAAGGGGGAGAATGTGGATACCTGTGTTGCAGGTTATCTAATATTGCAGGATTAGTTTTGATGATGAAAAAGACAAAGCCAAGTTGATGGCCAAAGGAATGAGAGTGTCAAAGCAAAGCTGATAAAAAGTATCATATATTCAAAAGTCACAATCCAAGTCAACCAAGCTCAAGAATTGAAGATTCAAGTTTAAGGGTAGTCCTTAGGGTTTGGGTATGTCTTAGGAAAAAGTGTAAGCTCTTTCAAAGGTCAGCTCGTATCTCAAAGTCTCACACACTCACAAGTTTTTCAAAGATGCATGCATACTTACGTAAAACATAAAAAGTATTTTTGAAACATAAAAATCGATTTGCACCTTGCATATACATACATCAAAATCGATTTTCAGGCCAATCATAAAGCATAGAATCGATTTGCACTTCATGTGATTTCATTAGAGAATCGATTCCTAAGCTAAACAATTTTTTAAGGAAGAATCGATTCACACCTTTTGTACTAAACTAGAAATCGATTCCCACATGTCTCAGGCAAGCCAAGAATCGATTTATACAAGATCTCATTGAGTATAGAATCGATTCCTAGCCTTCCTGGATCTCAAGAATCGATTGTCTCTATTTTCCAAACAAAGTCAAAATCGATTCCTCACTTAAATGAATCGATTCCTAGATCCATTTCAATTAGCAAAGAATCGATTCCTTCAAATATTTCAACGTGAGATCTAGTTTTTCAAAACCTATAAATAGAGGCCTCATAGCCTCCATTTCTCACCAACCCATTCTCACGATCTATCATTTCTGAAAAACTCTTATATTTTACTTGTGTTCTTCTCGCACCGCTGGTCCGTCAAGAGCTGATCCTACGTTAAGAGTTAGTTGGGGTTGTGTCCTTCAAGTTGTAATATCTGCCTACACTAAGAGGTATTTCTGTATTTACATTACTGTTATATTGTTGTTATAATTTTGTTCTAGGGAGTGAGGTATCTCTCTAGGGTAGCTGCATGTACTAGGAAGTGGGGTATCTTTCTAGGGCAGTTGTTGTAACAAGGGTGGGGTATCTCTTGTTATTGTTATAATAGATCTGAGGGCTCTCTATAGGTGGGGTATCCTAGGAGGAGAGTGCCTGAGTCTGTAAAGGTTTTCCAAGGCACCTGTAAGCCTTGTTGGTTTGGTTAGTGGAAAATCTCACAAGGGTGTGAGGACTGGACGTAGGTCACTAGGAGGTGACCGAACCAGGATAAATCTCTGCGTGCTTTACTGCTTTCCTGCTTTACTGTTATACTGTTTTACTGCTTTATATTCTAATTCCTTCGCTTCCACTTAACCTGCGCGAAAATTGATCTAAGTCATTGAAAAGGGGAAAAACGTTTTCGAAAGATCTGAAAAGTTTTAAATCTCAATTCACCCCCCCTCTTGAGACTGAAGCCACTTGGTAACAGGTCCATCATAACCTTTGTTAGTTTGATCATTGTGCAAATCAATCTTTTTCGAAAATCACTTTCAAAAAGATAATAAAAACGAGTTGTTATCAATAGTCCATCAGAACCTTTGTTCGTTTGACTAGCGGTACAACTCTCTCTTTTTTGAGTATTTAGTAGTGATTCATCATAGCCTCTGCTAGTTTAATCATTTGCTAATGCTCGTCCTATTTCAAAAAACTCACTAAAAAAGATAAAAAACAAAAACTTTTCAAAAAGAACCAAGAACTACGTAGCTTTGAATTCTCCATCGCACCGGGAGATACGTAGGAGCGGGCCATGTCCCGTCAAGCACTTTTTTTCTAAAAAACCTTTTTCCCCCCAAAATAAAATTTTTGTTAAGTTTTCCCAAGAAATAAATAGGCAAATCTAAGTATTTTTCAAATCAAGTGTTAAAACCACACATTTAATTAGAGGTTCCCTTTCGGTAGAAAGGACGTGCGCGGTGCTAACACCTTCCTCGCACGTAATCGACCCCCGAACCTATATCTCTAGTTTTCAAAGACCATCCGCCTTGTCCAAAAGACCTTTTTTCAATGTTTTGGTCTTAAAATTAAAATATTGGTGGCGGCTCCAAAATTTTTTCCACGTTGTACATCGGGAAACCCAAGCCGGGGGATTTTTCGGGGTGCAACAGCTGGCGACTCTGCTGGGGACACTTTTTAAAAGACGAGGGTCAAGCCTAACTAATTAAAATGTGTGGTTTAATGTACTGTTGATTTGATTAATACCTTGTTTGCCTTTCTTTCTTATCATTGATTGTAGGCGTATGCATTTGTCTTCTTTGTTATTCCCTATCTCCTCTTCTACTCCTATTCTTTCATTTGCTTACGCCCATGCATTCTTCCAACCCCCATGTTCCCTTCTTCTTTGCTCCTTTTCTCCAAAGGTAAGTTCATGCATCTCTTCCCCATTCTATCCTGTTCCCTCTTCTTCGCTCCCTTTCTTGAGGTAAGTAGTGCATTGTTGTTGGCACCCTAGATTAGTTGTATTTAATTGGTATTAAACCCTAGGGTAGACGACATGTTATTGCTTTCTATTGTCTGGATTGTCTGGATTTTCATTTGCAGGTGGGGTAGTTTTTAAGGAAATGCCCTTCGCACACACCACTTGTACCCCGAGATTATATGATTAGAGGAAGAGACCATAACCCAGGTCTGTTAGGATACCATAGGATGAGTGGATTCGAGTAGTGGGAGCCCATCAGGACCTCTGTCCGTTTGGCTACTCGCGAAAGTTTCAATCAGAGTTGTGCTCTTCCATGATACCTTGTACCTAGCAGTTTGCTGCATTTACAAGGAATTTCGTGAAAGAGACAGTGGCTCTGATGACCTTTGTGAGGGTGTGAATAGAGCCACATGAGAAGATTACCCCTAAAATGCCTTAGATCATAGGTTTCTTCCCTTTTAGGTCACAAGGGCTTTCCAAATTGTGTGTTGCATTGTTGCATTCAATTCAATCAATTTTTCCTTCAGAATTTTTGAAAATCAAAAAAAAAAATGCTTTCCCTTTTCAATAAATACCTATATGAGGTGGCATATAGGGTGAAAACTTTCAAATCACCACCTGTAAATATCCTCTTTCTGCAAAAACACAAAAAAAGAAACATCCTTGCATCATCGCATCATTGCATCACTGCATCATTGCATCATTTGCATTGCATAAAATTCCAATTTTGAAAAAAACCATTCATATTGCATTCCCTTTCATTACATAAAGATAAAACGAAAAAAACAATTATCATCTGCATAGCATAAGCATTTAATCATGCAAAAAAAAATCCTCGTCAAGTTCATCCAAGACGAGGCATTCATGCATAAGCATTATTTCAAAAAAGACACAGTAGAACTACGTAAGCTTTGATTCCTCATTACAATGGGGATACGTAGGATCGGGTCATACCCCGTCAAGCACATTTTTCTAAAACCTTTTTTCCAATAAAATCATTTGCATCATCATAATTTGTTCATTCATTCATTACCTAAAATAAGAGTTGTGATGAGAAGCGAGACGTTCTTGCGAAACAACCATCCTTTTTGAAAAGTTTATCCTTACTTGATTGCAAACTCAAGGTGTTCCAAGGCACTCAGTTTTTCAAACCAATAGCTCATTTGCATTTCTTTCAAAAGCACTGCATCCCATCCATTCCATGACAAAAGACTGAAATAGTGTATCAAAGCAAAAACAAATTTTTAACTGATGTTAACTCTCTGTGAAGCATTCTTCTAATGAGCGTGCATGCTATGAGTACATTCTCTTGTCTGAGTCCGTTGGTTTTCCTCCCTTACCACAGTTTCCCGTCCAAGTCTAGCCCCGCCCCGTCCACCCATAAAGTGCATATTCTCCCCATCAGTGCGTATTTGACTTTTGGTTCATTCTAATGCTTTAAGTCCTCCATGCTGGGGCAAGTCTGTGATCATTAATTCCCCTTGATTAATATCATATTCCTTCAGTGCAAGTCTCTCAAAAAAAATATAATAATAAACAAGAAAACAAGCTCGCTAGGTTGAAAACCCGTAAAGGGCGGCCTAGGCAAAAAGGAGCGCCTGGTGGACTGAAAACTCGCAAAGAGCGGTTCAGGCAAAAATTAGGGCACAAAAAAGGAAAAAAGAGCAAACACATGAAGATAGATAAACTATTGTTCTAAAGTTAAGTCTTATAGAAATAAGCAATCGGGATTTGAAATGAAGTTTGGCCATCTCCTCAAAAACCCCAAAATCCCAGAAAGTCCCTTTCCTACCCACCTTGAGCCAAGAAAAACCAAAATCCAAAAATCACCCTAGACAAGGATCACCCCAAATAAATAAAAAAAAAAACAGTGCATCACTTTTTATCAGCTCACCCGAGTCAAAAAAAAAAAAAAAATCAAAAAAGGGGGATTCAAAAATGAAAATCCCAAAACAAAAGAAAATGGTGAGCTGGTACATGTTACCACAAAGTACAAGAGATCCTTGTCTAAATAAACCTTCAAACACTTCATCATTCCAACACCTGGTTCCATAAACCTTCAAACACTTCATTTGGCCTCAACATCAAACCCCTTAGTCCTTCTACCCTGAGACATGAATTTGCCTTAACAGAGCCCAAACAAGCCCAATAACCATCTTCCTCATAGACCATTAACCGTCAATCAAACGCCGAACAAAACTCACCCTCCCATTAGCCTCAAACACTTCATTAAGCCTAACCCTCCTTCCTCCACAAAACACCACAATCCCGAAAATTCCATTCCGATCAATGACCGTTTGCTTTTGTTCACTCAAATTCTAATCTTAGGACGAACAAGCTTATCTATGTACAAAGTGTTTGCTCAAAAGAAAAACAAACGATCAGAAAAAAGAAAGCTGATCAAAAAAAGAATAAACCCTCAGAAAAAAGAGAACTGAGGAAACAAAAACAAACAATCAGAAAAAAGAAAGCTGACAAAATAAAAAAAAGAGGGACTTGCACTCCAAAACACATTCAAGATGCATCACCAGGTAAGGATTCTTTCGCACCGAAAGTCAAGACATCAGTAGAGAACCAAAAATTTGCACTGAGAATACCACTCAGACCCAAAAGTTGGGGCATTCTCTTCACCACCCACACACCCTAGTCTTGGGAAAGTCTGTTCAATGCCCATCCCATGTCACTCCAGTTGTCAATGTCATTCCAAAGTGGGGCAAGTGCATTCCCATTCCTTCACCTCATTCATTCCCATAAAAACCCCACCGGGGCAATTTCTCAACTCACTATCCTAAACAAGACCTTGTCGTTCTGACTGGGGAAGCTTTGTCCTTGTTATGACTGGGGCAACATCAAATTCTGTGGGTTGAAGCAAAACCCCTTTCATTCCAGCTTTCATCCCAAGAGCCGAAGCGTTCCCAATTCATCATCTTCTACACCCCTTGTTGTTGTCACCGCTAGATAGGGGCAAACTGTTCACTCATCAAAGACATGAATTGGGGCAATCTTGTATCTCTTGGTCCCTCAAAATCTTCGGCAATAGCCATGTCGGTCATTCCTTCACTTGCCATAAAAGTCCAGGCCCTAAACCAATTCCAAGTTAACGGACTCACTCATTCACATTTGCACCCCTATGCATGCTTACTAGATAATGCTTCAAAGAGAGAGAACACAAGTTAGTCATGCGATACTTAAGATTCAGTCGTCATTGGAAGGAAGAGAAAACAAGTGAGCCTGTTTGTAAATAAAATCTTGAGAACACCGGAGTTTGAATCAAATTCCATTTTTTCTCAACAAAGTGGTCAATAATCATCTCAATTCATTGCATTCAAAGTCTTACATCTCATCATCACAAAAATGTTTAATCATTCTATTTTTCGCCTCATGCATTTAGGCGTTCCATTTTGTTTATCATAGTTTGCATCGTGCCAACATCATCATTTCATGAAAGGCAACAAAAAAAGAAGCAACGGATAAAAGCAAAAATCTTCCATCTCATTCCATCAAGCATCAAAGCATTGCATCATAAAAGCAAAAACACGTCATCCCGTGTCATAACATTTGCATCCAAACATTTCATTCACATCATATTCACATTCACATTTCATGCATTCATCGCATGTCATCCAAAATGCCTATGTTTCCCAATCAACCATTTCATATCATTACGCTATGCATCATAACATTAGCATCCAAACATTTCATTCGCATTTCATGCATTCATCCCATATGCCTATGTTTCCCAATCAACCATTTCATATCATGCATCAAAGTATTGCAGTTGCATCCTCACATAGCAAAAAGAGCAAATGAAAAAACAGTTGCTCAAGAAAAAACAAATCAAAAGGAAAACCTCAAGAATGTTTCACCACATTCATCATCACACCAAAATCATGAGCATTGCATGCATCCGCATAACATGCCCTTGCATAACATGCACTCATACTCCATGCACCAGTTCTTGCATCAACTAACGTATGCAGGTACCTCAATCCAATACAGCAGCATCGGTCATTTCAAATCGACCAATCAACTGCATTTGTGAGCCCTCTGTGCTCATCCGGAGCCCTTTGTGCTCCCTCCTGAGCCCTCTGTGCTCATCCTGAGCCCTCTGTGCTCCCTCCTGAGCCCTCTGTGCTCCCCTCGTGAGCCCTCTGCGCTCATCCTGAGCCCTCTGTGCTCCCTCCTGAGCCCTCTGTGCTCATCCTGAGCCCTCTGTGCTCATCCTGAGCCCTCTGTGCTCATCCTGAGCCCTCTGTGCTCCCCCTGAGCCCTCTGTGCTCATCCTGAGCCCTCTGTGCTCCTCCTGAGCCCTCTGTGCTCATCCTGAGCCCTCTGTGCTCCTCCTGAGCCCTCTGTGCTCATCCTGAGCCCTCTGTGCTCCTCCTGAGCCCTCTGTGCTCATCCTGAGCCCTCTGTGCTCCTCCTGAGCCCTCTGTGCTCCCCCTGAGCCCTCTGTGCTCCTCCTGAGCCCTCTGTGCTCATCCTGAGCCCTCTGTGCTCCCCCTGAGCCCTCTGTGCTCCTCCTGAGCCCTCTGTGCTCCTCCTGAGCCCTCTGTGCTCATCCTGAGCCCTCTGTGCTCATCCTGAGCCCTCTGTGCTCCCTCCTGAGCCCTCTGTGCTCCCCTCGTAAGCCCTCTGTGCTCATCCTGATCCCTCTGTGCTCCTCTTGAGCCCTCTATGCTCCCCCCTGAGCCCTCGGTGCTCCTCCTTAGCCCTCTGTGCTCATTCTGAGCCCTCCGCGCTCATCCTGAGCCCTCAGTGCTCCTTCTTTACTGCGTTCTTTACCGCTTTATTTCCTGCTTTTTGCACGCCAAGTGCCCATTTACTTTTCTGTTTGCACGCCAAGTGCTCATTTTACTTTTCTGTCTGCTTTAGTTGAACTTTTCAATCAATCAACCAACAGGATTCGTGAATCCCTTCAGGACCCAAGTGTCCCTTCAAAAACAGACTTCACCTCGTATTCGAGCTGCGGGTAAGTCCTTCAGACCCCAAGTGGTCCTTCAGACTAGTTGTGCCAGCCTAAGACACAACGGACGTCCTTCATTGTCAACATATCAGTTTCGGAGCTGATCTTGACCCATCATGGCCGCTCGAAAGGCCCCCTCAGACCGTTTTACTAGTACCATAGCTAGTAGCGCTCCTTCAGACCACGATGGTCCTTCAATTAAGGCCTAGGCAGCCTTCCAGACCCTGAGTGGTCCTTCAGAGCCTTAGTGCTCCTTCAGACCCTGAGCGGTCCTCCAGAGCCTTAGTGCTCCTTCAGATCCCGAGTGGTCCATCATTTTCTTTCCCTCGGTTAATACGCCAAGTGTTAGCCGTTCCCCGTCTGTTCTCAAGCCCATCTATTCAAAAAATATAGAAAAAGAAAAAGAGGAAAATTCGGGTTTACCCAAGTGGACAAAATCGGTATAATTTCTGAATTCTTTATCTTCATTTTGCCTTGGAATATGTTTCGGCCAATTCATATTCCTCGTTAAAATTCAGATAAAGAGGGGCAGCTGTCATACCCCAATTTTGTCCGGCTTAAGTCCAAACCCTAATTTTCCACACAAAAATAATAATAATAAAATGTATTGCATTTTGGACCCTAGAAACCATCCCAGAGTTTTGAAATCATTTTTAGGGTTAGAATGCACTTTTTGGGAAATTAGGGTTTTTAGGGTCAAAAAGGGCGTTTTGGTCATTTATCACTGAAGGTCTATGACTTTTAGTAGCTGAGAGATGAGTGTTTCAAAACATGCATGGTGCATCAAAATAGTTTTGAAAAATATTTCTAAAAATATTTTGGTTGAGGGCTTGAAATTAAAATCCTATTTTTTTTCAAAGATAATGGATTATGATAATAGATTATGTGCCTGAATGTTTTCAGAGCACATAATCGATTACTCTCCTATCTTTACTAAAACAAATAATCGATTAAAGAGCTTGCCTTTCTTTCCTTTTTTATAAAGCATAATCGATTATCCTAAGCAAATAATCGATTAAGAAGTAAATGAAAGTTTCCTTTTTCATAAACATAATCGATTACTCTTTCATTCTCACTATATCACATAATCGATTATGTGCTTGCCTTACTCTTCCTTTTTAAGATCAATAATCGATTATTTCCTTAATATAACCATATCACATAATCGATTATTGTCCTGTTGTTGTTGTCCCGATTGACAACAATAATCGATTATGCACTCCTATAACTTCATATGATAATCGATTATCAAGTCATTCCTTGTTTCCATATTTATCTAAATAATCGATTATGCATATGTTTCACACATTCAACATAATCGATTACTTCATGCATTTATTTTTCAAATCTTTCTACGCCTATAAATAGGCAAGTGTGTTTCACATTTCAGACGGACACTTCACACGAGATTAGAGAGAAGAATTGCTACACACATTTTTTTCACAAGATCTGAGAAGAATTGCTCCAGAAACATTTTCACGAGATCTGGGAAGACAACTCTCGCAAATCTCATTTTCCAGTTCTCCGCTTCATTTTTGTTCTTCAGATCTGTAATATCTGTCTTCATCAGAGGTATTTCGGTCTTTTCATTTGTTAATATTTAGTCATTGTGATCCATGCCAAAATTGCCCTATGTGATTTAATCTAGATATAATGTCATTGTTGATGATGAACCACATGATTCCCACTTATGCCTAGTGCATCATTCTCTAAGTGGTGAAGATGGTCTCAGATGATTCAACCTTCCCCTTTCAAACTCTTTCAAAAAAAACATTTTTCGTTAGAACTACGTCGCTTTGATTCCCGTTTGGGATACGTAGGAGCGAGCCACGTTCTCGTCAAGCGCCACAAATAAAAACTCTTTTCACCCCCCTAAACCAATCATTTTCATAAAACAAACAAAAATCATTTTCAAACCCATTGTTGCTAGTAGCTCATCAGAGCCTCTGTTCGTTTAGCTATTAGTGACAATGTTCTTTTCTCATAAGAATAATAAACGATGGTCCATCATAACCTTTGTTAGTTTGATCATTGTGCAAATCAATCTTTTTCGAAAATCACTTTCAAAAAGATAATAAAAACGAGTTGTTATCAATAGTCCATCAGAACCTTTGTTCGTTTGACTAGCGGTACAACTCTCTCTTTTTTGAGTATTTAGTAGTGATTCATCATAGCCTCTGCTAGTTTAATCATTTGCTAATGCTCGTCCTATTTCAAAAAACTCACTAAAAAAGATAAAAAACAAAAACTTTTCAAAAAGAACCAAGAACTACGTAGCTTTGAATTCTCCATCGCACCGGGAGATACGTAGGAGCGGGCCATGTCCCGTCAAGCACTTTTTTTCTAAAAAACCTTTTTCCCCCCAAAATAAAATTTTTGTTAAGTTTTCCCAAGAAATAAATAGGCAAATCTAAGTATTTTTCAAATCAAGTGTTAAAACCACACATTTAATTAGAGGTTCCCTTTCGGTAGAAAGGACGTGCGCGGTGCTAACACCTTCCTCGCACGTAATCGACCCCCGAACCTATATCTCTAGTTTTCAAAGACCATCCGCCTTGTCCAAAAGACCTTTTTTCAATGTTTTGGTCTTAAAATTAAAATATTGGTGGCGGCTCCAAAATTTTTTCCACGTTGTACATCGGGAAACCCAAGCCGGGGGATTTTTCGGGGTGCAACAATGACCAAACTAACAGAGGTTATGGGTGGCCATCACTAGCACTTGCTATGACTTCGATGCTTAGGAAAATATCTTTTGAAATTGAAAGCATTCATGATAATCAAACTAACGAAGGTTATGGGTGATTATCACTAGTAGCTTATGCATATGAAAACATCTTTTTTTTTTAAACTTAGGCTCTTAGGACAATCAAACTAACAAAGGTTATGGGTGATTGTTACTAATTACCATTTTCATGCTGAGCTATTTAGAAAAGAAAAACAACGAATGCAAAAAGATTTGGAGATTCAAGCATGGCACAATCATTGAAATCGAATCCTTAGGCAAACAACAACATGGTCATAACTTGCAATTAAACCACAACACATAAATAGGCAAAGAAGGAACTTGAATTGGGCATTAAGCAAAAACGCAAGAGTAGGCAAGATTGGACCTAAATGCACATCTAATGGAAGATGCTAGGCGAGAACCATGCTCAAATATTTCTACAAAACGCAAGGGAATCTAAATGCACATCTAGTGGAAGATGCGATGTAAGGAATGAGCCTATCCAAGTATTAATGATTCCACATGAGAGTAGACAAGGAAGTGATAGGCACAAATGAACTCAAACGAGTAGCCTCAAGCATGATCATTGGCAAACCCTAAACAAGCAAGTCATCTTAACAATCAAAACACCAAAGCATGTTGAATCACCTTGGTCAATCCTCAACACTTAAATTAATGTGCACAAGTGCACAAGTGTGAATCTTCTTGCCAATCATCAACTTAAACAACATATGAACTAAAAGGGTTGAATCATATAGATCAAACCTCATCACTTTAAGCAAGGTACACTAGGCACAAGTGAGAATCATATTGCCTATCATCAACTTGAGACAATAAGCAAACATATAAAAACTCTATTTGTTCACAACATGCTACCCAAATACATAACCAAAAACCCATTTATTTTTGAAAGCAAATGAGATAACGCAAGGAAACAAACTAGATTGCAATTTTTGGTAAAAGGTTCATGTGATTAGGCAAGGAAATGCACAAAACTAACATAAACCCTATTTTTATGCAAACATGCGAAACATAATATGCCATGAGACAACATTTTATTTCATGAAATGCAAGAGTCAAGATCCAAATCAACACAAATCAACAATCATTCAAGGGTGAGAAACACCATAAGCACCAAAGCCTCCCTAAGTGCTTGTCAAAATGCTTGAGATGCATTTTTCCTTCAACAACAATTATACTAACATATTTACATAAGATGTAACTCTAAATGTAATGAAATGCTTAGTATGCAAAAACAAATTGACGATCTATATTTTTGATGCTAAAACTTTGATGATGATACTAAGATTCAAGAATATACCTTAACTCCAAGCTAAATAAGCAAGAAATAAGACGAATGAGTGCTAAACCACTTGAATTTACTCTTTAACCTTCAACCTTGAGCTTGATTCTAGAGATTTGGAGATGAATCTTTGAGAAGAATGCAAGAATGATGAGGGGGATGTTGAAGTAAAACAAAGGGTGTAAATAGCACTATGGGCTTTTAAGAAAATAAAAAAAAAAGCAAAATGGGGTTGTATGTGAGTAAAACAGGGGGTGTAATAGTTGAAGAAGGGCGTAAATAAAAAAAGGGGAAATAATAAATAAGGGTGTAAATAAAAAGAGTTGAAATAAACAAATAAAGGTGTAAATAAAAAGGGTTGAAATAAATAAATAGGGGTGTAAATAAAAAAGGAATGAAATAAATAAATAAGGGTGTAAATAAAAGGGTGGTTATCATGAAAAGGGGGAGTGTAATTGGCGAGAACTGGGCTGCACTTTTTTAAATATGGGCTTACAAGGGAGGTGTGGGTGTTAAAACGTGGGGTGTGGGTGGTGAACTTGATAAAAAAACAAAGGAACAAAACAAAAGGCTCAGACAAATCACTAGACATCCAGGATGGAAACCTAATTTCTCTCTTCTCTAAGGATGCGCCGTTTCATCTTGTTTTGGGGAAAGAGGGGGAAAATTTCACAGGAGAGAGAAAGTGAAAAAGAAAGGGAAAGAGTGAGATCTAGAGAGGGGGGGACAGCGAGATTGAGAGGAGTGAAGGGGATGGTAATGGTGGTGTTCTATTTTTTTTCTCTCTTCTCCTTTTTGGTTTGTTTAGTTTTTTTTATGGTGGTGGGGTTGTGGTGTCTGCGAGGTGAGAGAGAGTAGGGGCGCGGTGGTTGTAGGAGGGAGGGGTGGCGACGGTGAGGAGGAAGAGAGGAGAGAGAGGGACGACGGTGGTGAGTAGGGGTGGCCGTTTGGGGTTCGTGGCGGTGCGCGAAGGTTTGTGGTTGTGGTGAGGTTCGGTCACGGTGGAGAGAGAGAGAGAGAGACGGTGGTGAGTAGTGGTGGTCGTGGGTTTGTGGTGGTGACCGGCGGAGGAGGGGTGGCGACGGTTGAGGGACGGTGACGTTTTTTAGGGGGACGGCGGCGGTGGTTGGTGGTGCGCGGCGGTTTCCGGCGACGGAGGGTGGTGGTTGTTGGGTGAAGAGTTTATGATGATGGTGAGTGAAGAGATGCTTGAATGGCTATGGTGGTTGAAGCCATTTTTGGGTTGATATTTTTGTTTTTTTAAATCTAGTGGTTCTGTTGTTCCTTTCCTATTGTTGTTTTTTTTCTATTTTTTTTTTACCCTCTGGAATCGTCCCCCTCTCCCCTTCTGTTTTTTTGATTTTTTTTTCCTGTCCCTCTACGGTTCCTCTCCCTTTACTGTTGCTCCTACAAATATATTTATAGTGAAACTTTTATGGTGTAGGTGTGGTGTTGATGTAGAGGAGCAAAAACTATTAGGGACAAGCAGCAAAAGAGGTGCTGCAAAGTTGCTTGGTTTCACCTAATTTGGAATAAAAACAAAGGGACAAGGAGAAGGAGCCTTTAGCTTCATTCTCAAAATAAATTTTCTTTTGCAAAGCACAGACAAGTCCTCAGCTATGGTGGAGGTCAAAGGCTGAGATGTTTGTTCACAAAAATGGGAAAAGCAAAGGGACAAGGAAAAAGAAGTTTGAGCTTCATCCTCCAAATGGCTTCCATGAGCTACAACAACAACAACAACAACAACAACAACAACAACAAGACGCTGCCTCCTTTGTTTGGCTTTTTGCTTTTAAATTTTCTATTTTTTTATTTTGTCTTGACTTGCAAAAACTTTGACTATTTTGGTTGTATCATTTTTGGACAGATTATGATAAAAACTTATATTCAAAACCGATTTTGTTTTATTTATTTTTGATAACAATAATAAGAAATTAAAGCTAATAATAATAACAATAATTATTAGATTAGCAACAATAATAACAATGGAAATAAATATTCGCACATGACCAGACGCCAACACGTGTGGGTAAAAAGAATCACAATGCACACACGATTAGAAACCGATTGTGCGAGCACAAGACATCTTTTTGAGTTTTTTTTAAAATGAGAAAAATACACGTTAAAATTGGACGTTTACAAAAATACAATTTATTCAATTTTTTTCTAATTTTTTGAATTGGTCGGACAAAATTGGGGTATAACAGGTACCAGACCCAAGACTGTAACAAAAGAGTACATCCACCCATTGTGCGTGAGGAGCATGCAGCTGTCTTACACAGCATTCTGTATAAGTTCGTTAGACATGCTGACCCCCAGCTGTAACTTGAAATTTCATCGAAATTTTTCAACAGGGGTAGGTATTTTATGTTGACTTTGTTTGATGATTTGTCTGGGAGTATGTATCCCCCGATCAACTGCAATAGGTACGCCCTACAATATTGTCTTCGCACTTTGTCAGAAGCGCCCTCTGGAACATTATTAAATTCACGTTGTAGCCAAGTGAACTTAATTTGGTTGCCTACAATGCCATTTGCTGGGATAGGCTTACCCAAAAGTTGTTTGCATACTCGATCCCAATTTTGTTCACAACTTCCAATAACGGCATTTCCATCAACGGGAAGCCCCAACTGCAACGCCACGTCTTGGAGAGTTATTGTGCACTCTCCTACTGAAAGATGAAAAGTGTGTGTTTCTGGTCTCCAGCATTCGACCATTGCTGCCACCAAAGCTGGATTTATTTTGAATGCGCCAATTGAAGCAATGTCACGAAACCCAGCTCTTTCTATCAATGGTAATATAGAGGCATCTGGTTTGGGAAGCTTGAATGCGTGATGAACTTCCATTGGGTCATCGTTGAGAAGCATGGAAATGTGACGTTCTTCGTTTAGTAAGGAATACATTTTTAAGTAAGTCTGAATGAAGAAATTGGTTGATGAATGAAGAGAAGGTTGATGAGTGGAGAAGGCTGATGAATGAAGAGAAGGGTTGTGTCTTAAGAAAAAAAGAAAGAAATGATGGGGAGAAAGAAAGAAAAACAAAAAAGAAAGAAAGCCAGAAATCATCGGAGTCTATCAATTAGTGTCGACACTATGCATGGTGCAATCTGGGCCATTGAAATTTGTCGGCAAGATCTGGACCGTTAATTAGTGTCGACTGAACTTTCACTATTCACGCTTCACTATTCACTATTAACTATGCATGGTGCAATCTGGGCCATTGAAATTTGTCGGCAAGATCTGGGCTGTTAATTAGTGTCAACTGAACTTTCACTATTCACGCTTCACTATTCACTATTAACTATGCATGGTGCAATCTGGGCCACTGAAATTTGTTGGCAAGATCTGGGCCGTTAATTAGTGTCGACTGAACTTTCACTATTCACGCTTCACTATTCACTATTCACGGTGCAATTTGGGTCATTGAAATTTGTCGGCAAGATCTGGGCCATTAATTAGTGTCGACTAAACTTTCACTATTCACGGTGCAATCTGGGCCATTGAAATTTGTCGGCAATATCTGGGCCGTTAATTAGTGTCGACTGAACTTTCACTATTCACACTTCACTATTCACGGTGCAATCTGGGCCATCGAAATTTGTCGGCAAGATCTGGGCCGTTGACCTTAGTGTCGACTGAACTTTCACGCTTCACTATTCACGGTGCAATCTGGGCCATTGAAATTTGTCGGCAAGATCTGGGCCGTTAATTAGTGTCGACTAAACTTTTCACTATTCACGCTTCACTATTCACTATTCACTATGCACGGTGCAATCTGGGCCATTGAAATTTGTCGGCAAGATCTGGGCCGTTAACCTTATCTGTCGACTGAACTTTTCACTATTCACGCTTCACTATTCACTATGCATGGTGCAATCTGGGTCATTGAAATTTGTCGGCAAGATTTGGGCCGTTAATTAGTGTCGACACTATTCACTATGCATGGTGCAATCTGGGCCATTGAAATTTGTCGGCAAGATCTGGGCCGTCCATTTTTTTCCCGCTGGAAACACCTCACCATCTATAAATAGGGACTCTTAGTCTTGTAACTCACCACACCAACACCCCAAATCCTCTTCTGACTCTCTTGCCCCCCTTGCTCACAAAAATGGCTCCAGTGTTTATCACAGTTTTTAACAACGGTGTCGTTGAAAACACAAACACAGAGGGTGTTGTTTTTAGGTGCGATAACACGTGTCTTCTCAAGCTAAAGTCTAAATTTACATTAGATCAACTTAGACAAGCCATTGAGAGAAAAATCTCTTCTGACCATTCAAAAATGGTTTCTAGTCTTATCTACCGTTACCCCATAACTCTCACAACTGGCCACAAATTTTACGGCAATTCGCATCTAACTTCTAATGATGATGTCGATCTTATGTTAGAACAATTCAAGACATGTAAACACTTAGGTGTATCCACACCAGAAGTATATGCAGATTTGGTTGATGCTCCTTCAAACTACACACAAACCCAACCAACTCAGGCGATTCCATCTTCTTCACAATTCACCATACTTTATTCTCAACAAACAGAAACCCCATACCCTGACTTCACTCCATCTACTTACCATCAATTCAATCCTTCATCATCCCATAGTCACATGCCTTATGAAGAACCAGCTCAAACACTTCACCATGAATCCATTCGATTAGCCTCACAAAATCCTTTTGACCTAAACACCACCCCACCTATTAGTATACTTCATGGTGTGCATAACGAAGAAGTTGGCGACTTTAGCGAAAATGAGGATGATATTCTTCAGCGTGAAGACGCTGAGGAACCAATTGTAGCAACCCCCCCACAATACCGTTGCATTCCATGAGCATGTCCCACATTTTGTAAACATCACAGCTGACAACACGGAAGCTGATGATGCTGAGTATGGCCATTCCATGGACGAGAACCGCGAGTTAGCCAATGAAGACCCCATCCAACTCTAGAAGGGAATGAAATTTGCCACAAAAGAATTAGCCCAACACTTCAACCAGACATATCACCTCCACAAATCACTTGATTTTAGAGTCGATACATCTAATACAACTAGATGGATTGATTGTTGTGTGCACGAACACTGTTTGTGGAGGTGTGTCATCAGACTCGGTAAAAGGTCTGGCATATGGGAGATTACACAGTTGGAAGAGCCACATACATGTACAACAGGGACTCTTTCTCAAAATCACCGCCAGCTGACCGCGGCCCTCATGTGTGACAGCATGCTTCAACTGGTAAAGTCGGATCCGACAATATCTGTGTCCGTGTTGATAGCACACATAAGGGCGAGGTACACGTACCAAAGTTCTTACAGAAAGGCTTGGATTGCAAAACAAAAAGCAATCGAGAGGATATATGGTAATTGGGAGGAGTCTTACAATAAAGTAACAAGGTGGCTCCGTGCTTTTTCTCACTACATTCCAAACAGTGTGTACGACTGGGAGTACAAACCAGTCTATGAGAATGGCCAAGAAGTTGATGGCAAAGGTGTCTTCCACCGCATCTTTTGGAGTTTTGGGCCGTGCATCAAAGGCTTCAATTTTTGCAAGCCAGTTGTCTCTGTCGATGGAACATGGATGTACGGTAGGTACAAAGGATGTCTTCTGTTGGCAATTGCACAAGATGGAAGAAGCAACTGCTTCCCAATAGCATATGCAGTTGTGGAGGGTGAGACAGCTGATGCTTGGTACTTCTTTCTATCCCGTTTAAGAGCGTGGGAGACACCCCAGGAGGGTCTCTGTTTGATATCGGATAGACACGAGTCTAGCAAAAGTGCTGTTAGGCGGGTAGACAGCAGTTGGAAGCACGTATTTTGTATTTTCCACATAGCACAGAACTTCATGAGACACTTCAAGAACACTTCTGCCAGGAAAGCTGTGGTCAATATGGGTGAGTATTATTTTATTATAAAAATAACCCTAATATTTTTTTCATAACTTCTTTACCAACATTATGTTTTGTGCTTCAGCATACTCAATGACACAAAAATCCGCCAATCACTACAAAGTCAAGATTGGTGATGAAGTCGGTCCTGATGGGGTGGCTTGGGTTGAGGACATAAACCCCGAACAATGGATGCAGTGGTGCGATGGAGGTTACCATTGGGGGCACATGACAACAAACCTTGCCGAGTGCATCAACAAAGTGATCAAGGGCCTGCGAAATCTCCCTATACATTCTTTGATAGCGGCCTCATATTTTAGGCTGAACGAGACTTTTGTCAAAAGGGGAACCCAGACACAGGCAATGTTGGAGTCAGGAACTATGTACTCTGAAAAATTGATGGAAAAAATAGATCACAACCGAGCTGTCTCGAACACACACAACGTGGCAATTCACGATCGTGCCCAAAAATTGTTCAGAGTGGAAGAAATTATACGACCACAAAGTGGGAGACCTGCGGGCACATTCATGGTTAACTTCAAAGACAGGACGTGTGAGTGTGGGGAATTTCAGGCACTACACTATCCTTGTTTCCATGTGATCGCGGCATGTTCAAAAGTTAATTACGATCACATGGAATTCGTGCAACCACAGTACAAAATGCAGTATGTTTTCAATACATACTTTGAGGAGTTCCCACCATTGCCATCTGAGTTGTCATGGCCTGATTTCAATGGCCCAGAACTGCAGCATGATCCATCTAAACGGAGAGATAAAAAGGGTCGTCCACAGTCTACCCGTATTCGTACAGAGATGGATCAAAGAGAAAGGGGTAGTCGCACCAAGAGATGTGGTATTTGTAGAAATGTGGGTCGCAACAAAAATAACTGTCCAAACCGCAATCTAGACTAGTTCAACATCGTTGTAATCCACTTTTCAATCAATGTAATCCGTGTTTTTTTAGTGTTCTTTACGATTATAATACATGTTCAAATTAAATTTGTATGTCATATTTCATAACTCAACACAATAGTTTTATACCTCTTCTACACGGTAGATATTTTTTTTTAAATAAAAAAATAAAAATATATGATTAAAAGTGGTCAAAAGATAGTAAAAAACTAATTTTTTGCACTACAAAACAAACAGTTATTTTAGTGTTCTTTACAATTATAATACATGTTCAAATTAAATCTGTATGTCATATTTCATAACTCAACACGATAGTTTTATACCTCTTCTACACGGTAGATATTTTTTTTTCAATAAAAAAAGAAAAATATATGATTAAAAGTGGTCAAAACATAGTAAAAAACTAATTTTTTGCACTACAAAACAAACAGTTTTTTAGTGTTCTTTACGATTATAATACACGTTTAAATTAAATCTGTATGTCATATTTCATAACTCAACACGATAGTTTTATACCTCTTATACACGGTATATATTTTTTTTAAATAAAAAAATAAAAATATATGATTAAAAGTGGTCAAAACATAGTAAAAAACTAATTTTTTGCACTACAAAACAAACAGTTTTTTTAGTGTTTTTTTAGTGTTCTTTTGGACGGACGAGATCTTGCCGACACTTTTAAATACATTAATGTGTTCAATTTTTTTTTCACAAAAATATTTATAATTAATTTAGAATTAACAATATTAATTTTCTAAATTAATTAAATTAAATTTATATAAATTAATATAGAAGAAAAATAAAAAATAAAAAAACACAGTTCAAAAGTCACCCTGGTGGGGGGCGACTTCTGAACTACAAATGAAAAAAATTACAAATTTTAGTTCAGAAGTCGTTTTGGTGGGGGGCGACTTCTGAACTAAAATTTGGATGTATGCTAGTTTGGTAAATAATCTAAAAAGTGTGCTATTTTTTGTATTTAATTTTTTTTGTGGGCTACGGTAGTCAAATTGCCACTCTATAAAGAGATGTGAAATTGTATCATTATGTATCTGACAAGAAACGCAATTGATTTATATTTTAAAAAGACCATTTTAGACTAGTATTTTTGCATGTAAAATCCTCCGATCAAAATGGGTGTTCTTAGAATAGTCTTTATTTTCCATAAATGTTTCGATCGATATATCTCAACAAGGCTTAAGAAGAGTTTGTCTCACCACTGATACATGGAGTTCTCCTCAGAAGCTCTGTTATATGTCTCTAACACTCCATTTTGTCGATAACAGTTGGAGGTTGAATAAGAAGATTATAAGTTTTTGTCAAGTCACGAGCCATGCGGGGGAGGTTATGGCTAGGAAAGTGGAGCAGTGCTTGAATGAGTGGGGGATAAATCGTGTGCTCGGAGTGACCGTTGATAATGCTTCATCCAACGACGTCATGATTCAACACCTAAAGAAAAGGTTCACGTCTTGGAATTGTTTGGTTTTAAGTGGTGACTACTTTCACATGCGGTGTGGAGCTCACATCTTAAATTTGATTGTGAAGCATGGTTTTAAAGAGATTGATGATTCTATTATCAGAATTCGTACTGCAGTGAAGTTTATAAATGACACTCCATCTAGATATGCAAAATTCAAGGCATGTATTGATCCTAACATGGAATATAAGGGTTATGTTGGGTTGGATTGTGAAACGAGGTGGAATTCAACTTACATTATGTTAGATGTCGCGCTTAAACATCAAAAAACATTTGAAGAGTTGGAGTTGCAAGTTGTCGAGGAGTTAGAAAAGAAGAAAGGTGTCCCGTCGTATGATGATTGGGAGTATGTGCGGGCAATCATTCCCTATCTTAGGATATTTTATGAAGCTACCCTAAATGTATCCGGTTCTTCTTATGTGACTAGTTGTGGCTATATGTACGAGGTCTTTGGCATTAGAACAACAATCATGGAAATGTCTCGATCTAGCGATCCTCGCATAAGATCCATGGCTGGAAGAATGAAAGAGAAATATGATAAATATTGGGGAAACTTAAATTGTCTTAATATGCTTATGATGATTGCTCTTGTTTTGGACCCTCGGCACAAGATGCGATTTGTGAATTGGTATATGAATTTGAATATTGAACCAAGTGTGGGCAATACTTTTATAAGGAAAGTTGAGTCTTCCTTGGAATCGCTTTTTGCGGATTTCAATGGTGGGGTGACGGGGTCTACCGCCACCTCAGCAGATTCCCAATCTCTTGGGGGTAATCAAACCAATCGATATAATTTTGATCCATTCTACCAAACAAGTGGGAGCGACAACTCTGAATCCGAGCTAAGTAAGTATTTAAGGGAAACAGTAGAGCCTAATAAAGAGATGGATGTACTAAATTGGTGGAGCATGAATTCAAATCGATATCCAATCCTTGCAGAGATGGCAAGAGAAATATTAGCTATACCCGTCTCCACAGTGGCCTCTGAATCAGCATTTAGTACCGCGGGAAGGGTTCTTGATCCATATCGATGTCGTCTAACACCAACAACTGTGGAAGCATTGATATGCACTCAAGATTGGTTTGGATCACATACGCCTATGCTTACTGAGGATGATTTGAAAGAACTTGAGAATCTTGAGCAAGGTAAGAATCATGTGATTAGGTATTGTATATTTTTACTGATTATTGTTACTTCATACTTAAGTTATTTTTATTTTTTTCTAGAACTCAATGATACAAGAAATGTTGCGGCTACTTCTTCTGTCTCCATAGCACTTGATGATGATTGAGTAAGACAATATTTCTTCAATTTCTGTCACAATTGTTTCTGTTTCTGTTTGCACTGTTTCTGTTTGCATCTATTTTAAAGAATGATGATGATTTTAAAGCATCTGTTTCTGTCACAATCTGTTTCTGTTTCTGTTTGCATTTGTTTCTGTTTGCACTGTTTCTGTTTGTATTTTGTTCTATTGTGGTTGGTTTAGAATTTGAGCCTCTCAAATTACAAACAAAGTCTCATATATGATATATCTATTGTGGACTTGGTTGTTATCAGGTGTTGAGGCAATTGTGAAGCAGCTGGTTGTTATAAGAGTTCCATATTGTTATAAATTGTTTGATTTTTTTATGCTGCAGATTGTCAAAATCAGAGGACAAAGCTAATTCCAGTATTCAATTCATGCTATAGTGTCAAAATTGTGAGAAATTGAACAAAGAACATTAGAACAAGTTCATTAATTTTCTCTATCGTTAAGATACATGTTGGAACTAGAGCATGAAAGTTTGACTCCAAATTTTTCAGCTGAAGTTTGATCCAAAGAAAAAATTTATAAGAAATTCAACATAGAACATTAGAACAAGTTCATTATTTTTCTCTATCATTAACTAAGATACTGTTGGGTATCTGAAGTGTGAAAAGACGAGAAGTCTCGCATCACTTAATAATGAATAAAATAAGGAGTATATTAGAGCATGAAATTTTGTACCAATGATATCCGAAGGGACTAAGCCATTGCTGAATCTTCCAGTAGGATGATTTCCACCAACAAAATCTCTACCATATGGTGGGAAATTACATTTGATAATAGTGGTTATGTAGTTATTGTTTCCTGGGTCTACTATTGAGTCCCCAAATACAAAAACTGCTGGCACTGTTTCATTCTTTGGTAGATTCACAGCAGAAACATGTTGGAGGATGATGGCTATGAAAGAACACCAACAAATGACTAAAGGCAATTTAGAAAGAATGAAACAGTGCCAGTATTCAACTTCTGCTATTGGTAAATTTATCTCCATTTCTCTATTTTATGTGCAATCTTATGTGCAATTTTGTTTTGCTACATCATGCAGGACAATGAAACCTTTAAGCCTCTTCATCTCTTTAATTCAACAAGTAGCTGAGCTGCAATTCTTCACACGTGACAAGTTTCCTAAGCTATATAAATGTAGTCAAGACTTTTACAATCATCCAATTGTCAAGGGAATTTGTTTAACTACTATAGAGCGTGACTCTGAATTGTTAAGGAAATTTGGTTAACTACTTCATTTTCATTCTGTTGTTGTTGTTGTCAAAATTTCATTTCATGATTGAATATATTATCGGATTTATTGAAATGTGGTTATTTGCTTGTTGGATGTGTAGTCCTTCTTGATCAATAATTCCTGTACAGTAATGTGCATTAGAAAATGATTTAACAAGATGCTTATTTTCTTGGCACAAAAAAAAACTGGTTTTGATAGTAAAAACTGATTTTTTGAAGCAAAAACTGTTTTTTCAAACCCGGTAAACCGGTTTTTGGTTGCAAAAACCAGTTTTCAAAACCGGTAAACCGTTTCCTGAAGGCGAAAACCGGTTTTAGAATGGTAAACTGGTTTCTAACACCGAACCGGTTTTAAACCGGTTCTGAACCGGTTTCGGACCAGTTTTGAAAATGTAAACCGGTTTTAAGAAAATGGTAAACCAGAACTGGATTTGAAAGAGGTATGGTGTGGTGTGGTATGGATTTTGTACCATGCACACCCCTACTTGCTTATCTTTATAACAAGTGTGTGTGACACAAGTGGTAAGTTGTTTGAGCCCTTTAAGCATTTGGTCAGAGGTTCGATCCCTGGCCGGTGTGTATGAAGAGACATTGCTTGGGAGAGGTCAGCCCTTAAATAAACTCTAGTAGCTCGAGGGATTAGTCTCCACAGTCGCCGTGGAGGATACCCGGGTTTACCCAAAAAAAAATACTTACTTATCAATATCTTGCGCTGAATTATTAGAGACAGCTATTTCATGTCTTGCCTTTAAGAACTGATACGAAATTTGAGAGTGATGGTACTTGTCCATTGTATTGGTTGTTTTATTCTACATATTAATAAACTAGATAAAATAGATTAACAGATTAATAAACTTGTTATTTTTAAGTAAATATTGTGCTTGAAGCTGGTAAAACGGGCTACCCGATCCCCATCAGACGGCCCACATCGAGCTTGGACTTTAACAGGCTGGGCTAAAAAGCCCAGGTTAAAATTCGAGTTCAACATTATAGCCTCAACCCTACCCTATGTAGGCTTTTCGAGCTAGCCCATGTTGTACATAATGTTAATTAAAAAAATATGCTTATTGTTTATATTATAGGTGTTGGATATTTTAATTTTAAGATAAAAGATCAAAACATTAGAACTTAAACATGTAGTGGCTGCTGTATGGTTGTGGAGCTACGAACCCCACAACAAGGTTGGGGTGTATTATAGACTTTTGGTTCAGTGTCAAGGCTAATGAGGAATGGGGTAGGTCTATAGACTTTTGGTTCACAGTCAGTGGCGGACCCAGGACCCCAGGGTCAGGGGTGTCAAATTTTTTAAGGTCGGTGTCAAATGGGTGCAAAACTTGGTCTACTAGTACAATTTAAAATTTTCAGTGGGGTCAAAATTAAAATTTCAGGAGAATTAGGCTATTTATATAGGGTGTTTAGTGCAACACAAAAATTCCAGGGGGTTCAACTGAACCCCCTGGTTGTATGCCAGGTCCGCCACTGTTCACGGTTTCAAAGGGCTAGGGAGGAATGGGCGTAGGTCTATAGATCTTGGCGTTTGCTTTTCCCACACCCCCTCCTACTCGAAACACACCCCATAAGGGTGTGAAATGACCAAAAGGTCAGGCCAAACCTCTTTTTTTCACGAATTTTCACCTGTTCGAACACGGGCCTTCGAACAGGTTCGCACGCGGCCATTCGCGTGTGTTAAATATGGGGACACACCCTCTTGGGTGTTTTTCACCTGTTCGAATGGGGTCATGCGAACAGGTTCGAATGTGGTCATGCGAATATGTTCGCATGAGGCTGTTCGAACCAGTGTTGCAGAGCGACAGATATTGGACGTCTCAGATTCCACCGACAGTTTTGATCAACGGCTTACAATCAGTCAAATGTGTGTCAGATAAAGGAGTGGATGTCAATCCCTTTGGAAAATGTGTCTGAACGGATAGAATTTAAACGGCTCAGATTTGTGATCTAAAAATGAAATCAACGGCTGACATTTCACCATGCCTATTATAAAAGGGGGTTCACATCCTCAGACCTTCTTCACCAAACCCTAATCTGCTTCTTCACCAAAACCTACTCTCCCTCTTGACAGCTACAACCAAGCTGAAATGGAATGGCAATTGTGCCCAACCCAGTACTCATCCACCAAAACGACTTCTGAACTAAAATTTGTAATTTTTTTCATTTGTAGTTCAGAAGTCGCCCCCCACCAGGGTGACTTTTGAACTGTGTTTTTTATTTTTTCTTTTTCTTCTATATTAATTTATATAAATTTAATTTAATTAATTTAGAAAATTAATATTGTTAATTCTAAATTAATCATAAATATTATTGTGAAAAAAAAATATTTGAACACATTAATGTATTTAAAAGTGTCGGTAAGATCTCGTGCGTCCAAAAGTGTCGGCAACATCAAGACCATTGAAAAAAACACAAAAAAAACTGTTTGTTTTGTAGTGTAAAAACTTAGTTTTTTACTATGTTTTAACCACTTATTACTGCGAGTGATGCTGGATCCGGCTCTGTTGTTACCCAGTTGTAGTTTACAACAATTTTATTATTAAAAAGCGTCATCGTACATAAAACTCGAAATACACGATAAAATGACAGAAACTACTGAGCTGGTGGAGTTAAACGACTAAGGATCTCAGCCACTGTCCGTGTGGTTTCCACGTACAAATGCAGATAACCCTTCCATTTAAACAAGACATAAATGGACATTGCTTGGACGTCATCGTCGTTCTTGACATCCATTGTTGACCAGTGCACACGTCCATCAGACCAATCGGGCTTCCGATAAACTATACAAGTTATCTCTCGCTCGTCACCCTCCACTTGCACCTTACGCTATCTTTTAGGGCAGCGAATGTTATGTTGTGTTTAAGCCTACACTGCATTGTGTCTCTCCCCTCGAAACAGACACCATCGATTTTGTTGGTGATGATGCCCTGATGATGAATGATAGTGAGGGAAGAATCCTCTAAGTATTGTGTTAGGGGCATTTTTTTTTGTGTTTATAGGATTTGGTGGAGAAGAAGAAGCAGAGAAGGGGTTAGGTTTTTTTGAAGTAGAAGGGAAAGCTGAAGCCCAATTTATAATAGGCGTGGGGAAACATGAGCCGTTTATTAGTGTCGGAAAGATCTTGACCGTTTATTAGTGTCGGCAAGATTCTGACCGTTTATTAGTGTCGGCAAGATCTTGACCGTTTGTTAGTGTTGACAAGATCTTGACCGTTTATTAGTGTCGGCAAGATCCTGACCGTTTATTAGTGTCGGCAAGATCTTGATCATTTATTAGTGTCGGCAAGATCCTGACCGTTGAAACTGCACGCTGCACTATTCACTATTCACGTCTGCACGCTGCACTATTCACTATTCACACTGCACTATTCACTATTCACCCTGTACGGTGCAATCTGGGCCATTGAAAGATGTCGACAAAATCTGGGCCATCCATTTTTTTCCATTGGAAACACCCCACCATCTATAAATAGGGAATGAAGACCCCACCATCTATAAATAGGGAATGAACACCTCACCATCAATAAATAGCGACACTTTTAAATACATTAATGTGTTTAAATATTTTTTTTTCACAATAATATTTATAATTAATTTAGAATTAACAATATTAATTTTCTAAATTAAATTAATGAAATTAAATTTATTTAAATTAATATAGAAGAAAAATAAAAATAAAAAAACACAGTTCAGAAGTCACCCGGGGGGCGACTTCTGAACTGAAAAAGCAAAAAAAAAATTCAAAATCCAATTCAGAAGTCTTGGCGTGTGGGAACGATTTTTGGCCTGAATTTTGGATGTGTGCTAGTTTGGTAAATAATCTAAAAAGGGTGTTATTTTAGTAAATAATATTTTTTGGGCTACAGTGTTTTTTTGCCCTCTTACCATACGTTATATGCACTACATCCGGTCTAGCTTTGTTTTTCTAGCTAGCTAGACTTTCAACATGCAGTATGTTCAACATGTTTGCTGCAATTCTCAAATCAAATAGAGTTATATTATTTAGCCAAAAAAATTCGGACAAAAACAGTTAAATAACCACCTTACAACACCAATTAACCAAGTTGTTTAGGCCATTAACCAACATGTCTTTTCACATTTTTTCTAGACCATTGTTTAGAAAAAGGCATGTTGGCTAATGACCTAGAAAACTTGATTAATTGGTATTATAAGTTAGTTATTTTGCTATTTTTGGCTGGAAATATTTGGCCAAAATATCATTACTCAATCAAATATAACAAAAATCAAACGCCAAACCATTGGGCCGAATAACAAAAAAACATACTGCTGCTGCAATTCTCCCAACTAGAAGGATCACGCTTCACATCATAGAATTTTTGCTTCTTTTTCTTGGGTGCACCCTTTGTTTTAATTTTAGATGGTGGTGGAACCATTGAAGAAGTGGTAGGGAATGCAAGCTCATCAATCTATTTCTTGAACACAAATTTCTCCTCCGGAGTCATACCATTATATCTCGCCCATATCATCTTCATAGAGTAAGTAATGTCACATTCAGCATATTTTTATTGAGAGACATCCTCATCCAAAGAATCCAAACTCAAATTTCTCCAATGACCGTCAACAACCTCCAACGGAATAGAAGTACTAGAGACATGATAGACACCAAGTTCACAAGCACAAGGCAACAAATGTGTCGTACTCAACCTCATCAAGTGAATCAATAAAATCGTGCCAAAGAGAGAAGACTGACTTTTGCCTATCCACGTGCACCAACAACTCTTTAATCTTTGCTTTCACATAAGACCAAGATCCCTGTCAGTCAAGAACACCTGAGGTGATAGGCCGTGTATATCAAACAAATCTTTCAATTGCTGTAATGCCCAAGTAAAATGAGAATCACGCTCATGTGCAAGATATGCAAATGCAACCGAGAAAGTTGTCTCAGTTGAAGTGACTCCTACAATCTCCAATAGAGGTATTCGGTATTTATTGGTCTTTTAAGTCGTGTCGAGAATAAGAACCTTCGGAAACAACCTGAATAATTTAATAGAAGTGGGATGTGCCCACATGATGTCACTAACCACATCTGACCCCTCAACTTTCCTGCTCCAACATAAATAATTCTCAGACTCAATCAATCTCAGCAGCTCCTGAATATCAGTTATAGGACCCCTCAAAGAAGACCTATAGGCGTAACGCTGCCTATATATGTGGGGCATAGAAGTCACATTGCCCGGAAATATTTTCTTTAATGCATTAAGACAATCTTTTGGGTCAACCCTCAATGAAGTGTGCTCATCGACCATAGCCTTATCCTCCTTCGATAACCGACCAAACACTGTCGAGCCGGTCGAGGTAGTAAGCAGCTCATGTGTGTGGAGTCCACACCCAACCTTCACATTCCAACCCCCATCACGAACAGTACAAGTAGCTCTCCACTTAAATGGACAGTCGCACTTCTTTGACCAGATGACTCTAGAATTATTAGTGAACTTCTGATGCTTCTCGCAGCCAAAAATTCTCGTCCCCCTTTTACCTCCACCTTTGTTAGATCTAAGAATGATAACCACAACTCTAATGCCTCTCCCAACGTCTCTGACCCAACGTATAACATCCTCACGTGAAGGAAATAGCTACAAATTAGAAAATTGTTAGGTACTTAAATAATTAAATATCTACATACATGTTTTAAAAAAATAATTAATTATATATACCGTCTCCATCCTGAATGACCCTGATGTATCCATCTCGACCGGAACCAACTGTGACTCCGTATCGAACATAGCAAAGTCATAACATACATGGAAGGAGGCACCAGTATCAATCCACCAACCATCTGATCCACCAATAATGTTGATCTTAAAGATCATAGTAACGAATTGCTCTGCGGAGCAAAACTTAGCATGTTCCTACACTTGCGTGTCATATGACCTGATCTCCCACAATTGTAAAAAATGAATTGCGAGTTAGAGTCATTTCTAGGTGATGGTTGCGGCTTCGGATTTGGGGCCTTTGAGGGTTTCCATTCTTGTTGCAAGTTTCTCTGATTCTGATTGCAGTTCTGATTCTTGAAATGTTTGCTAATTGTCTCCAGAACTGCACTCGTGGGTTTCTTGTTGTTTCAAACAACCAAGACTTCATCTTTCTGATCTTTCAATTCAGAGGCGGGTTATCAAACTTTCCAGTGAATTTTTTTTAGTTTTGTGCCTTAGAAGGTTTTTGAAATCCTTCCAAGCAGAGGCTGCTTTGTCTATCATGGTATGAGTGACTTTTATGGTAGTTAAAATAAAGTCAAACCTATTTTATAACGTGTCATTTCATGATTGACCAATGTTGTAAAAAATATTCTACAACGAGAGTGTTAAACCTATTATAAATCTATATGGACACGCGTGAGTGTGTGAGGCGCAATAGCATATGTGTGTCGGTGTATTAGGTGAGCAACATTCTCTACGCCGTCATATTCTTTCCTTCCTTTTTTTTGACCAATATTCTTTCCTTCCTACCTGGAATGGACTTTGTCTTTCACTGGATTTTAACATTCCTAAAACAATAATTAAGACTTAACCGTAAATTCAACTTTCTGTGATTTTGAGTCCTAACCATCAATTACTCCGTGCATTAATGGTAATCCTGGCGTCTTGTTATTTTCTTGTTCCATAATTATCCTTTTACGTGTCTTTAATTATATGCATTGCGTTCTTAATTAGTCAATTGTAAAGAGAAAGGTTGGAATTGTTACCTTTACTAATGTTTTACTTTTTTTTCATAAACACTTCATATCTTTCTTTATTAAGCAATTTGTGCCGTGTATCAATGTATTTTACTATCTTTAGCAGGCAATATGGGATAGAAAGTAGGTGGCTTAATATGGGTCTTTTTAAAACTTTGAGTTCTAAAGGAGGATAAAGTATTTTTTGTAACCAAAAAAAAGAAGCACCTAGAAAATAATACAAAGTATTTTTCCCCACATTTTCCATAGTCAACCAATTAAAGAGAAATATTAGCACCAAATATGATATTTAGATACAACATGTTAATAAAAGATTACATAACTACAGTCGGTATAAGTGTAAAACTACATTTTTTCCAAGCTACAAAGACAATATAATTATAAAAATAATTATATTTATGTCAGCACCAATTCCATTGCTTATTGAGTTTGACTTGGGTGAGCGTTGTGCAAATGTGGGAAATGGATTCTCGGGTTTGGATTCTCTCATGTGACATGAGAGACCGATGAAATATCCACAATCCACGAGAGAGAGAGAGAGAGAGAGAGAGAGAGAGAGAGAGAGAGAGAGAGAGAGAGAGAGAGAGAGAGAGAGAGAGAGAGAGAGAGAGAGAGAGAGAGAGAGAGAGAGAGAGAGAGAGAGAGAGAGAGAGAGAGAGAGAGAGAGAGAGAGAGAGAGAGAGAGAGAGAGAGAGAGAGAGAGAGAGAGAGAGAGAGAGAGAGAGAGAGAGAGAGAGAGAGAGAGAGAGAGAGAGAGTTAGTTTACACAAGAAAAACTGTAATGGTGAGATTTTTTAATACATTATTTACTTAATTTTTTTCACTTGAGAGAATCTTTTTCTACAAATATGAGTGTGGCCGAAAATCCAAAGGTAATCAATCACGTAATATAGCACCAAGATGATAATATTGCTGAGCATCACCAAAGGGAATTCGGTTTGGAAATCACACATTTGATGCATTCATGAGCTCAAGATAGTTGGATGGAAATCATATGATTCACATTCTACGGGAAATCTGAGTCCCACCAAAAAGATCACTTAAAAGCCGTGTTTTAAAACATGGATCAGTGACCCACTCAGTGAAACTACTAAGTCACTGATCGAACAATGAATCAATAGTTGAACCGTATGAACCAATATAATAAATAAATATATAGATAATCTTATGGACATATATATGTCTTTGGTGCGGTGGTCATTCCTCGTATATTTACGAGTTATGGGTTCAAACTCATGCTCTCATAAACCTTTCTATGTATGTGAAAAAATTGAACAATTTACCAAAAAATACTAACATGTGGACCAATCTGGGTTGTCGATTCACCGTGTTTCTCAAAAATTGATTGGTTCTTATCAACACACACCGGTTTTAGCTAGTTCAAGTCCATAGCCGATATAATTACTACCTCGAACTGATTATGCCACTATTTTCAGTCTAAACAATGTTCTACTTTGTTTTTTTATAAGTAATGTTAGTGGGAGAGGAGAAATGTTAGTTTCTCGAGTTTGAACTCTGGGCCTCTTGCTTGGACTCTTTTGTGTGTACTCTTTTGATATCATTTAGCTCGGCAACTGAACTAGCTAATAGGGATACTCTATTTTTAAAACTATGCACCTACAAGTTCTAGCGCTCAAAATTGCGCTTGCTCACAAATCACAATAAAAGAGGACAACAAGAAACCGTCACTATTGTTCAATTTCACTATATAATAATAGTATAAATAAAATAAAAAAAAACAACTAGGTAGTTGAATACCAAAAAAAAATAGGTAGTTATCCATAACGCTCATAATATATAGGCTAAATATATATTTTGGCCCTTTATCTTTGGGGTTGTGGTCACTTTGGCCCTTTATCTTTTTTTTTTCTCATTTTAGACCCTCATGTTTTTTGTGTGTGTCATTTTGGCCCCTGCTGTTATCATTTTGGTCCCTTATGTTTTTAATTGATTTCATTTTAGTCCCTTATGTTTTTAATTGATTTCATTTTGGGCCCTTATGTTTTTAATTGATTTCATTTTCGTCCTTAAAAATTTGCCTAAAAAAACATAAACATAACGGCAGGGGCCAAAATGACACAAACAAAAAACATGAGGGTCTAAAATGAGAAAAAAAAAGATAAAGGGCCAAAGTGACCACAACCCCAAAGATAAAGGGCCAAAATATATATTTAGCCTAATATATATAAGAAACTTATAGGACTAAAACTCTGCAAATGCAAACAGCTTCTACTTAGGTAATCAGCCATATCCACTTTTCATCCTCCAAAAAGTTGTCAATATCATCCCTTAAGTAAATTCCTATTTGACACTCAAACCTTCACTATTCTTAAATTCCTTTCCTCATTCTCCCATCATTTCTAGTAACAAGCAAACACCCCACTAAGTGAACTATTCTTTGCAAACATTTCAGTTCACCAAATCAAACTGCCTATACAAAATCAACCACGCCAAGAAAACACAGCACATGCACTCCACACTTCTTCTCATCCATATAACATACGTGACCTACACCACCATTATTACTAATACCACTCCCTTCAAACTTTTACGAGTCCATCATGCATTTCCACATTCCCTTTCATTCTAACACCATGATGAGTAACCTCAACCTCTCCTCCTCCTCCTCCTCGTCCACCACCACCGGAAATTTCAACTTCAGTTCTCTCGGCCTCGGCTTCTCCCTCCTAAAGGATATCCAAACTCTAGAGATTCTCATAGCAATAACTGTCTTCATAATCATTCATTCTCTAAGACAAAAGAAAAATCAAGGCTTACCCGTTTGGCCTATACTCGGTATGTCACCTTCTTTACTCCAAGGATTTAGAGGAGGAAACATGTATGAATGGATTTCTGAAGTTCTTATCAAACAAAATGGAACATTCAGATTCAAAGGTATATGGTTTAGTAGTCTCAACTGCATAGTTACCGCCGATCCTCTAAACCTCGAATACGTTCTCAAAACAAAGTTTCTTTCATATCCTAAAGGAATTTACTTCAGGAACACATGTAAAGATTTACTTGGAAATGGTATATTTAATGCAGATGATGAAACATGGACAAAACAAAGAAAAACAGCAAGTATTGAGTTTCATTCAACAAAGTTTCGGAAACTAACAACTGAGTCATTATATAATCTTGTTCATACAAGATTATTACTTGTGTTACAAGATTCAGTTGAGAAATCTATTGCTATAGACCTTCAAGATATTCTTTTAAGGTTAACTTTTGATAATGTTTGTATGATAGCTTTTGGTGTTGATCCTGGTTGTTTAAGTCTCGGATTACCTGAAATACCCTTTGCTAAAGCATTTGAAGATGCAACAGAAGCTACAGTTCTTCGTTTTATTACACCAAGAAGTGTTTGGAAGATTATGAGGTTTCTCAACTTAGGAGTGGAGAAAAAACTGAAGGAATCAATAAAAGAAGTTGATGAGTTTGCTGATAATGTTATAAGGAATAGAAAGAAGGAACTTTTATTGGAAAATGAAGAGGAAAAGAAAGAACAAAGATCAGATTTGTTAACAGTTTTTATGAAGATGAAAGATGAGAATGGAGAATCATATTCTGATAAGTTCTTGAGGGATATATGTGTAAATTTTATATTAGCTGGGAGAGATACTTCTTCTGTTGCTTTGAGCTGGTTTTTCTGGTTGTTAGATCAGAATTCTCATGTGGAGGAAAAGATAGTTGAAGAGATATGCAAGGTGGTGAGTCAGAGGAAAGATATTAAGAAGGAAGAATTTGATAAAGTTTTGGTGTTTAGACCTGAAGAGATTAAAAAGATGGATTATTTGCATGCTGCTTTATCTGAAGCTCTCAGATTATACCCTTCTGTGCCTGTGGATCACAAAGAGGTAACTGATATTTCAATTTTGATTATTTTTTTATAGAAGAATATCATGCAAGTAATTTATTGAAGATATATATAGTTTTGTACGTTGATTAGTACTCCCTGTGTTCCCTTTTTTAAATGTCTGTTTTTTTAAAAATAAAAAAAATTATTACTATTGTTTATTATTTTCAAAGTTTAATGTTGCATTAATTATTTATTTTTGTCAATTATACCCTTTGATAAATAAATATACTATGGCAGGAAAAAAACTAATAATTTCATCAAAACTAAATTTATTTTATGAAGTGCACAAAACAGTGTTTTGAAAACAGAACCAACCTAACAGTTAAACCTATTAAAGTATGATCCCACACTATTTATGGTTTAGTTATTTCAGCAGTTTGACTTCAGTTTCATCCAATGTTTTTCATTCTTAAATAAATCCTACAATTAATATTATTATGTCAACTACTTATACCTAACTAACAACCTTTTCCAAAGCACCTAGGCACAGGTGACCAACAATAATAAAGCAACAATAATAAAAGTACGCGTATAAAACTTCAAAAACTGCTGAACCTATGCAATCAGACCCATGACTAAAATTTAGTCCATTGGTCAAGTTTCACTGGAAAGCATCAATCTAGCAAACCAGTCAATTATTTAGTATTATTATAATCATAATCTCGCACTATTCAAAATCATATTGAATGCAGTTAGTAGATCGAGGATGTATACATGCAAAGAGTATATTCATTTATAAATTAATTTTTTTTCAGGTACTTGAGGATGATACATTCCCAGATGGAACAGTACTAAAGAAAGGAACAAAAGTGGTGTATGCAATTTATGCAATGGGAAGAATGGAAAGTATATGGGGAAAAGATTGTAGGGAATTCAAACCAGAAAGATGGTTAAGAGATGGAAAATTCATGAGTGAATCTGCATACAAATTCACTGCATTTAATGGTGGACCTCGTTTATGTTTAGGCAAAGATTTTGCATATTATCAAATGAAATATGTTGCTGCTAGCATCATTTACAATTATCATGTGAAGGTGGTTGAGAATTACCCTGTGGTGCCAAAGATTGCATTGACTATGTACATGAAGTATGGAATCAAAGTTAATCTCTATAGGAGGACTGCTGCTGATATTCAAAAATACTTAGATTAGATTTATTGATTGGTTTATTTGAATTAATAGTTATGCTAATGACAAGTGATGGTTTTTTTTTCTTCTTTTTAATTTTTATTGCAGTTATTATTTGTTTATTGTTAAGATAAAAAGGTGTTTATTGGAAATGTTTGTTACTGGTATAGTAGCAGTACAGTACAGAGTGGTGAAGATATATGGTGCTTGGAAGTAGAACCTAAATAAGGATGTTCAGTGTTGACTGTTGTTGATTGGCTAGGCACTTATTTTCGATCCTTGTGTAAATTTGGCTTGTTTTAAATAATACTATATTTTCTGTTTTTTATTAATAATTGCAGAATATATTAGTTACTTTAGCATGATTTGTTACTAAGTTTGAAAAGAAAAGTCATTCACGCCTTTGTCATGTTTCCAATGTTACAAATATTGTTTCTCAACAAACTATTTTCTTAAAGGACAAAATTCTGGTTTCTCAACAACTGGTTCCAATGTTACAAATATTCTGGTGTAACAATATTGGTTCTTAGTTCTTAAAGTCCTCTTAGAAAACAGTTGATGAGGGTTGGTACATATTTATCTGAATGCAGACTTAATAAAACAGGAAAATAGTTCTGAAATCATATTCCAGTTAAAGACTTTCAAAGAATACCCAGAAAATATAATTGGGGAAAATAGTATGGGTCATATATTATAATTCTTTTAAGAATATACTGATGTGAAACACACAAAAGTAACTCCTCAATTATTATTGGTATCATTGAGGTTGTATGTGTGTAACTGAACTGATTTTGTGATTTAGAAATTAGAATCTGTCCTCTGTAAGCTAAACTTGTAGACAAATTGGAGATGGTTTCCAATGATCCATATTCTCAGGTAAACTTATAGAATCTGTCCTCGGTAAGAACTTTGGATTAGTTACTACACTATTAACTAAATCAAATAAATAGTATCCTGCAAGAGGTACACACTTCATTCAACTAGACAATCTACCAGATATGAACCAACATGCTTATACAAAAGACCGGAGGGAGTATATGCGCAAAATTCCTTCTCCTTTTACTTCTCTAATTTTCCTCATTTTGTCAACTATGAAAACGTAAACACAAGTTGCTAGAGTCAATTTAAATACTACTGAATTTCAATACTAATGAAAATCTGCTCTCTGATCGATCTTAACCTTTTATTTTCTGAAGTATCTAGCATAAATATTTTAACAGGTATAATATGCATTTAAGTGTTTGATGGGTCATCTCATCTATATTTTATGCTGCCTGGCTGCTTTGCCAGTAACTTTCCATGAAATGCAATTTTAGTTAATATTTAAGCTTTGACCGTCAGTGATAATTGGCATTAACGCTGACATTAATACGATAACTTATCAGCAAATATAATGTTTATGTGGAAAACCCTGGGTGAAGTTATATACCATCCATCTAATAATCTACTCATAAGACTAGTCATCCACCTACACTGTAGATAACATTAACAAGTTCAAATTATATTTAGTCTGGAGGAGAAAACTGTGATTGAAGTATGAAACATGAAATGATCACTGACTGCATAAAGCCAAGAACAAGCACCTATTAGCTCGAACCATCATTCCATTCGTCATAGAACTCTTTCACAAACTCCTCCATGAACTTGTGCCTTCTCTCAGCCCTCCTCTGCCCAGCCTGAAATATATACTTACATCAAGACTCCATGACAGACTTCATACATAGTCATACACTTCGTGACAGACTTAAGATGTAGTCATTAATAGTTTTAAGTATGCAGTAGAAAAAAATGCACACATGGGTGTTTCTTTGTGGAAAATTGCTAAGGTGTCAAAAAAATATAATACAACTGTACCTTGGTTTTCATCATATACTTGAGCTTGAGAAGCTTCTCATAAAAATGATTAATTGTGGTTTGTTCCTCTTTGTTGTTCATGTATTGCTCCTTGGATAAATCAGATCGTGGCAGAATGGCAGGATCATGCAGCGCCCTCTTTCTACTACCACCAAAGGTGAAGCAACGTGCAATTCCTGATATTGAAGGGGCGGAGTAAGAGAATTTACACTTATACTTTATCAGAAGTAAGTTGACCGGCTTTAGAATCTAAGTACATAAGTAGCCCTTTAAATATTCCTCCCCTCCTTTGTAAAAACATAATAACCAATTTTAGAAAATACCTATAGCGCCAATAGCATCAAGTCGATCAGCATCTTGTACAACCCCAAATTCTGGAAACCATTCACTATTTCCACGCCCTGTCACTTCCTCTTTGAAACCTGAATATTGGAAGCAGCATCTATAATAAGTATTGAAAGGAACTATATACAAAAGGTATGATAAGTGCAGGAACCACCATCACCAGAGACAGTACGTATATTCCACATAAAATCACAGATACTTAAAAAGGGCTTTACTATTTTGAGATGCTCTAGGAGCTTATTGTTCTTGAGTAAAGTGAGACTAAAATATTGGGGTGGTTTGCTTATCCGATGGGGATTGGCACCTACTAGCATGGACCATGGGTTAATATTAAAAACATTATATTTATATCATAACTTTAAAAGGTCAATCAAATTTTATTTACTGAAATCAAGCTGACAAAAGCAACCAGAATACTTTGAAATAAACAACTTAATTATTCTATTTACAGTCAGTATTAGTCCAACCAATTTTGACTGAAACGTTTGCTATTAGAGAATTAGATGGACTTGTCCAATCTGAAAAGCTTCTATCTGCATTCACATCAGGTGGTTCTGTTACCTCATAAATATAAGGGATGAATCAAGGAAATTACAACTATGAGAATGAAACAAATAGCATGCAATTTAGGGGTAGAATTGTAGAAAGAGTTAAACTAAACTGTATGGAATTAAAAAGTACTAAAAGCTCAACTTTTTAATTACCCTTTATGTGTCTTAAATGTTACCCTTTGCCTTAAAAAGTACTAACTTAAAGCTCAACTTAGTTTGTCCAAATATTTATACCTTTAGACTCTTTCACTTCATAAAAATTCCGAGAAAGCTACCATATTCATAGGGCCCATAGACACGTTCACACAAGCAAAGCATTGAAAAGAAGGGAAAATGTCAAAAATTAAAAGTGAGAAGCCATGAAATCCCAACAGATTATTTTATCTTGACGTGAGATCATACATCGAATTAAAGATGATCTTATCTACCTAGTAACTCAGACATAAGATTATTTCCCCTGTATTGCTTCTTGAAAATATACTAAATTCAATCAAAGAGCAACAAAAATGTGAATAGTAGTAACTCATGTAAATTAATTTCCCCTACATTACTGCTTGAAACTATGTTAATTTCAATTAAAGAGCAACATTGTCAGGCCAAATTTTGTAGTTTTACACTAACTCACCCATTCCTTTGATGATCTTTAAAATTTTTGACTTCATGTCCTCTTCAACTCCCTCTTCCTCAAGAAAATTCTCAACAACTTTTTCCTCGGATGGATCCCTAGATGACAAAGTATTAGCTATTTTTTTTGACAATGACAAAGTATTAGATAACATGAGGAAAAGGAGAAAAAACACAGAAAAAAAGAAGAAATGTGTAGAGAATAAACAATGAAGCTTTTTCCCACACAGTGAAGTTGGTCAACAATGCCAATATGTCCTATATATGAACAATGAACGAAAGAAATGTGTAGAAACAAAAGCAACCGGGAATGAGGCTTAGCTTCCACAATCATTTTACTATGAAAACAAGACATGTATGTTACGAATCAACATTTTCTAGGGAGTGATGATTACACACAGAGAGAGAAGGTTATAAAACTTACTAACCTCAGGTACTTGTAGTCACCTACAGTTTATCAACAAAGAAATAAACTTTTTAGCAGACTACAATTTTATATTTAAAAAAAACACAAGCATCCATTATAAATAGTGGATCACTATCATATTTTCAACTACAAAGAGAGGTTCGCAGAATTTCACGAGAATGCTTCTAGTGATAAGTAGCATTTTCCTTTATAAATAGTCTATATGATAAGTGCTTGTGGTGAATAAGAAAGGGAAATAAACTATCACCTATATCATGAAGCAGTGCAGCAAGCTCAACAATTTCCATGGAGTTAGGGTGAGAAGAGAGGCCTTCTTCAGAAGCAAGTGATAAAGCAAGATCACGAACTCTCCAAACATGTGCCGCATCGTGAGAAGCATCATTCCCTTTCATCGCCTTCTCTACCAGTGCCTCAGCCTTTCGAACTCTCTCTTTCCTCTCCATTCTCTTTCTCTTTCTCTCTCGTTCGTTGCCATTGGAGGCGGCGGTGTCTGATGATTTATGTATTAGGGTACGAACCTCAAAGATTTAAAAAAGGAAATTCGGTTCCAAATAATTCCGATTTTGTTTTCAGAATCAGTTCCAATATTTTCCATTTTATTTTACTTCCTATAATAAAATCTCGCGATGATCACCATTGGCGTTCCCACCGCATGACGCGGTCTTTTCTTTCCCAAAATAATATCGTTGACATCGGACAAATAATTATGAAATTATCTTCTATATATAAATCTTAGGGACTGCTCTCCCGCCAATGCTCCAAACCCAGCACTCCCGCCAATACTCCAAACCCCCCCCCCCCCCCCCTCTTTTTTAATATTTTTATTTTTAAAAGTACATTAAAATTTAGAAAACAACTAGATCTATAAATATATGAAGTTTGTTCCTCGATAATAGGATAGGTGAAAAATAAAAGTTAATTTCATGATAAATTATGTAGGGTTTGCTCCTCAGTAACCTATTTGGTGAAGAAAAATCATAACAAATTAAGTAAAGTACGATGCTAAGTAGTATGTTTTTGAATGTTTTAATGTTCGCAATAGTGTATTTTTTGTTGTTTACTGTTCGCAAAAAGATCCAATTATTCAAATACTCAAAGTTCATTCCTCAATATCAAATTTTATTTTAAATGTTCGAATACGCAAAGTTTGTTCCTCGGTGATCGTTTGGTGAAAAAATAGTCTCCAAACAAAATATGTAAAGTGAGTGTGTTTTGGGGTACTTAAGGGGTCGGAAAAAATTAACTGTTCAAATACGCAGAATTTATTCCTCATTAACTTGTTTGGTGAAAAAAAATTCATAAAATATTTATGAAAAGTACGATGCTAAGTAGTGTGTTTTTGGATACTTTAGTGTTCGCAATTGTGTGTTTTTGGATGCTTTAGTGTTCGCAAAATAATTCAACTATTCAAATATGCAAAATTTAAAAGTTAATTTCATGATAAATTATGTAGAGTTTGTTCCTCAGTAACCTATTTGGTGAAGAAAATTCATAACAAATTAAGTAAAGTACAATGCTAAGTAGTATGTTTTTAGATGTTTTAATGTTCGCAATAGTGTGTTTTTTTTTGTTTACTATTCGCAAAAAGATCCAATTATTCAAATATGCTAAGTAGTGAAAAATACGTAAAGTGTGATGCTAAGCAACGTGTTTTGAGACACTTTAGTGTTAGAAAAAAATTTAACCGTTCAAATACTCAAAATTCATTCTTCAATATCAAATTTTATTTTAAATGTTCGAATACGCAAAGTTTATTCCTCGGTGATCGTTTGGTGAAAAAAATAGTCTCCAAACAAAATATGTAAAGTGAGTGTGTTTTAGGGTACTTAAGCGGTCGAAAAAAATTAACTGTTAAAATGCGCAGAATTTATTCCTCAGTAACTTGTTTGGTGAAACAAAATTTATAAAATATTTATGTAAAGTACGATGCTAAGTAGTGTGTTTTTGAATACTTTAGTGTTTGCAATTGTGTGTTTTTGAATGCTTTAGTGTTCGCAAAAAATTCAACTATTCAAATATGCAAAATTTGTGCCTCAATAATCGGTTTGGTGAAAAAACATTGTGGCAAAATACGTAAAGTGTGATGCTAAGCATCGTGTTTTGAGATAATTTAGTGTTCAAAAAATATTTAACCATCTCAAAGTTCATTCCTCAATATATATCGAAAAAATTTAAACTCTTCGAGTACGCAAAGTTTGTCCCTCAGTGATTGGTTTGGTGAAAAAAATAATTCCAAAACAAACTGTGTAAAATGTGATGCTAAGTAGTGTGTTTTTTGGTGTTTTAGTGTTCGTAAAATAGTTCAACTATTTAAATATGCAAAGTTTGTGCCCTAGTAACCAATTTGGTGAAAATAATAATAATTTTGTAACAAAATACGTAATGTGTGATGCTAAGCAGCGTGTTTTGAGATAATTTAGTGTTCGGAAAATAACTTAACCGCTCAAATACTCAAAGTTCATTCCTCAATATCGAAAAAAAATTAATTGTCGAGTACACAGTTTATTCCTCGGTGATTGATTTGGTGAAAAAATAATAATTTCAAAACTAAATATGTAAAATGCGATGCTAAGTAGTGTGTTTTTTGATGTTTTAGTGTTCGTAAAAAAATTCAACTTTTCAAATATGCAAAATTTGTGCCTCAATAACCGATTTGGTGAAGATTAGTAATGTAGTCGTTAAATTCAATTGTCAACGCTAAAATTTGTTTTAATCATAAAATAATAAATAGTGGATTTGAAAATAGAGGCAAGTATCTTCCATATCTTCCATATAAACCTTAGGGAGTGTTCTCCGGCACCCACCTCCTCTCCTCTTTTTTCTTTTTATTTTTCCTTTTTAATATTTTTATTTTTAAGAGTACATTAAAATTTAGAAAACAAATAGATCTATAAAATATATGAAGTTTGTTCCTCGATAATCGGATAGGTGAAAAATAAAAGTTAATTTCTTGATAAATTATGTAGAGTTTGTTTCTCAGTAACCTATTTGGTGAAGAAAAATCATAACAAATAAAGTAAAGTACGATACTAAATAGTATATTTTTGTATGTTTTAATGTTCGCAATAATGTGTTTTTGTTGTTTACTATTCGCAAAAAGATCCAATTATTCAAATATGCTAAGTAGTGAAAAATACGTAAAATGTAATGCTAAGCAGCGTGTTTTGAGACATTTTAGTGTTCGGAAAAAATTTAACCGTTCAAATACTCGAAGTTCATCTCTCAATATCAAATTTTATTTTAAATGTCGAATACGCAAAATTTGTTCTTCGGTGATCGTTTGGTGAAAAAAATAGTCTCCAAACAAAATATGTAAAGTGAGTGTGTTTTGGGGTACTTAAGCGGTCGAAAAAATTAACTATTCAAATACGCAGAATTTATTCCACACTAACCGGTTTGGTGAAAAAAATTCATCAAATATTTATGTAAAGTACGATGCTAAGTAGTGTGTTTTTGGATGCTTTAGTGTTTGCAATTGTGTATTTTTGGATGCTTTAGTGTTCGCAAAAAAAAATCAACTATTCAAATATGCAAAATTTGTGCCTCGATAACCGGTTTGGTGAAAAAACATCGTGGCAAAATACGTAAAGTGTGATGCTAAGCAACGTGTTTTAAGATAATTTAGTGTTCAAAAAATATTTCACCATTCAAATACTCAAAGTTCATTCCTCAATATATATCGAAAAAATTTAAACTGTTTGAGTACGCAAAGTTTGTCCCTCAGTGATTGGTTTGGTGAAAAAATAATTCAAAAACAAACTATGTAAAATGTGATGCTAAGTAGTGTGTTTTTTGGTGTTTTAGTGTTCGTAAAATAGTTCAACTATTTAAATATGCAAAGTTTGTGCCCCATTAACCAATTTGGTAAAAAAAAAATAATTTTGTGACAAAATACGTATTGTGTGATGCACTGGTATACTGCTAGTAAGAATGGAAAACTTTCTTTTTCTTCTCCTCACTTTCACACCACCACCACCACCACCTTCTCTCTCTCTCTCTCTCTCTCTCTCTCTCTCTCTCTCTCTCTCTCTCTCTCTCTCTCTCTCTCTCTCTCTCTCTCTCTCTCTCAACCCTCTCGCAACCACCACTATCACCGCCACTATCAACTTGGGGTGAGAATAGGCCAGGTTGTCTGAGAGGAGCTTGTGGCTCAGTCTACATCAAGTTAAAGCCAGACCAATTTTTCTAAAAAAATAGATAAGATCTAGGCTTTTTTAAAAGCCTATTTAGCTAAAAGGCTAGGCCATGGGCCATCGAAAAAGCCTTTTAGGCAGGCTGACCTATTTAAGTATATATAAATAATATTTATTATATTAAATTTTGTACTTTGTGTTAAATCATAAATTTGCTAACACTTATATTATTATAAATTTTGTACTTTTTTTATTATATTAAATTTTGTACTTTGTATTTATTATTTTATCATAAATTTTGTACTTTTTTTTCCTGCAAAAAAAATAAAATTGCTAACACTTTCTGTTAATTTAAATATATTGATTTACATTGATTATTATAAAATAGAATTTAAAATGGATGTCATATAATCATATTTTCCTAAAAAGTTGTTAGATCTAAAATTTAAAACTTAATTTCATCTACCTATTAGCTTCTCATACTATTTACAAAAGCATACACCACTCAATGGGCTTTCATAAAAAAATAGTTAAAGAGACTTTTAAACATGCTTTTAGGTCTTGCTAGACTTTCAAGAAGACCAGGCTAAGCCTAAAAAATGGGCCTACGAGAGGCCACAAGTCAGACTCATGCATAATACTTTTAATGCAGGCCAAACTCAGGCATTGCAAAGCCTAGTTCGGCCCAACTTATTCCCACCCCTAATCACAACCAATAATAATACATAATATATGCGACTTTCAGGATGACTAGGATAAAAATCAATGTTTTTAGGCTTAAATATCATTTACCCACTGCAAAAAAAACTTTCAAAACAAACCTTGCAAATATTAAGTGTTTCTAGTTACTCCTGCTGTTAGTTTTAGCTAACAACGTTAGTTTTGACTGCCATTTGGGATCTAGTTACCTCCCTGCAAATATCACGTTTATCCATTTACTCATTTGCAAATATAAAGTGGGATCTAGTTACCTCCCTGCAAATATTAAGTGTTTCTAGTTACCTCCCTACAAAGTCAGCATAGACTTAACGTTGCTAGCTAAAACTAACAGCAGGGGTAACTAGAAACAGTTAATAGTTACAAGGTTTGTTTTGAAAGCTTTTTTTTATAAGAGGTAAATAGATAAACGTGATATTTGCAGAGGGTAAATGATATTTAATTCATGTATTTATGATGTCCAATATCTAGTTAGTGGTTACAGTAAAAAAATCTTGAAATTGGGTGTGCATACTACTTAAAAAATGCTTCTAAAGTGAAAGATCGGCTAAGTTCCTTATAGGTGAAGCACTGAAATGACCCTCACCTGACATATACCAATGCTATCTACTTTTTTGAATTTTGGAACAAATAATTAATAATTAAAAAAAGAATGATACAACAATGTAAGAAAGAAAAAGTAGTTTGTACAATTGTACCAAAAAAATAGAAAGAGAAAGCAAGGAAGGAGTGACTCACCCCAAAAAAAAAACCTCTCTGGTGCATTGCGCAAGTGTTTGTAACTCGTGTTTTGGTTTGGTTAGACAAGCCCTAATAGTCAGAAACACAGAAAAATCCCCAATCTCAGTGACAGTGTGAGAAGGCAAGCCATGAGAGGTCTATTAGGAACAACCACAAAGGCATTTACTCGCAATCTATTCTTCAATGGAAGAAACACTAATTTGACACCATGTGTTAATCGATCATATAGCCTAATCCCAATGGTTATAGAGCACTCATCAAGAGGAGAAAGAGCCTACGATATCTTCTCTCGTCTTCTCAAAGAACGCATCGTTTGCATCAATGGACCTATTTCTGATGACACTGCTCACGTCGTCGTCGCTCAGCTCCTTTTTCTTGAATCCGAAAACCCTTCCAAACCTATTCATATGTATCTCAATTCTCCCGGTGGTGCCGTCACTGCAGGTACTAACACCCATTTTTATTCATGGTCATTTAAGTCTCTTTAATTTTATGTATTTCCTCAAAATCTCCTTTTTTATAACCCTAATTGTTATATCCTAACAAATCCCTAATTATCAATGCCTTCATGTGTAAAACTTGTAAATTTTTTTGTTACTTTTTTTAATTATGTATGTCGTTCTTGTTCTGAGATTTGCATTGGTGTAATGAGTTGTCAATATTTTGGAAGAAGAATGGATTGGGTTGTTAACAATGAATACATGGAAATTATATACAAGTTCAATTTTTTATAGGTTAAAATGTTAATAGGCAAATGTTAGTGGTTTATTTATTAATAGGGGAGGTGGAAATGAAAGTTTCTGGGAATTGAACCCTGGACCTCCGTTTTGAAACTAATCATATTTTTTTATGTATGGTAATCTTGTTGAGATTTGCATTGTTGTAATGAGTTGTGAATATTTTGGAAGAATGGATCGAGTTGCTAATAGTGAATACATGGAAATTAGATCAAGTTTATATACAAGTTCATTTTTTTATAGGTAAATGTTGATAGGCAAATGTTAGTGGTTTATTTATTAGTTAGGGGAGCTGGAAATGATAGTTTCTGGGATTCGAACCTTGGACCTCCGTTTTGAAACTCCTTCGGTGTCCATTAGCTGAGTAGCTGAGCTACCCATTTGGAACATATACAAGTTCAATTTGAATGAATGAATAACTAGTTGAGTAATTATTTATTAAGTACCATCTGCCTATAACTACTGCCTGCTAACAAACAGTTGAGGTGGAGTATGATCCTAACAATCGGTGTCATGGTTACATAATGTGTGTAGGACTTGCAATTTATGATACTATGCAGTACATTCGTTCCCCGATCAATACAATCTGTTTGGGTCAGGCTGCGTCCATGGCTTCTCTCCTTTTGTCTGCGGGTGCTAAGGGTCAGAGGCGTTCTCTTCCAAATGCAACAGTCATGATTCACCAGCCTTCTGGTGGCTACAGTGGCCAGGCAAAGGATATTGCAATTCATACCAAGCAGATTGTTCGGGTTTGGGATAAGCTGAATGAGTTGTACGTCAATCACACTGGCCAACCGATTGATGTTATTCAGAAGAATATGGATAGGGATTATTTCATGACTGCCGAAGAAGCAAAGGAGTTTGGAATAATTGATGAGGTTATTGATCAGAGACCTTTGACTTTGGTTTCTGATGCTGTTGCTAATGAAGGCAAAGATAAAGATAAAGGTTCAGATTAGAACTGGAGGGTAAGGTTTTGTTGAGGAATCCTTACTTGACGCAATAGTTGGAGTTGCTATAATTTTATCAATTGGACATGTTCTTTGTAAGTTTTGGTTGATAGATTTGATCATTAAGCTTCAGCCTTACAATCAATTTGGTTTTATTGGCATATTATTTTGTCACAGATTTTGAGCTTTCAGTACCCTTATCTTGAAGTTGCTAATTATCCATAATAATATCAGATGATTGTTTCAGTGAGCGTGTCTAATTGTATATTTGGTTGCTAATTTATGTGTGGAAAATAAAGCTTTGATTTCTTGAGCTTTGATACTTGGGGCCCTCTTAGTTCTTAGTGTGTTTGTATATTTTCCTTGTATTACACTTTTGTACGAAAATTTAGCATACTGTTTAATCCTATGATTAGGAATCTTCATAAGAGACTGAGAAGAATGGTTTGGTAATCATACAGTTCAGGCTTAATCACCATGCTCATAAATGGATTCTGTTGTTGTCTTTGAAAATGCTTCTAAACCAGATCTCTCTTTTTTTATCTTGAGTTTCTAAATGGGAATTTAAAGCTGCCCTTCACTCACTGTCTGGTGCAATTCCAGACAGAAAATGGGGAAAATTTATCAATCCTTCGCTGATTGAGAATGCAGTCTTGGGCTTTGGAGTCTGGTCTTTTAGCAAGTTAAGTGCCCTTTTCAACATTTTTTTGGTCAATGGATAATCTTGCAAAAAACCGGCCCAGAACAATAAAACCCGGGCCCAGCCCAGAACCACACAGCAACACAATAGGAACATGCTTAGATGAAATAAAAAACGGCTTCAGCTCCTGTTATGACATTATGGTGCCTGAGCCTTACTTATAATGGTGCTTTAGGGTAGATGTTTGAAGAAACTAGTAAGGATAGGAAACAAAATAAACATGTTATTGTGCCACGATAATCTCTGTAGTGTCAGTTATCTGATTGATATGGTTGATTGATTTCTGCTATTAGACAAACTACAAGTATTACACTTTAGTCCATTGACATCTACTTTTTTGTAAATTACATTTTAGTCCTTAACTTTTAACATTTTCTGAAATCACATTTTTAGTCCTTCAACTTTTTAAAATCCCCTCTACCCATTTTTGAATATATATTTCCACTTAGGAGTATATTTGCTTGTTCCTAGGCACGTAAGGCCCTATTTGGGAGTCATGAGGGGAAGGAAAGAGAGGAGAGAGTTAGGGAGATAATTTTTTCACTTTGAGAGAGTATACTGGTAGAGAAGTGAAGGAATATGTTTATGATTAATATATTTTTAATACTCTCAGTATTATAATAAGATGGAAGAGATTTGTTCTAAACCCTCAAAAAAAACCCATCCAATACATTTTTTGAGTTCCCCTATTTTAGAATTGTGAAGAAAAATTATGTTTTCATTCAAAGTGGGAAACTACTTCCTCTTCTTTTAATCCTCAAGTCCCAGCCTACTTTTTTACATGGAAAATCCTTGTAAGATATTTAGTGTACAAATTACTGTATTCAAATTTAATTTCTAATCATATTTTTCACCTATATTTTGGTTTTAGGTCATGAGAAGGGCTAGCAACACTCTTGAACACACAACACTATCTTGAACACTCTCATAGAAATACTCACATGTGAGTCCACTAAGTTCATGAGTTTTATTTTTAAAGTGGTGGGACTCACATGGATTTTAATCAATCAAAGAATGTCAGAGTATATTGTTAGCTTTTTCTTAGGCCATTATTACAAGGGTATTGTCCATTTATATAACTTCATAACTTCATATTTACTCCATAATCCTTACACATGAGTTCAAAACTATAACGGAAGGTTAGGTCTCCATTGCTGCACGGCAGTATGTTCTAGTTTTCTTAGAAGATCACCCACCCTGCACAACACTCCTCGATCATAATATGGGTTTTTTTTGTACCCCACATATCATGTTATTCCAAAAATACCACTGGCATTTATTACACTTTTCAGATTTTGGTCCAACTTCTCTGCGTGAGACTCACTTTTTTGGTCATCGGAATTACCTATCAATGAGGTAAACCTGTTTTGCATTTATACCGGTTTTCAACGGATTTATGTGTTGAATAGTTACTTCCGTTGTTGACTTTTTTTCAACCACGGAATTATATCCAAAAGGATACTTCCGTTTTTCATTTAATGCGTTTTCAACGGATTTAAGTTTTTGAACATAAATCCGTTTTTGAATTTTTTCATAACGGAATTACGTATAAAATACATAAATCCGTTTTACAAAAAACGTAAATACGGATTTATGTGATGAAAACTTACTTCCGTTATCATTTATATTGTTTAACGGATTTATCTTTTATACACATAAATCCGTTTTGTAAAAAAGTAAAACGGATTTATGTATATAATAGATAAATCCGTTTCCTATTATATTTATTTATATTTACTTAATTTTTTTAAAATATGTTAAAATGAAACAGATATGGTTACGGAGTCAGAGTTGGTTTCGTTCTCGATAGATACATCAGGGCTATTCATGACGGAGACGGTATATTTAATTAATTATTTTTTAGCTATTTTTGGAGGCGGTATCTTATTAATCAATTAACTAACTAACAATTGTCTATTTTGTAGCTATTTCCAACACATGATGATATTGTACATTGGGCCAGAGACGTTGGGAAAGGCATCAGAGTTGTCGTTATCATCCTTAGATCTGACAAAACTGTAGGTAAAAGTAGGGATGTCAAAATGGGCTTGGCCCGCCGGGCCAGCCCGTTGGCCCACCAAAAAAGGCGGGCAGGGCTAAGGTATTGTTGCCCGCCAGCCCGCGTTGCCCGGCCCGCTTCGCCTGCCAGCCTGCGGGCTAAACACTGTGGCGGGCCAAACCGCCCGTTAGCGTTTTTTTTAAATTCAGTGTAAATTGACGGGCCAGCCCGCCAGTCCGCTAGCCCGCTGGCCCGCCTGCCCATCATTTCGCGGGCAGGGCATGAATATTGCGCCCGCGTCCGTTAACGGGCCGGGACGGGCCGCCCTATTTTTAGCGGGTTGAAGGCGTTAACGGGTTGGGCCGGGCCGGGCCGCCCGTTTTGACATCCCTAGGTAAAAGGGGGAGGAGAGATAAGATTATATTTGGCTGCGAGAAGCATGGGAATTTCAGCAATAATTCTAAAGTCATCGGGTCAAAGAAGCGTAATTGTCCGTTTAAGTTGAGAGCTACATATACGGTTCGTGACAGGGGTTGTCCATTCTACAACTATGGGGAGTTTCCAACTCTGGGTGTCTTTTGCTCCGGTCCCGAAACCACCATCTCATCCGCCAAAGACTCTAGACATAACAGCTGATTCTGAATCTGATTGACGTTTCACTAATATTTTGGCACTAGTTTTTTTGTAATTAATATTCCTTATTATTTTTAGATCTTATATTTTAGAAGGTTGAATTTTATTTATTTATTATTTTAAAAACGGATTTATCTAATTAATAGATAAATTCGTTTGTTGAAATTAACAAAACGGAAGTATCTTATTAGTAACAGATTTATCTATCTCTTATGTAATTCCGTTTTGTTATTATGATCGCAAGGGATTTATGTTGTTTGACTTACTTCTGTTACACTAATTTTCAAACGTACGGATTTACCTAATAAAAAGGTAAATCCGTTTTGGGTTTTTTTAACAAACAAAATTACCTAATAGTTTGGTAAATTCGTTAAAGACATCATTTCGAGGGTATTTTCGGAATAACAAAGTGTGGGGGTATTAGGGGATATTGTGGGGGTAAAAAAACCCTCATAATATTCAACTAGTGTGTATGGCCCGTGCGATGCATGGGTATACATCTTTTTAATTACTTTTATTTTAATCTATCTACATTAATTTATGGGAGATATGAACTCAAAATATTTTCATTCTTTAATGAAGTTTAGAAGAAGGGGGTGTAATGTCGTGATCTTTAGAGATAATGGGGGTGTTTCAAGGACTTTAAGGAGTGTTTCAAAGAACCGTGTAGCAACAGTTCCACTCTTGGTGGGCTTCATTTCGAGCAGGTTTCTAGTGTGGATTCTGAATTTTTAGTGGAACCGTTTACTAAAGATGGGATTAGAGAGGAGGTGTGGAATTGTGATGGAGATAAAAGTCCGGGCCCATATGGGTTTAATCTCAGGTTCATCAAGTTGTGTTGGGATATGTTGAAGGAAGAAGTGGTGGATTTCTTTCATGAGTTTCATTCTAAGGCTTTTCTTCCTAAAGCCATTACGACATCGTTTATCGCTCTTATCCCCAAGAATGATAATCCTCATGGCTTACGCGGGTTTAGGCCTATTTGTTTGATTGGGTGTTTATATAAGATTTTGGCAAAAGTCTTGGCTAGTAGAATAAAGAGGGTGTTACCAGGTATTATTTCCAATTGTCAATCAACATTTTTAGGGGGAAGACAGATTCTAGATGGCGTGGTGGTGGTAAATGAGATTGTTGATCATGCTAAGCGAAAGAAGGAGGAATGCTTATTTTTCAAAGTTGATTTTGAGAAAGCTTACAATACAATTTCTTGGGATTTTTTATTCTACATGATGAATAGGATGGGATTTCCGAATAGATGGATCAAGTGGATGGAGGCGTGTGTTTGCTCTAGCATTATGTCGGTGCTAGTTAATGGTAGCCCTATCGATGATTTTAAGGTGAATAGGGGGCTGAGACAAGGGGATCCTATGTCACCTTTTGTAACACCCAAAATAATTTAATTAATTATTTGATTAAATTATTTAAGTGTTGCATATTTATTAATAGGTTATTTTATTTTATATTTAAGGGGGTGGTGTTGGTAATTTCGGGACGATGAGATTGGCCCAAGAAGCCCAAGCCCGTTAGCTAAGGACCCTAGGCGCTTGGGGTATGATGCAAGTCGCATCATTTGTGTAAGAAAGGAAAAAGAAAGAAACGAAAGGAAGAAAGAAAGAGAGAGCTGCGAAGAGAGAAGAGAAAAGTCGAAGGAGAGAAGGAAAGAAAGGAGTGTGCGATCGGCCAAGGAAAGGGAAGGGCTCCTAGTTGCTGTGGTCCTGTTGGTGACTCCGTGGAAAGAACCTAGTCTTCGGTGTAATCAAGGTAAGAGTGGGTCTTACCTTATAATAGGGATTATAATGGGGTGTATGTGGGTTGTAGGAATTATATTGGTCTCATTCTGTTTTTATTATTGTTTTGATGTATGATTGAACGTATGATGAAATGGATGCCCTCTATGTGTTTGTTGGAAAATGCGTGACTCATTAGATGTGTGTAAGAATTGTAATACATGCGAAAAATTGGTTGAAACGTGTATACGAAGATGTTAGAATAAGAATGAGGTATAATGAAAATGTTATTGATGATTGAGTACATAAAAATTTGGAGGAAATTGAGTTTGAAGGACCCTAGGCGCCTTAGGCGCCATTGTTGTTGCCATTATTGTTGCCATTGTTGTTGCCATTGTCTCGCATGGTTGCTGCTGTCTGGGCGCCATGGGCGCCTGTGCCTGTCTTGTTGCGTTCAGTGTTGCTGTCCTGGGCGCCATGGGCGCTGGTTCCCTGTGCCTGGGCGCCAAGGGCGCCTAAATTTCGCTGCCCGTGTTGCGTTCCCAAGTTGTGTTTCTGAGTAGTCCTGTTATTTGGATGTTGTTAGGGTTGAATTTTGGTTGCTAGGCTGTATGTTCTGAAAAGTCACTGGGATCCCCTCCCCTGGGAGCCATGTTGCCTGCCTTGTTTTCTGTTGCAGTTTTTGGGTCCCTATGCCTAGGCGCCAAGCCGTTTATGTTTCCCTTGATGTTTTAGCCTCTGTCTCAGTGTGGGATACCTTGCCTAACTTTACTAAGTTGTTCCAGTGCGGCTCCATGTTGTTCCAGTGTTGTTTGGGAAGGCGCCCTAGGCGCCCATGCATATGTTCCCGTGCCTGTGTCGCTGGTTCTGGCGCCCCAAGTGCCCAGAACTTGTTGTTATATCATATGTTGTGGGTTGGACCTTGCTCCTGAGCACCTTGTGTACTGTTGTGACATTTTGGTGGGTGCCCTATCCCTGGGCCCCAAATCCTGCACTGTGTTGCCAATCCTGTTCCCTGCGCCAGTTTCTGTGTCTGGGCGCCAGGATCCCTGCTGCGTCAGTTTTTGGTGTTGCTGCGCCAGATTCTGTGTCTGGGCGCCAGGATCCCTGCTGCGCCAGTTTTTGGTGTTGCAGCGCCAGATTCTGTGTCTGGGCGCCAGGATCCCTGCTGGGCGCCAGGATCCCTCCTGCGCCAGTTTTTGTGTTGCTTGTTGCTGTTTCTGTCTAAGCTGCGCCAGTTTCCTGCGCTAGTTTTCCTGCGCCAGTTTTTGTGTGCTGCTGTTCCCTGCTAGGCGCCCAGCGCCTGGGAGCCATTTTCAGCACGTGTGTCAGTTTTGTCCCAAATTTGTTTTTGACGTATCTTTTGACTCGGGTGTCCGTTTTAAGTGCTTCAAAGGGCGTTTTGAAGCTTGTTCAGTCCTCTATCTGTGTATGCTACTGTGAGGTGAAAAATGGTGAATTTTTCTGATAGTTTCTGAACACTAATACTATGTTGCCTTGTTGTTAAATGCAGATGGGTCTATTGACCAAAATATGTGACGATGTTATTGATGACGGGCTTAATGCCAAAGTGACGATGATGTTATAGATGATGTTGGTGATGTGGAAATTATAACTGTTGGTTGTTCATGAAGTCACATGCATACATAAGGCTGCGGCCTCGACGATATAAGGCTGCGGTCTCGACGATTTAAGGCTGCGGTCTCGACGATATGCCCAATTGGCAATGATAAGTGACGATGATGGTACCACATACATACTTGCACCTCATACATTCATGCTTATCATTGGTAATTATTATACTAGTTGGTGTGTAGTATGATTGCGTGGCAAATATATATATATATATATATATATATATATATATATATATATATATATATATATATATGTTGTGGATGCTGTTATATATCTAGATGTAAATTATTGAAGTTGTTATATGTATGTACAGCTGTGATTAGTATATTTCTGAGCTCTAGCATACTGCTCATTATAAACTTTATTATGCGGTTTAGACTCACCCCTTTGTTGTTTATTACTACAGGTAACCATGAGTGAAGGCTATCTTCCTTCATTCCTGAGTCGGTCTTGTGCTCTGATACGTAACACTCAGGGGATGGGCGCTAGTTTTATTTTTTTTTGTTTATTCGACATGTTGAGTCATTTTTACTGAAGATATGATGTTATTATTGAGACTGTGTTATGTTTTTATAAGATTGTATTTTTATTCCGCTGCGATTGTTGAGGATCCTGTTATGTGAACTGAACTAAATATTTTTGAGGATTCCATCCCACTTGTTACGTGTTACGTATTATTCTGAAACTATAAGGGAGATTGTTATTTTACTCTTGCTGTTTATTTTAAGAGAATGTAGCATCCCGTTTGAATGTGTTGAAAAATAATTTTTGAACTCTGATAATTATGATTTAAATTTCTGGGTAGAAATGGGGTGTTACATTAGTGGTATCAGAGCAGTTCGGTCTGTCCGGCCAAGTTGTCCAGTCTTAGTGTCTTTGACTAGCAACTATTGCTAGATTAGTTCTGAATTATTGTTTATGCTGCAGTGTAAGTTGGAATGGCTGGAAGAAACGACGCTGCTCTTGCTGCTGCCTTGCAAGCTATGGCGCAGGTTGTTGGGAACCAGCAGAATGATGATGCTAATGCTGGAACTCGCAGTCTGGCCACTTTTCAGAGGGAGAAGCCGCCCACTTTTAAGGGCAAGTATAACCCTGATGGTGCTCTAGAGTGGTTGAAGGAAGTGGAAAGGATTTTCCGTGTCATGGATTGTACTGAAGCTCAGAAGGTCAGATATGGTACTCATATGCTAGCAGAAGAAGCTGATGATTGGTGGTTGGAGGTTAGGCAGAGGTTGGAGACTGCTAATGAAGAAATCACTTGGGCTGTATTCCGCAGGGAATTTTTGAGAAAATACTTTCCAGAAGATGTCAGGGGCAAGAAAGAGATTGAGTTCCTTGAGCTGAAGCAAGGAAACATGTCTGTAACAGAATATGCTGCCAAGTTCACTGAATTGGCCAAATTTTATCCTCACTACACCGATGTTGGCTCTGAGTTCTCCAAATGTATCAAATTTGAAAATGGGTTGAGGACTGACATTAAGAAAGCTATTAGGTACCAGAAGATTCGGGTATTCGCTGATTTAATTGACAGTTGTAGGATTTTTGAAGAAGACAGTAGTGCTCACTCCAAGGTCATGAGGGATCAGAGGGGTAAGTTTCAGAACCGTGGTAAGCCATATGAGGTTCCCGCTGGTAGGGGTAAGCAAAGGTATGCTGATAGTAGGAAGTCTGCTGAGGGAAAGAAACCAAGTGGGGGAGATGCTCCCGCTAATATTGTGTGTTTTAAGTGTGGAAAGCCTGGTCATAAGAGCTTCGATTGCAAGATGGGAGTGAGAGTGTGTTTCCGTTGTGGCAAAGAGGGTCATCTGGCGTCTGACTGTGAACGCAAGGACGTGGTTTGTTTCAACTGTGGTGAGGTGGGTCATATTAGCACCAAGTGTTCTAAGCTGAAGAAAGAGAAGAGTGGTGGGAGGGTGTTTGCTCTCGCGGGATCAGAGGAGGCTAATGAGATAAGAGGTACATGTTTTATTAATGGTATTCCTTTGATTGCTATTGTTGATACGGGTGCTACGCATTCATTTATTGCTGCCTTATGTGCTAAGAAGTTGAGTCTTGCATTGTCTTCTTTGATGAGGGAGATGGTTATTGATACTCCATCTAAGGGTTTGGTAACTACCTCTCTTGTGTGTGCTAAGTGCCCTCTGTCGGTCTTCGGCAGAGATTTTGTTGTTGATCTTATTTGTTTGCCGTTGGGTGGGTTGGATGTCATACTCGGTATGGAATGGTTAGTGGATAACCATGTGCATATTAATTGTTTTAGCAAGTCTGTGATTTTCCTTCCTCCCGAAGAGGAAGAATCTGCTTTGTTGCCTGTTGGTCAGTTGCATAAGGTAATGAAGGAGGAAGTTCACCTCTTTGCTTTGATGGCGTCATTGTCTGCTGAGAATCAGGCTATCATTGAAGGGTTGAAGGTAGTGTGTGAGTTTCCTGAAGTGTTCCCTGATGAAATTCCGAGTGTTCCGCCAGAGAGGGAGGTTGAGTTTGCTATTGATCTTGTACCTGGTACTAGGCCTGTGTCTATGGCACCGTACCGGATGTCAGCCTCAGAGTTGTCTGAATTGAAGAAGCAACTAGAAGATCCACTTGAAAAGAAATTTGTAAGGCCAACTGGCCAAGTGTGTCGCCATGGGGAGCTCCTGTATTGTTAGTGAAGAAGAAGGATGGGAGTATGAGACTTTGTGTTGATTATAGACAATTGAACAAGGTGACAATAAAGAACAAATATCCGCTCCCGAGGATTGATGACTTGATGGACCAGTTGGTGAGTGCTAAAGTGTTTAGCAAAATCGATTTGAGGTCGGGTTATCACCAGATCAAAGTGAAGGATGAAGACATCCAGAAGACGGCCTTCAGAACTAGATATGGGCACTATGAGTATTCTGTGATGCCGTTTGGTGTTACCAACGCGCCGAGAGTATTTATGGAGTACATGAACCGTACCTTCCATAGTTACTTGGATCGGTTTGTGGTGGTGTTTATTGACGACATTCTGGTGTATTCTAAGATGGAAGAGGAGCACGCAGAACATTTGAGGCTAGTGCTAGAAGTGTTGAAAGAAAAGAAGTTGTATGCGAAGTTGTCTAAGTGTGAGTTCTGGCGGAATGAAGTAAGTTTCCTTGGTCATATTATCTCCGGCAATGGTATAGCTGTGGATCCAGCCAAGGTTGATGCTGTGTTGCAGTGTTGCAGTGGGAGAGCCCGAAGTCAGTTACTGAAATCAGAAGCTTTTTGGGGTTGGCTGGTTATTACATGAGGTTTATTGAAGGTTTCTCTAAGTTATCCCTTCCGTTGACTCAATTGACGTGTAAGGGAAAAGCTTTTGTGTGGGATGCTCGATGTGAGGAGAGCTTCAATGAGTTGAAGAAGAGGTTGACAACATCGCCCGTTTTGACTTTGCTTGTTCCGGATCAACCGTTTGTGGTGTATTGTGATGCGTCCAAAATGGGTTTGGGAGGTTTACTTATGCAAGAAGGTAAGGTAGTAGCTTATGCGTCTAGACAGTTGAGGACCCATGAGAAGAACTACCCTACTCATGATTTGGAGCTAGCTGCGATTGTGTTTGTGCTGAAGATTTGGAGGAACTATTTGTATGGTATTAGATTTGAAGTGTTTAGTGACCATAAGAGTTTAAAATACTTGTTTGATCAGAAGGAGCTGAATATGAGGCAGAGACGTTGGTTAGAGTTGCTGAAGGACTATGATTTCGGCTTGAACTATCATCCAAGCAAGGCTAATGTCTTGGCTGATGCTTTAAGTCGGAAGACCCTTTGTAACACCCCATTTCTACCCGGAAATTTAAATCATAATTATCAGAGCTACAAAATTATTTTTCAACACATTCAAACGGGATGCTACATTCTCTTCAAATAAACAACAAGAGTAAAATAACAATCTCCCTTATAGTTTCAGAATAATACGTAACACGTAACAAGTGGGATGGAATCCTCAAAAATATTTAGTTCAGTTCGCATAACAGGATCCTCAACAATCGCAGCGGAATAAAAATACAATCTCATAAAAACATAACAGTCTCAATAATAACATCATATCTTCAGTAAAAATGACTCAACATGTCGAATAAACAAAACAAAATAAAACTAGCGCCCATCCCCTGAGTGTTACGTATCAGAGCACAAGACCGACTCAGGAATGAAGGAAGATAGCCTTCACTCATGGTTACCTGTAGTAATAAACAACAAAGGGGTGAGTCTAAACCGCATAATAAAGTTTATAATGAGCAGTATGCTAGAGCTCAGAAATATACTAATCGCAGCTGTACATACATATAACAACTTCAATAATTTACATCTAGATATATAACAGCATCCACAACATATATATATATATATATATATATATATATATATATATATATATATATATTTGCCACGCAATCATACTACACACCAACTAGTATAATAATTACCAATGATAAGCATGAATGTATGAGGTGCAAGTATGTATGTGGTACCATCATCGTCACTTATCATTGCCAATTGGGCATATCGTCGAGACCGCAACCTTAAATCGTCGAGACCGCAGCCTTATATCGTCGAGACCGCAGCCTTATGTATGCATGTGACTTCATGAACAACCAACAGTTATAATTTCCACATCATCAACATCATCTATAACATCATCGTCACTTTGGCATTAAGCCCGTCATCAATAACATCGTCACATATTTTGGTCAATAGACCCATCGTCATTTAACAACAAGGCAACATAGTATTAGTGTTCAGAAACTATCAGAAAAATTAATCATTTTTCACCTCACAGTAGCATACACAGATAGAGGACTGAACAAGCTTCAAAACGCCCTTTGAAGCACTTAAAATGGACACCCGAGTCAAAAGATACGTCAAAAACAAATTTGGTACAAAACTGAGACACGTGCTGAAAATGGCTCCCAGGCGCTGGGCGCCTAGCAGGGAACAGCAGCACACAAAAACTGGCGCAGGAAAACTGGCGCAGGAAACAGGCGCAGCTTAGACAGAAACAGCAACAAGCAACACAAAAACTGGCGCAGGAGGGATCCTGGCGCCCAGACACAGAATCTGGCGCCGCAACACCAAAAACTAGCGCAGCAGGGATCCTGGCGCCCAGCAGGGATCCTGGCGTCCAGACACTGAAACTGGCGCAGGGAACAGGATTGGCAACACAGTGTAGGATTTGGCGCCTAGGGACAGGGCACCCACCAAAATGTCACAACAGTACACAAAGTGCTCAGGAGCAAGGTCCAACCCACAACATATGATATAACCAGTTCTGGGCACTTGGGGCGCCAGAACCAGCGACACAGGCAAGGGAACATATGCATGGGCGCCTAAGGCGCCTTCCCAAACAGCACTGGAACAACATGGAGCCACACTGGAACAACTTAGTATAGTTAGGCATGGTATCCCACACTGAGACAGATGCTAAAACATCAAGGGAAACATAAACGGCTTGGCGCCTAGGCATAGGGACCCAAAAACTGCAACAGAAAACAAGGCAGGCAACATGGTTCCCTGGGGAGGGGATCCCAGTGACTTTTCAGAACATACAGCCTAGCAACCAAAATTCAACCCCAAAAACATCCAAATAACATGACTACTCAGAAACACAACTTGGGAACGCAACACGGGCAGCCAAATTTAGGCGCCCTTGGCGCCCAGGCACAGGGAACCAGCGCCCATGGCGCCCAGGACAGCAACACTGAACGCAACAAGACAGGCACAGGCGCCCATGGCGCCCAGACAGCAGCACCCATGCGAGACAATGGCAACAACAATGGCGCCTAAGGCGCCTAGGGTCCTTCAAACTCAATTTCCTCCAAATTTTTATGCACTCAATCATCAATAACATTTTCATTATACCTCATTCTTATTCTAACATCTTCGTATACACATTTCAACCAATTTTTCGCATGTATTACAATTCTTACACACATCTCATGAGTCACGCATTTTCCAACAAACACATAGAGGGCATTCATTTCATCATACGTTCAATCATACATCAAAACAATAATAAAAACACAATGAGATCAATATAATTCCTACAACCCACATACACCCCATTATAATCCCTATTATAAGGTAAGACCCACCCTTACCTTGATTACACCGAAGACTAGGTTCTTTCCACGGAGTCACCAACAGGACCACAGCAACGAGGAGCCCTTCCCTTTCCTTGGCCGATCGCACACTCCTTTCTTTCCTTCTCTCCTTCGACTTTTCTCTTCTCTCTTCGCAGCTCTCTCTTTCTTTCTTCCTTTCGTTTCTTTCTTTTTCCTTTCTTACAAAAATAATGCGACTTGCATCATACCTCAAGCGCCTAGGGTCCTTAGCTAACGGGCTTGGGCTTCTTGGGCCAATCTCATCGTCCCGGAATTACCAACACCACCCCCTTAAATATAAAATAAAATAACATATTAATAATTTTAATATATTAATAAATATGCAACACTTAAATAATTTAATCAAATAATTAATTAAATTATTTTGGGTGTTACAACTCTCCCCCACTTAGGAAATTTCGTCCTCGAAATTCTTACCTGATTCAAACAACTCTGGATAAGACTCCCTCATCTTACTCTCCAGCTCCCAAGTCATACTTTCACCAGCAGCTCCTAACCAAACCACTTTCACCAAAGAAATCTCCTTCCCTCTCAGAACCTTCACTTCTCTATCTTCAATCCACACAGGCATAGTCTCCACAGTGAGATTATCCCATACCTCCACTTCATCCATGTGTATCACATGAGACGGGTCTGGAACATACTTCCGAAGTTGTGACACATGAAACACGTCATGCAAGTTTGAAAGATTAGGCGACAAAGCCACCCTATAGGCAACACTTCCAACCCTCTTTGTAATCTGAGACGGGCCAATGAAACGGGGAGTCAACTTCTTTGACTTCAAGGCACGCCCAACACCAGTCACCGGAGTGACTCTCAAAAATACATGATCACCGGCCTGAAACTCTAAGTCCTTCCTTCTCTTATCATGATATCTCTTTTGTCGACTCTGCGATGCTTTCATCTTCTCACGAATTAATTTCACCTTCTCAGTGGTTTCTCGCACAATCTCAGGCCCTAGCACCGCTCTCTCTCCAGATTCATACCAACATAAAGGAGTCCTACATCTCCGACCATACAGCGCCTCAAACGGTGCCATCCCAATACTAGAATGATGACTGTTATTATAGGTAAACTCAATCAATGGAAGGTGAGAGTCCCACGAACCTCCTTGCTCAAGAACACATGCTCACAACAATCTTCTAACGACTGAATAGTCCTCTCCGTCTGACTATCTGTCTGCGGATGATACGCGGAGCTCAACCTCAATTTAGAACCCAAGGCTTCTTGCAAACCTTTCCAAAATTTCAGACGTGAATCTTGGATCTCTATCAGATACAATACTCAGAGGGACGCCATGCAACTTCACAATTGTCTTAATATAAATCTCTGCCAACTTTGAAACCGGATAAGTGATACTAATTGGCAAAAAATGAGCAGACTTCGTCAATCTATCAACAATCACCCAAATAGCATCGAACCCCCTTACGGTATTAGGCAAACCAGTCACAAAATCCATGGAAATGCTATCCCATTTCCATTCCGGAACCTCTAATGGTTGCATCAACCCCGCAGGCTTCTGGTGCTCAACCTTTGACTTCTGACAAGTCAAACAGGCATACACAAACTGAGCTACATCACACTTCATACCAGGCCACCAAAACAATTTCTTCAAATCTTGGTACATCTTTGTAGCCCCTGGATGAATACTCAACTTGCTTCTATGACTCTCCTCAAGAATCATCCTCTTCATCTCAGTATCATCAGGAATACAGATTCTATCCCTAAATCTCAACACACCTTGGGAATCTAACTTGAAATCCCCATTCACAGCTTGTTCATTCGCAACCAACAAGTCCACCAACTTTACATCCGACTTTTGGGCTTCTCGAATACTAACCAAAAATTCATTGCCAATCTTCAACATTCCCAATCTGACACTTTGCGGTGTCACTTCACAAACTAGACTCATATCCCGGAACTGCTCAATCAACTCTAACTCTTTAACCATCATAGCCGACATATGAAGGGTCTTCCGACTTAAAGCATCAGCCACGACATTAGCCTTGCCTGGATGATAGTTCAAGCCGAAATCATAGTCCTTCAGCAACTCTAACCAACGTCTCTGCCTCATATTCAGCTCCTTCTGATCAAACAAGTATTTTAAACTCTTATGGTCACTAAACACTTCAAATCTAGTACCATACAAATAGTGCCTCCAAATCTTCAGCACAAACACAATCTTAGCTAGCTCCAAATCATGAGTAGGGTAGTTCTTCTCATGGGTCCTTAACTGTCTAGACGCATAAGCTACTACCTTACCTTCTTGCATAAGTACACCTCCCAAACCCATTTTGGACGCATCACAATACACCACAAACGGTTGATCCGGAACAGGCAAAGTCAAAACGGGGGATGTTGTCAACCTCTTCTTCAACTCATTGAAGCTCTCCTCACATCGAGCATCCCACACAAAAGCTTTTCCCTTACACGTCAATTGAGTCAACGAAAGGGCTAACTTAGAGAAACCTTCAATAAACCTCCTGTAATAACCAGCCAACCCCAAAAAGCTTCTGATTTCAGTAACTGACTTCGGGCTCTCCCACTGCAACACAGCATCAACCTTGGCTGGATCCACAGCTATACCATTGCCGGAGACAATATGACCAAGGAAACTTACTTCATTCAGCCAGAACTCACACTTAGACAACTTCGCATACAACTTCTTTTCTTTCAACACTTCTAGCACTAGCCTCAATTGTTCTGCGTGCTCCTCTTCCGTCTTAGAATACACCAGAATGTCGTCAATAAACACCACCACAAACCGATCCAAGTAACTATGGAAGGTACGGTTCATGTACTCCATAAATACACCCGGCGCGTTGGTAACACCAAACGGCATCACAGAATACTCATAGTGCCCATATCTAGTTCTGAAGGCTGTCTTCTGGATGTCTTCATCCTTCACTTTGATCTGGTGATAACCCGACCTCAAATCGATTTTGCTAAACACTTTAGCACCCACCAACTGGTCCATCAAGTCATCAATCCTCGGGAGCGGATATTTGTTCTTTATTGTCACCTTGTTCAATTGTCTATAATCAACACAAAGTCTCATACTCTCATCCTTCTTCTTCACTAACGATACAGGAGCTCCCCACGGCGACACACTTGGCCTTACAAATTTCTTCTCAAGTAGATCTTCTAGTTGCTTCTTCAATTCAGACAACTCTGAGGTTGACATCCGGTACGGTGCCATAGACACAGGCCTAGTACCAGGGACAAGATCAATAGCAAACACCCTCCCACTACTCTTCTCTTTCTTCGGCTTAGAACACTTGGTGCTAATATGACCCACCTCACCACAGTTGAAACAAACCACGTCCCTGCGTTCATAGTCATACGCCAGATGACCCTCTTTGCCACAACGGAAACACACTCTCACTCCCATCTTGCAATCGAAGCTCTTATGACCAGGCTTTCCACACTTAAAACACACAATATTAGCGGGAGCATCTCCCCCACTTGGTTTCTTTCCCTCAGTAGACTTCCTACTATCAGCATACCTTTGCTTACCCCTACCAGCAGGAACCTCATATGGCTTACCACGGTTCTGAAACTTACCCCTCTGATCCCTCATGACCTTGGAATGAGCACTACTGTCTTATTCAAAAATCCTACAACTGTCAATTAAATCAACGAATACCCGAATCTTCTGGTACCCATTAGCTTTCTTAATGTCAGCCCTCAACCCATTTTCAAATTTGATACATTTGGAGAACTCAGAGCCAGCATCAGTGTAGTGAGGATAAAATTTGGCCAATTCAGTGAACTTGGCAGCATATTCTGTTACAGACATGTTTCCTTGCTTCAGCTCAAGGAACTCAATCTCTTTCTTGCCCCTGACATCTTCTGGAAAGTATTTTCTCAAAAATTCCCTGCGGAATACAGCCCAAGTGATTTCTTCATTAGCAGTCTCCAACCTCTGCCTAACCTCCAACCACCAATCATCAGCTTCTTCTGCTAGCATATGAGTACCATATCCGAGCTTCTGAGCTTCAGTACAATCCATGACACGGAAAATCCTTTCCACTTCCTTCAACCACTCTAGAGCACCATCAGGGTTATACTTGCCCTTAAAAGTGGGCGGCTTCTCCCTCTGAAAAGTGGCCAGACTGCGAGTTCCAGCATTAGCATCATCATTCTGCTGGTTCCCAACAGCCTGCGCCATAGCTTGCAAGGCAGCAGCAAGAGCAGCGTCATTTCTTCCAGCCATTCCAACTTACACTGCAGCATAAAAAATAATTCAGAACTAATCTAGCAATAGTTGCTAGTCAAAGACACTAAGACTGGACAACTTGGCCGGACAGACCGAACTGCTCTCATACCACTAATGTAACACCCCATTTCTACCCGGAAATTTAAATCATAATTATCAGAGTTCAAAAATTATTTTTCAACACATTCAAACGGGATGCTACATTCTCTTCAAATAAACAACAAGAGTAAAATAACAATCTCCCTTATAGTTTCAGAATATTACGTAACACGTAACAAGTGGGATGGAATCCTCAAAAATATTTAGTTCAGTTCGCATAACAGGATCCTCAACAATCGCAGCAGAATAAAAATACAATCTCATAAAAACATAACACATTCTCAATAATAACATCATATCTTCAGTAAAAATGACTCAACATGTCGAATAAACAAAACAAAATAAAACTAGCGCCCATCCCCTGAGTGTTACGTATCAGAGCACAAGACCGACTCAGGAATGAAGGAAGATAGCCTTCACTCATGGTTACCTGTAGTAATAAACAACAAAGGGGTGAGTCTAAACCGCATAATAAAGTTTATAATGAGCAGTATGCTAGAGCTCAGAAATATACTAATCGCAGCTGTACATACATATAACAACTTCAATAATTTACATCTAGATATATAACATCATCCACAACATATATATATATATATATATATATATATATATATATATATATATATATATATATATATATATATATATTTGCCACGCAATCATACTACACACCAACTAGTATAATAATTACCAATGATAAGCATGAATGTATGAGGTGCAAGTATGTATATGGTACCATCACCGTCACTTATCATTGCCAATTGGGCATATCGTCAAGACCGCAGCCTTAAATCGTCAAGACCGCAGCCTTATATTGTCGAGACCGCAGCCTTATGTATGCATGTGACCTCATGAACAACCAACAGTTATAATTTCCACATCATCAACATCATCTATAACATTATCGTCACTTTGGCATTAAGCCCGTCATCAATAACATCGTCACATATTTTGGTCAATAGACCCATCGTCATTTAACAACAAGGCAACATAGTATTAGTGTTCAGAAACTATCAGAAAAATTAATCATTTTTCACCTCACAATAGCATACACAGATAGAGGACTGAACAAGCTTCAAAACGCCCTTTGAAGCACTTAAAACGGACACTCGAGTCAAAAGATACGTCAAAAACAAATTTGGGACAAAACTGAGACACGTGCTGAAAATGGCTCCCAGGCGCTGGGCGCCTAGCAGGGAACAGCAGCACACAAAAACTGGCGCAGGAAAAGTGGCGCAGGAAACTGGCGCAGCTTAGACAAAAACAGCAACAAGCAACACAAAAACTGGCGCAGGAGGGATCCTGGCGCCCAGCAGGGATCCTGGCGCCCAGACACAGAATCTGGCGCCGCAACACCAAAAACTGGCGCAGCAGGGATCCTGGCGGCCAGACACAAACTGGCGCAGGGAACAGGATTGGCAACACAGTGCAGGATTTGGCGCCCAGGGACAGGGCACCCACCAAAATGTCACAACAGTACACAAGGTGCTCAGGAGCAAGGTCCAACCCACAAGATATGATATAACAACAAGTTCTGGGCACTTGGGGCGCCTGAACCAGTGACACAGGCAAGGGAACATATGCATGGGCGCCTAGGGAGCCTTCCCAAACAGCACTGGAATAACATGGAGCCACACTGGAACAACTTAGTATAGTTAGGAAAGGTATCCCACACTGAGACAGAGGCTAAAACATCAAGGGAAACATAAACGGCCTGGCGCCTAGGCATAGGGACCCAAAAACTGCAACAGAAAACAAGGCAGGCAACATGGCTCCCAGGGGAGGGGATCCCAGTGACTTTTCAGAACATACAGCCTAGCAACCAAAATTCAACCCCAAAAACTTCCAAATAACATGACTACTCAGAAACACAACTTGGGAACGCAACACGGGCAGCCAAATTTAGGCGCCCTTGGCGCCCAGGCACAGGGAACCAGCGCCCATGGCGCCCAGGACAGCAACACTGAACGCAAAAAGACAGGCACAGGCGCCCATGGCGCCCAGACAGCAGCAACCATGCGAGACAATGGCAACAACAATGGCAACAACAATGGCGCCTAAGGCGCCTAGGGTCCTTCAAACTCAATTTCCTCCAAATTTTTATGTACTCAATCATCAATAACATTTTCATTATACCTCATTCTTATTCTAACATCTTCGTATACACGTTTCAACCAATTTTTTGCATGTATTACAATTCTTACACACATCTCATGAGTCACGCATTTTCCAGCAAACACATAGAGGGCATTCATTTCATCATACGTTCAATCATACATCAAAACAATAATAAAAACACAATGAGATCAATATAATTCCTACAACCCACATACACCCCATTATAATCCCTATTATAAGGTAAGACCCACCCTTACCTTGATTACACCGAAGACTAGGTTCTTTCCACGGAGTCACCAACAGGACCACAACAACTAGGAGCCCGTCCCTTTTCTTGGCCGATCGCACACTCCTTTCTTTCCTTCTCTCCTTCGACTTTTCTCTTCTCTCTTCGCAGCTCTCTCTTTCTTTCTTCCTTTCGTTTCTTTCTTTTTCCTTTCTTACACAAATGATGCGACTTGCATCATACCTCAAGCGCCTAGGGTCCTTAGCTAACGGGCTTGGGCTTCTTGGGCCAATCTTGTAACACCCCATTTCTACCCGGAAATTTAAATCATAATTATCAGAGTGCAAAAATTAATTTTCAACAAAACCAAACGGAATGCTACATTCTCTTCAGATAAACAACAACAGTAAAATAACAATCTCCCTTATGGTTTCAGAATAATACGTAACAAGTAACAAGTGGGATGGAATCCTCAAAAATATTTAGTTCAGCTCACATAACGGATCCTCAACATCTCGCAGCGGAATAAAAATACAATCTCATAAAAACATCACACAGTCTCAACATGTCAAATAAACAAAACAAAATAAAACTAGCGCCCATCCCCTGAGTGTTACGTATCAGAGCACAAGACCGACTCGGGAATGAAGGAAGACAAGCCTTCACTCATGGTTACCTGTAGTAATAAACAACAAAGGGGTAAGTCTAAACCGCACAATAAAGTTTATAATGAGCAGTATGCTAGAATATAGAACTACACCCATCACCTCAACACCTTTATGTGTTTTATTATATATATATTTATGTACAGCGACTACCACTATATATATATAAAACCCTCAACTATATATATATATTTATTTATTTATATAATATTCACATAACAACCTACAACAACATATATATATATATATATATATATATATATATATATATATATATATATATATATATCAGCATAGAGCAACTTATATATATGTGACATCATACGGCAACTTATTTATATAAATATAACATTACACTATACATATAATAACATACAGTAACTATAATTATATTATAATGAACTTCACAATATATCTATATGTATAGCAACCAATCAACGACATATACCTTTATATTAACTATTCAACAATATATATATATATATATATATATATATATATATATATATATATATATATATATATATATTCACAAACGCACAGAACAACCAAAATATTTAAGTATAAGTACACACAACAACTACATTCACATACAACCATCATGAACATCACAACAATGCGTATGTGTATATGAAATGCAACCCCACCGGGCATATGCATGTGGTACCATCATCACTATAAATTGCCAATTGGGCATACCGTCGCTTGTGAGCGTCACCGTCGCTTTGCTCGAAGGCCGAAGCCTTATACCGTCGCTTTGTGCACATGAAATGCATGACACACTATGAAACATCATCATTTTCAACCATCTAAGTGGCACAACACAACAACACTAACACCAAATAAAGGTCTCAAACCATCATCATCAACATCATTAATCACCGTCGCTTTGGCATTAAGCCCGTCATCAATAACATCGTCACATATTTTGGTCAATAGACCCATCGTCATTTAACAACAAGGCAACATAATTTAGTGTCCAGAAACTATCAGAAAAATTAATCATTTTTCACTTCACAGTAGCACACACAGATAGAGGACTGAACAAGCTTCAAAACGCCATTTGAAGCACTTAAAACGGACACCCGAGTCAAAAGATACGTCAAAAACAAATTTGGGACAAAACTGAGACACGTGCTGAAAATGGCTCCCAGGCGCTGGGCGCCTAGCAGGGAACAGCAGCACACAAAAACTGGCGCAGGAAACTGGCGCTGCTTAGACAAAACAGCAACAGGCAACACAAAAACTGGCGCAGGAGGGATCCTGGCGCCCAGACACAGAAACTGGCGCAGGGAACAGGATTGGCAACACAGCGCAGGATTTGGCGCCCAGGGACAGGGCACCCATCAAAATGTCACAACAGTACACAAAGTGCTCAGGAGCAAGGTCCAACCCACAACATATGATATAACAACAAGTTCTGGGCGCTTGGGGCACCAGAACCAGCGACACAGGCAAGGGGACATGTGCATGGGCGCCTTCCCAAATAGCACTGGAACAACACGGAGCCTTACTGGAACAACTTAGTATAATTAGGCAAGGTATCCCACGCTAAGACAGAGGCTAAAACATCAAGGAAAACACAAATGGCTTGGCGCCTAGACATAGGGAACCAAAAACTGCAATAGGAAACAAGGCAGGCAACATGGCTCCCAGGGGAGGGGATCTCAGTGACTTTTCAGAACATACAGCCTAGCAACCAAAATTCAACCCCAAAGACATCCCAATAACATGACTACTCAGAAACACGACTTGGGAACACAACACGGGCAGCCAAATTTAGGCGCCCTTGTCCCCCAGGCACAGGGATCCTGCGCCCAAGGCGCCACTACACCAAGGCAGCAACACCGAAACACAGCAGATAGGCAACAGGCGCCCATGGCGCCCAGACAGCAGCAACAATGCATGGAATTGGCAACAACAATGGCGCCTAAGGCGCCTAGAACTTGAACATCCACATCACAAAATTTCCCAATACCTCATACGCACCCATGGCAACATCAAACATCCCGTAATTGTTCAAACATTCTAAAATACACATCTTATCAAACATTTGGCATGCATTCTCATTCCCACATACATCTAACAACATCATATGCCCTATGACAACACACAGCGAACATCATATCTTCAACAATAAAATCATGCATCATATACATCGTCAAAATCATATTAATAGCGACCTAAGCCCTAAACCCCACATACATCCAATTATAATCCCTATTATAAGGTAAGACCCACCCTTACCTTGATTATGCTGAAGACTAGGTTCTTTCCACGGAGTCACCAACAGGACCACAGCAAATAGGAGCTTTTCCCTTTCCTTGGCCGATCGCACCCTTCTTTCTTTCCTTCTCTCCTTCGACTTCTCTCTTCTCTCTTCGCGACTCTCTCTTTCTTTCTCTCTTTCGCTTCTTTCTTTTTCTTTTCTTACACAAATGATGCGAATAGCATCATACCCCAAGCGCCTAGGAGCCTTAGCTAACGGGCTTGGGCTTCTTGGGCCAATCATATCGTCTCGGAATTATCAACACCACCCCCTTAAATTTAAAATAAAATAACATATTAATAATTTTAATATATTAATAAATATGCAACACTTAAATAATTTAATCAAATAATTAATTAAATTATTTTGGGTGTTACAACTCTCCCCCACTTAGGAAATTTCGTCCTCGAAATTCTTACCTGATTCAAACAACTCTGGATAAGACTCCCTCATCTTACTCTCCAGCTCCCAAGTCATACTTTCACCAGCAGCTCCTAACCAAACCACTTTCACCAAAGAAATCTCCTTCCCTCTCAGAACCTTCACTTCTCTATCTTCAATCCACACAGGCATAGTCTCCACAGTGAGATTATCCCATACCTCCACTTCATCCATGTGTATCACATGAGACGGGTCTGGAACATACTTCCGAAGTTGTGACACATGAAACACGTCATGCAAGTTTGAAAGATTAGGCGACAAAGCCACCCTATAGGCAACACTTCCAACCCTCTTTGTAATCTGAGACGGGCCAATGAAACGGGGAGTCAACTTCTTTGACTTCAAGGCACGCCCAACACCAGTCACCGGAGTGACTCTCAAAAATACATGATCACCGGCCTGAAACTCTAAGTCCTTCCTTCTCTTATCATGATATCTCTTTTGTCGACTCTGCGATGCTTTCATCTTCTCACGAATTAATTTCACCTTCTCAGTGGTTTCTCGCACAATCTCAGGCCCTAGCACCGCTCTCTCTCCAGATTCATACCAACATAAAGGAGTCCTACATCTCCGACCATACAGCGCCTCAAACGGTGCCATCCCAATACTAGAATGATGACTGTTATTATAGGTAAACTCAATCAATGGAAGGTGAGAGTCCCACGAACCTCCTTGCTCAAGAACACATGCTCACAACAATCTTCTAACGACTGAATAGTCCTCTCCGTCTGACTATCTGTCTGCGGATGATACGCGGAGCTCAACCTCAATTTAGAACCCAAGGCTTCTTGCAAACCTTTCCAAAATTTCAGACGTGAATCTTGGATCTCTATCAGATACAATACTCAGAGGGACGCCATGCAACTTCACAATTGTCTTAATATAAATCTCTGCCAACTTTGAAACCGGATAAGTGATACTAATTGGCAAAAAATGAGCAGACTTCGTCAATCTATCAACAATCACCCAAATAGCATCGAACCCCCTTACGGTATTAGGCAAACCAGTCACAAAATCCATGGAAATGCTATCCCATTTCCATTCCGGAACCTCTAATGGTTGCATCAACCCCGCAGGCTTCTGGTGCTCAACCTTTGACTTCTGACAAGTCAAACAGGCATACACAAACTGAGCTACATCACACTTCATACCAGGCCACCAAAACAATTTCTTCAAATCTTGGTACATCTTTGTAGCCCCTGGATGAATACTCAACTTGCTTCTATGACTCTCCTCAAGAATCATCCTCTTCATCTCAGTATCATCAGGAATACAGATTCTATCCCTAAATCTCAACACACCTTGGGAATCTAACTTGAAATCCCCATTCACAGCTTGTTCATTCGCAACCAACAAGTCCACCAACTTTACATCCGACTTTTGGGCTTCTCGAATACTAACCAAAAATTCATTGCCAATCTTCAACATTCCCAATCTGACACTTTGCGGTGTCACTTCACAAACTAGACTCATATCCCGGAACTGCTCAATCAACTCTAACTCTTTAACCATCATAGCCGACATATGAAGGGTCTTCCGACTTAAAGCATCAGCCACGACATTAGCCTTGCCTGGATGATAGTTCAAGCCGAAATCATAGTCCTTCAGCAACTCTAACCAACGTCTCTGCCTCATATTCAGCTCCTTCTGATCAAACAAGTATTTTAAACTCTTATGGTCACTAAACACTTCAAATCTAGTACCATACAAATAGTGCCTCCAAATCTTCAGCACAAACACAATCTTAGCTAGCTCCAAATCATGAGTAGGGTAGTTCTTCTCATGGGTCCTTAACTGTCTAGACGCATAAGCTACTACCTTACCTTCTTGCATAAGTACACCTCCCAAACCCATTTTGGACGCATCACAATACACCACAAACGGTTGATCCGGAACAGGCAAAGTCAAAACGGGGGATGTTGTCAACCTCTTCTTCAACTCATTGAAGCTCTCCTCACATCGAGCAACCCACACAAAAGCTTTTCCCTTACACGTCAATTGAGTCAACGAAAGGGCTAACTTAGAGAAACCTTCAATAAACCTCCTGTAATAACCAGCCAACCCCAAAAAGCTTCTGATTTCAGTAACTGACTTCGGGCTCTCCCACTGCAACACGGCATCAACCTTGGCTGGATCCACAGCTATACCATTGCCGGAGACAATATGACCAAGGAAACTTACTTCATTCAGCCAGAACTCACACTTAGACAACTTCGCATACAACTTCTTTTCTTTCAACACTTCTAGCACTAGCCTCAATTGTTCTGCGTGCTCCTCTTCCGTCTTAGAATACACCAGAATGTCGTCAATAAACACCACCACAAACCGATCCAAGTAACTATGGAAGGTACGGTTCATGTACTCCATAAATACACCCGGCGGGTTGGTAACACCAAACGGCATCACAGAATACTCATAGTGCCCATATCTAGTTCTGAAGGCTGTCTTCTGGATGTCTTCATCCTTCACTTTGATCTGGTGATAACCCGACCTCAAATCGATTTTGCTAAACACTTTAGCACCCACCAACTGGTCCATCAAGTCATCAATCCTCAGGAGCGGATATTTGTTCTTTATTGTCACCTTGTTCAATTGTCTATAATCAACACAAAGTCTCATACTCTCATCCTTCTTCTTCACTAACGATACAGGAGCTCCCCATGGCGACACACTTGGCCTTACAAATTTCTTCTCAAGTAGATCTTCTAGTTGCTTCTTCAATTCAGACAATTCTGAGGTTGACATCCGGTACGGTGCCAAAGACACAGGCCTAGTACCAGGGACAAGATCAATAGCAAACACCCTCCCACTACTCTTCTCTTTCTTCGGCTTAGAACACTTGGTGCTAATATGACCCACCTCACCACAGTTGAAACAAACCACGTCCCTGCGTTCATAGTCAGACGCCAGATGACCCTCTTTGCCACAACGGAAACACACTCTCACTCCCATCTTGCAATCGAAGCTCTTATGACCAGGCTTTCCACACTTAAAACACACAATATTAGCGGGAGCATCTCCCCCACTTGGTTTCTTTCCCTCAGCAGACTTCCTACTATCAGCATACCTTTGCTTACCCCTACCAGCAGGAACCTCATATGGCTTACCACGGTTCTGAAACTTACCCCTCTGATCCCTCATGACCTTGGAATGAGCACTACTGTCTTATTCAAAAATCCTACAACTGTCAATTAAATCAACGAATACCCGAATCTTCTGGTACCCAATAGCTTTCTTAATGTCAGCCCTCAACCCATTTTCAAATTTGATACATTTGGAGAACTCAGAGCCAGCATCAGTGTAGTGAGGATAAAATTTGGCCAATTCAGTGAACTTGGCAGCATATTCTGTTACAGACATGTTTCCTTGCTTCAGCTCAAGGAACTCAATCTCTTTCTTGCCCCTGACATCTTCTGGAAAGTATTTTCTCAAAAATTCCCTGCGGAATACAGCCCAAGTGATTTCTTCATTAGCAGTCTCCAAACTCTGCCTAACCTCCAACCACCAATCATCAGCTTCTTCTGCTAGCATATGAGTACCATATCCGAGCTTCTGAGCTTCAGTACAATCCATGACACGGAAAATCCTTTCCACTTCCTTCAACCACTCTAGAGCACCATCAGGGTTATACTTGCCCTTAAAAGTGGGCGGCTTCTCCCTCTGAAAAGTGGCCAGACTGCGAGTTCCAGCATTAGCATCATCATTCTGCTGGTTCCCAACAGCCTGCGCCATAGCTTGCAAGGCAGCAGCAAGAGCAGCGTCATTTCTTCCAGCCATTCCAACTTACACTGCAGCATAAAAAATAATTCAGAACTAATCTAGCAATAGTTGCTAGTCAAAGACACTAAGACTGGACAACTTGGCCGGACAGACCGAACTGCTCTGATACCACTAATGTAACACCCCATTTCTACCCGGAAATTTAAATCATAATTATCAGAGTTCAAAAATTATTTTTCAACACATTCAAACGGGATGCTACATTCTCTTCAAATAAACAACAAGAGTAAAATAACAATCTCCCTTATAGTTTCAGAATAATACGTAACACGTAACAAGTGGGATGGAATCCTCAAAAATATTTAGTTCAGTTCGCATAATAGGATCCTCAACAATCGCAGCAGAATAAAAATACAATCTCATAAAAACATAACACATTCTCAATAATAACATCATATCTTCAGTAAAAATGACTCAACATGTCGAATAAACAAAACAAAATAAAACTAGCGCCCATCCCCTGAGTGTTACGTATCAGAGCACAAGACCGACTCAGGAATGAAGGAAGATAGCCTTCACTCATGGTTACCTGTAGTAATAAACAACAAAGGGGTGAGTCTAAACCGCATAATAAAGTTTATAATGAGCAGTATGCTAGAGCTCAGAAATATACTAATCGCAGCTGTACATACATATAACAACTTCAATAATTTACATCTAGATATATAACATCATCCACAACATATATATATATATATATATATATATATATATATATATATTTGCCACGCAATCATACTACACACCAACTAGTATAATAATTACCAATGATAAGCATGAATGTATGAGGTGCAAGTATGTATATGGTACCATCACCGTCACTTATCATTGCCAATTGGGCATATCGTCAAGACCGCAGCCTTAAATCGTCAATACCGCAGCCTTATATTGTCGAGACCGCAGCCTTATGTATGCATGTGACCTCATGAACAACCAACAGTTATAATTTCCACATCATCAACATCATCTATAACATTATTGTCACTTTGGCATTAAGCCCGTCATCAATAACATCGTCACATATTTTGGTCAATAGACCCATCGTCATTTAACAACAAGGCAACATAGTATTAGTGTTCAGAAACTATCAGAAAAATTAATCATTTTTCACCTCACAATAGCATACACAGATAGAGGACTGAACAAGCTTCAAAACGCCCTTTGAAGCACTTAAAACGGACACTCGAGTCAAAAGATACGTCAAAAACAAATTTGGGACAAAACTGAGACACGTGCTGAAAATGGCTCCCAGGCGCTGGGCGCCTAGCAGGGAACAGCAGCACACAAAAACTGGCGCAGGAAAAGTGGCGCAGGAAACTGGCGCAGCTTAGACAAAAACAGCAACAAGCAACACAAAAACTGGCGCAGGAGGGATCCTGGCGCCCAGACACAGAATCTGGCGCCGCAACACCAAAAACTGGCGCAGCAGGGATCCTGGCGGCCAGACACAAACTGGCGCAGGGAACAGGATTGGCAACACAGTGCAGGATTTGGCGCCCAGGGACAGGGCACCCACCAAAATGTCACAACAGTACACAAGGTGCTCAGGAGCAAGGTCCAACCCACAAGATATGATATAACAACAAGTTCTGGGCACTTGGGGCGCCTGAACCAGTGACACAGGCAAGGGAACATATGCATGGGCGCCTAGGGAGCCTTCCCAAACAGCACTGGAATAACATGGAGCCACACTGGAACAACTTAGTATAGTTAGGAAAGGTATCCCACACTGAGACAGAGGCTAAAACATCAAGGGAAACATAAACGGCCTGGCGCCTAGGCATAGGGACCCAAAAACTGCAACAGAAAACAAGGCAGGCAACATGGCTCCCAGGGGAGGGGATCCCAGTGACTTTTCAGAACATACAGCCTAGCAACCAAAATTCAACCCCAAAAACTTCCAAATAACATGACTACTCAGAAACACAACTTGGGAACGCAACACGGGCAGCCAAATTTAGGCGCCCTTGGCGCCCAGGCACAGGGAACCAGCGCCCATGGCGCCCAGGACAGCAACACTGAACGCAAAAAGACAGGCACAGGCGCCCATGGCGCCCAGACAGCAGCAACCATGCGAGACAATGGCAACAACAATGGCAACAACAATGGCGCCTAAGGCGCCTAGGGTCCTTCAAACTCAATTTCCTCCAAATTTTTATGTACTCAATCATCAATAACATTTTCATTATACCTCATTCTTATTCTAACATCTTCGTATACACGTTTCAACCAATTTTTTGCATGTATTACAATTCTTACACACATCTCATGAGTCACGCATTTTCCAGCAAACACATAGAGGGCATTCATTTCATCATACGTTCAATCATACATCAAAACAATAATAAAAACACAATGAGATCAATATAATTCCTACAACCCACATACACCCCATTATAATCCCTATTATAAGGTAAGACCCACCCTTACCTTGATTACACCGAAGACTAGGTTCTTTCCACGGAGTCACCAACAGGACCACAACAACTAGGAGCCCGTCCCTTTTCTTGGCCGATCGCACACTCCTTTCTTTCCTTCTCTCCTTCGACTTTTCTCTTCTCTCTTCGCAGCTCTCTCTTTCTTTCTTCCTTTCGTTTCTTTCTTTTTCCTTTCTTACACAAATGATGCGACTTGCATCATACCTCAAGCGCCTAGGGTCCTTAGCTAACGGGCTTGGGCTTCTTGGGCCAATCTTGTAACACCCCATTTCTACCCGGAAATTTAAATCATAATTATCAGAGTGCAAAAATTAATTTTCAACAAAACCAAACGGAATGCTACATTCTCTTCAGATAAACAACAACAGTAAAATAACAATCTCCCTTATGGTTTCAGAATAATACGTAACAAGTAACAAGTGGGATGGAATCCTCAAAAATATTTAGTTCAGCTCACATAACGGATCCTCAACATCTCGCAGCGGAATAAAAATACAATCTCATAAAAACATCACACAGTCTCAACATGTCAAATAAACAAAACAAAATAAAACTAGCGCCCATCCCCTGAGTGTTACGTATCAGAGCACAAGACCGACTCGGGAATGAAGGAAGACAAGCCTTCACTCATGGTTACCTGTAGTAATAAACAACAAAGGGGTAAGTCTAAACCGCACAATAAAGTTTATAATGAGCAGTATGCTAGAATATAGAACTACACCCATCACCTCAACACCTTTATGTGTTTTATTATATATATATTTATGTACAGCGACTACCACTATATATATAAAACCCTCAACTATATATATATTTATTTATTTATATAATATTCACATAACAACCTACAGCAACATATATATATATATATATATATATATATATATATATATATATATATATATATATCAGCATAGAGCAACTTATATATATGTGACATCATACGGCAACTTATTTATATAAATATAACATTACACTATACATATAATAACATACAGTAACTATAATTATATTATAATGAACTTCACAATATATCTATATGTATAGCAACCAGTCAACGACATATACCTTTATATTAACTATTCAACAATATATATCTATATATATATATATGTATTCACAAACGCACAGAACAACCAAAATATTTAAGTATAAGTACACACAACAACTACATTCACATACAACCATCATGAACATCACAACAATGCGTATGTGTATATGAAATGCAACCCCACGGGGTATATGCATGTGGTACCATCATCACTATAAATTGCCAATTGGGCATACCGTCGCTTGTGAACGTCACTGTCGCTTTGCTCGAAGGCCGAAGCCTTATACCGTCGCTTTGTGCACATGAAATGCATGAGACACTATGAAACATCATCATTTTCAACCATCTAAGTGGCACAACACAACAACACTAACACCAAATAAAGGTCTCAAACCATCATCATCAACATCGTTAATCACCGTCGCTTTGGCATTAAGCCCGTCATCAATAACATCGTCACATATTTTGGTCAATAGACCCATCGTCATTTAACAACAAGGCAGCATAATTTAGTGTCCAGAAACTATCAGAAAAATTAATCATTTTTCACTTCACAGTAGCACACACAGATAGAGGACTGAACAAGCTTCAAAACGCCATTTGAAGCACTTAAAACGGACACCCGAGTCAAAAGATACGTCAAAAACAAATTTGGGACAAAACTGAGACACGTGCTGAAAATGGCTCCCAGGCGCTGGGCGCCTAGCAGGGAACAGCAGCACACAAAAACTGGCGCAGGAAACTGGCGCTGCTTAGACAAAACAGCAACAGGCAACACAAAAACTGGCGCAGGAGGGATCCTGGCGCCCAGACACAGAAACTGGCGCAGGGAACAGGATTGGCAACACAGCGCAGGATTTGGCGCCCAGGGACAGGGCACCCATCAAAATGTCACAACAGTACACAAAGTGCTCAGGAGCAAGGTCCAACCCACAACATATGATATAACAACAAGTTCTGGGCGCTTGGGGCACCAGAACCAGCGACACAGGCAAGGGGACATGTGCATGGGCGCCTTCCCAAATAGCACTGGAACAACACGGAGCCTTACTGGAACAACTTAGTATAATTAGGCAAGGTATCCCACGCTAAGACAGAGGCTAAAACATCAAGGAAAACACAAATGGCTTGGCGCCTAGACATAGGGAACCAAAAACTGCAATAGGAAACAAGGCAGGCAACATGGCTCCCAGGGGAGGGGATCTCAGTGACTTTTCAGAACATACAGCCTAGCAACCAAAATTCAACCCCAAAGACATCCCAATAACATGACTACTCAGAAACACGACTTGGGAACACAACACGGGCAGCCAAATTTAGGCGCCCTTGTCCCCCAGGCACAGGGATCCTGCGCCCAAGGCGCCACTACACCAAGGCAGCAACACCGAAACACAGCAGATAGGCAACAGGCGCCCATGGCGCCCAGACAGCAGCAACAATGCATGGAATTGGCAACAACAATGGCACCTAAGGCGCCTAGAACTTGAACATCCACATCACAAAATTTCCCAATACCTCATACGCACCCATGGCAACATCAAACATCCCGTAATTGTTCAAACATTCTAAAATACACATCTTATCAAATATTTGGCATGCATTCTCATTCCCACATACATCTAACAACATCATATGCCCTATGACAACACACAGCGAACATCATATCTTTAACAATAAAATCATGCATCATATACATCGTCAAAATCATATTAATAGCGACCTAAGCCCTAAACCCCACATACATCCCATTATAATCCCTATTATAAGGTAAGACCCACCCTTACCTTGATTATGCTGAAGACTAGGTTCTTTCCACGGAGTCACCAACAGGACCACAGCAAATAGGAGCTCTTCCCTTTCCTTGGCCGATCGCACCCTTCTCTCTTTCCTTCTCTCCTTCGACTTCTCTCTTCTCTCTTCGCGACTCTCTCTTTCTTTCTCTCTTTCGCTTCTTTCTTTTTCTTTTCTTACACAAATGATGCGAATAGCATCATACCCCAAGCGCCTAGGAGCCTTAGCTAACGGGCTTGGGCTTCTTGGGCCAATCATATCGTCTCGGAATTATCAACACCACCCCCTTAAATTTAAAATAAAATAACATATTAATAATTTTAATATATTAATAAATATGCAACACTTAAATAATTTAATCAAATAATTAATTAAATTATTTTGGGTGTTACAACTCTCCCCCACTTAGGAAATTTCGTCCTCGAAATTCTTACCTGATTCAAACAACTCTGGATAAGACTCCCTCATCTTACTCTCCAGCTCCCAAGTCATACTTTCACCAGCAGCTCCTAACCAAACCACTTTCACCAAAGAAATCTCCTTCCCTCTCAGAACCTTCACTTCTCTATCTTCAATCCACACAGGCATAGTCTCCACAGTGAGATTATCCCATACCTCCACTTCATCCATGTGTATCACATGAGACGGGTCTGGAACATACTTCCGAAGTTGTGACACATGAAACACGTCATGCAAGTTTGAAAGATTAGGCGACAAAGCCACCCTATAGGCAACACTTCCAACCCTCTCTGTAATCTGAGACGGGCCAATGAAACGGGGAGTCAACTTCTTTGACTTCAAGGCACGCCCAACACCAGTCACCGGAGTGACTCTCAAAAATACATGATCACCGGCCTGAAACTCTAAGTCCTTCCTTCTCTTATCATGATAGCTCTTTTGTCGACTCTGCGATGCTTTCATCTTCTCACGAATTAATTTCACCTTCTCAGTGGTTTCTCGCACAATCTCAGGCCCTAGCACCGCTCTCTCTCCAGATTCATACCAACATAAAGGAGTCCTACATCTCCGACCATACAGCGCCTCAAACGGTGCCATCCCAATACTAGAATGATGACTGTTATTATAGGTAAACTCAATCAATGGAAGGTGAGAGTCCCACGAACCTCCTTGCTCAAGAACACATGCTCACAACAATCTTCTAACGACTGAATAGTCCTCTCCGTCTGACTATCTGTCTGCGGATGATACGCGGAGCTCAACCTCAATTTAGAACCCAAGGCTTCTTGCAAACCTTTCCAAAATTTCAGACGTGAATCTTGGATCTCTATCAGATACAATACTCAGAGGGACGCCATGCAACTTCACAATTGTCTTAATATAAATCTCTGCCAACTTTGAAACCGGATAAGTGATACTAATTGGCAAAAAATGAGCAGACTTCGTCAATCTATCAACAATCACCCAAATAGCATCGAACCCCCTTACGGTATTAGGCAAACCAGTCACAAAATCCATGGAAATGCTATCCCATTAACCTCTAATGGTTGCATCAACCCCGCAGGCTTCTGGTGCTCAACCTTTGACTTCTGACAAGTCAAACAGGCATACACAAACTGAGCTACATCACGCTTCATACCAGGCCACCAAAACAATTTCTTCAAATCTTGGTACATCTTTGTAGCCCCTGGATGAATACTCAACTTGCTTCTATGACTCTCCTCAAGAATCATCCTGTTCATCTCAGTATCATCAGGAATACAGATTCTATCCCTAAATCTCAACACACCTTGGGAATCTAACTTGAAATCCCCATTCACAGCTTGTTCATTCGCAACCAACAAGTCCACCAACTTTACATCCGACTTTTGGGCTTCTCGAATACTAACCAAAAATTCATTGCCAATCTTCAACATTCCCAATCTGACACTCTGCGGTGTCACTTCACAAACTAGACTCATATCCCGGAACTGCTCAATCAACTCTAACTCTTTAACCATCATAGCCGACATATGAAGGGTCTTCCGACTTAAAGCATTAGCCACGACATTAGCCTTGCCTGGATGATAGTTCAAGCCGAAATCATAGTCCTTCAGCAACTCTAACCAACGTCTCTGTCTCATATTCAGCTCCTTCTGGTCAAACAAGTATTTCAAGCTCTTATGGTCACTAAACACCTCAAATCTAGTACCGTACAGATAGTGCCTCCAAATCTTCAGCACAAACACAATCACACTAATTCCAAATCATGAGTAGGGTAGTTCTTCTCATGAGTCCTCAACTGTCTAGACGCATAAGCTACTACCTTACCTTCTTGCATAAGCACACCTCCCAAACCCATCTTAGAAGCATCACAATACACCACAAATGGTTGATCCGGAACAGGCAAAACCAAAACAGGAGATGTTGTCAACCTCTTCTTCAACTCATTGAAGCTCTCTTCACATCGAGCATCCCACACAAATGCTTTTCCCTTACACGTCAATTGAGTCAACGGAAGGGCTAACTTAGAGAAACCTTCAATAAACCTCCTGTAATAACCAGCCAACCCCAAAAAGCTTCTGATTTCGACAACTGACTTCGGGCTCTCCCACTGCAACACAGCATCAACCTTGGCTGGATCCACAGCTATACCATTGCCGGAGATAATATGACCGAGGAAACTTCCTTCATTCAGCCAGAACTCACACTTAGACAACTTCGCATACAACTTCTTTTCTTTCAACACTTCTAGCACTAGCCTCAAATGTTCTGCGTGCTCCTCTTCCGTCTTAGAATACACTAGAATGTCGTCAATAAACACCACCACAAACCGATCCAAGTAACTATGGAAGGTACGGTTCATGTACTCCATAAATACTCCTGGTGCGTTAGTAACACCGAAAGGCATCACAGAGTACTCATAGTGCCCATATCTAGTCCTGAAAGCTGTCTTCTGGATATCTTCGCCTTTCACCTTGATCTGATGGTAACCCGACCTCAAATCAATCTTGCTAAATACCTTAGCACCCACCAACTGGTCCATCAAATCGTCAATCCTCGGGAGCGGATACTTGTTCTTTATTGTCACCTTGTTCAATTGTCTATAATCAACACAAAGTCGCATGCTTCCATCCTTCTTTTTCACTAACAACACAGGTGCCCCCCACGGAGACACACTAGGCCTCACAAATTTCTTCTCAAGTAGATCTTCCAGCTGCTTCTTCAATTCAGACAACTCGGATGCTGACATCCGGTATGGTGCCATAGACACAGGCCTCGTACCAGTACAAGATCAATAGCAAATTCAACTTCTCTCTCTGGTGGAACACTCGGAATTTCATCAGGGAACACTTCAGGAAATTCACACACTACCTGCAACCCTTCAATGATAGCTTGATTCTCAGCAGACAATGACGCCATCAAAGCAAACAGATGAACTCCCTCCTTCATTATCTTATGCAGCTGACCAGCAGGCAACAAAACAGATTCTTCCTCTTCGGGAGGAAGGAAACTCACGGATCTACTAAAACAGTTAATATGCACATGGTTATCAACTAACCAGTCCATACCAAGAATGATATCCAACCCACCCAACGGCAAACAAATAAGATCAACAAGAAACTCTCTGCCGAAGACTGACAGAGGACACTTAGCACACACTAGAGAGGTAGTTACCGAACCCTTAGCTGGAGTATCAATAACCATCTCCCTCATCATAGAAGACAATGCAAGACCCAATTTCTTAACACATAAAGCAGCAATGAACGAATGTGTAGCACCGGTATCAACTATAGCAATCAAAGGGGTACCATTAATAAAGCAAGTACCTCTAATCTCATTAGCATCCTCGGATCCCGCGAGAGCAAACACTTTTCCACTGAATCTTTCTTTCTTCGGTTTTGGACACTTAGCACTAATGTGTCCACCTTCACCACAGTTGAAACATAGGACATCCTTACGTTCACATTCAGCTGCCAGATGACCTTCCTTACCACAACGGTAACAGAACTTCGCCCCCAACTGACACACATTACTCTTGTGACCCGGCTTTCCACACTTGAAACATACAATATTAGCGGGAGCATCTCCCCCACTAAACTTCTTACCCTCAGCAGATTTCTTTCTATCAGCATACCTCTGATTACCTCTACCAGCAGGAACCTCATATGGCTTACCCCGGTTCTGAAACTTACCCCTCTGATCTCTCATGACCTTGGAGTGAGTATTACTATCTTCTTCGAATATCCTGCAACTGTCGATCAAGTCAGCAAATACCCGAATCTTCTGGTACCCTATAGCTTTCTTTATATCAGCCCTCAGTCCATTCTCAAACTTAATGCATTTTGAGAATTCAGAATCAGCATCAGCTTAATGGGGATAAAACTTAGCCAATTCAGTGAACTTGGCAGCATACTCTGTCACCGACATGTTTCCTTGCTTCAGCTCAAGGAATTCTATTTCTTTCTTCCCCCTCACATCCTCTGGAAAATACTTCCGTAAGAACTCTCTACGGAAAACAGCCCAAGTTATTTCCTCATTAGCAGTCTCTAACCTCTGCCTAACCTCCATCCACCAATCATCAGCTTCTTCTGCCAGCGTATGAGTGCCATACCTGACCTTCTGCGCATCATTGCAGTCCATGACACGAAATATCCTTTCAATTTCTTTCAGCCATGCTAGAGCACCATTTGGATTATACTTGCCCTTAAAAGTGGGCGGATTCTCCCTCTGAAACGTGGCTAAACTGCGAGTCCCAGCATTTTCAGCACCATTTTGCTGGTTCCCAACAGCCTGAGCCATAGCTTGCAGAGCAGCAGCAAGAGCAGCATCGTTTCTCCCAGCCATTTCAAATTATCACTGCAGCACAAACAAAAATTTAGAACTAATCTAACAATTCTTAATTGCCATAAGACACTATGACAGGACAACTTGGCCAGACAGACCGAACTGCTCTGATACCACTAATGTAACACCCCATTTCTACCCGGAAATTTAAATCATAATTATCAGAGTGCAAAAATTATTTTTCAACAAAACCAAACGGAATGCTACATTCTCTTCAGATAAACAACAACAGTAAAATAACAATATCCCTTATGGTTTCAGAATAATACGTAACAAGTAACAAGTGGGATGGAATCCTCAAAAATATTTAGTTCAGCTCACATAATGGATCCTCAACATCTCGCAGCGGAATAAAAATACAATCTCATAAAAACATCACACAGTCTCAACATGTCAAATAAACAAAACAAAATAAAACTAGCGCCCATCCCCTGAGTGTTACGTATCAGAGCACAAGACCGACTCGGGAATGAAGGAAGACAAGCCTTCACTCATGGTTACCTGTAGTAATAAACAACAAAGGGGTGAGTCTAAACCGCATAAAAAAGTTTATAATGAGCAGTATGCAAGAATATAGAACTACACCCATCACCTCAACACCTTTATGTATTTTATTATATATATATTTATGTACAGCGACTACCACTATATATATATAAAACCCTCAACTATATATATATTTATTTATTTATATAATATTCACATAACAACCTACATCAACATATATATATATATATATATATATCAGCATACAGCAACTTATATATATATATATATATATATATATATATATATATATATATATATATATATATATGTGACATCATACGGCAACTTATTTATATAAATATAACATTACACTATACATATAATAACATACAGCAACTATAATTATATTATAATGAACTTCACAATATATCTATATGTATAGCAACCAGTCAACGACATATACCTTTATATTAACTATTCAACAATATATACGTTTATATATATATATATATATATATATATATATATATATATATATATATATATATATATATATATATATATTCACAAACGCACAGAACAACCAAAATATTTAAGTATAAGTACACACAACAACTACATTCACATACAACCATCATGAACATCACAACAATGCGTATGTGTATATGAAATGCAACCCCACCGGGCATATGCATGTGGTACCATCATCACTATAAATTGCCAATTGGGCATACCGTCGCTTGTGAGCGTCACCGTTGCTTTGCTCGAAGGCCGAAGCCTTATACCGTCGCTTTGTGCACATGAAATGCATGAGACACTATGAAACATCATCATTTTCAACCATCTAAGTGGCACAACACAACAACACTAACACCAAATAAAGGTCTCAAACCATCATCATCAACATCGTTAATCACTGTCGCTTTGGCATTAAGCATGTCATCAATAACATCGTCACATATTTTGGTCAATAGACCCGTCGTCATTTAACAACAAAGCAACATAATTTAGTGTCCAGAAACTATCAGAAAAATTAATCATTTTTCACTTCACAGTAGCACACACAGATAGAGGACTGAACAAGCTTCAAAACGCCCTTTGAAGCACTTAAAACGGACACCCGAGTCAAAAGATACGTCAAAAACAAATTTGGGACAAAACTGAGACACGTGCTGAAAATGGCTCCCAGGCGCTGGGCGCCTAGCAGGGAACAGCAACACACAAAAACTGGCGCAGGAAAACTGGCGCAGGAAACTGGCGCAGATTAGACAAAACAGCAACAGGCAACACAAAAACTGGCGCAGGAGGGATCCTGGCGCCCAGCAGGGATCCTGGCGCCCAGACACAAACTGGCACAGGGAACAGGATTGGCAACACAGCGCAGGATTTGGCGCCCAGGGACAGGGCACCCATCAAAATGTCACAACAGTACACAAAGTGCTCAGGAGCAAGGTCCAACCCACAACATATGATATAACAACAAGTTCTGGGCGCTTGGGGCACCAGAACCAGCGACACAGGCAAGGGGACATGTGCATGGGCGCCTAGGGCGCCTTTCCAAACAGCACTGGAACAACATGGAGCCTTACTGGAACAACTTAGTATAATTAGGCAAGGTATCCCACGCTAAGACAGAGTCTAAAACATCAAGGAAAACACAAATGGCTTGGCGCCTAGACATAGGGAACCAAAAACTGCAATAGGAAACAAGGCAGGAAACATGGCTCCCAGGGAAGGGGATCTCAGTGACTTTTCAGAACATACAGCCTAGCAACCAAAATTCAACCCCAAAGACATCCCAATAACATGACTACTCAGAAACACGACTCGGGAACACAACACGGGCAGCCAAGTTTAGGCGCCCTTGGCCCCCAGGCACAGGGATCCTGCGCCCAAGGCGCCACTGCACCAAGGCAGCAACACCGAAACACAGCAGATAGGCAACAGGCACCCATGGCGCCCAGACAGCAGCAACAATGCATGGAATTGGCAACAACAATGGCGCCTAAGGCGCCTAGAACTTGAACATCCACATCACAAAATTTCCCAATACCTCATACGCACCCATGGCAACATCAAACATCCCGTAATTGTTCAAACATTCTAAAATACACATCTTATCAAACATTTGGCATGCATTCTCATTCGCACATACATCTAACAACATCATATGCCCTATGACAACACACAGCGAACATCATATCTTCAACAATAAAATCATGCATCATATACATCGTCAAAATCATATTAATAGCGACCAAAGCCCTAAACCCCACATACATCCCATTAGAATCCCTATTATAAGGTAAGACCCACCCTTACCTTGATTATGCCGAAGACTAGGTTCTTTCCACGGAGTCACCAACAGGACCACAGCAAATAGGAGCTCTTCCCTTTCCTTGACCGATCGCACCCTTCTTTCTTTCCTTCTCTCCTTCGACTTCTCTCTTCTCTCTTCGCGACTCTCTCTTTCTTTCTCTCTTTCGCTTCTTTCTTTTTCTTTTCTTACACAAATGATGCGAATAGCATCATACCCCAAGCGCCTAGGAGCCTTAGCTAACGGGCTTGGGCTTCTTGGGCCAATCATATCGTCTCGGAATTATCAACACCACCCCCTTAAATTTAAAATAAAATAACATATTAATAATTTTAATATATTAATAAATATGCAACACTTAAATAATTTAATCAAATAATTAATTAAATTATTTTGGGTGTTACAAATCTCATCGTCCCGGAATTACCAACACCACCCCCTTAAATATAAAATAAAATAACATATTAATAATTTTAATATATTAATAAATATGCAACACTTAAATAATTTAATCAAATAATTAATTAAATTATTTTGGGTGTTACACCCTTCATATGTCGGCTATGATGGTTAAAGAGTTAGAGTTGTTTGAGCAGTTCCGGGATATGAGTCTAGTTTGTGAAGTGACACCGCAGAGTGTTAGATTGGGAATGTTGAAGATTGGCAATGAATTTTTGGTTAGTATTCGAGAAGCCCAAAAGTCAGATGTAAAGTTGGTGGACTTGTTGGTTGCGAATGAACAAGCTGTGAATGGGGATTTCAAGTTAGATTCCCAAGGTGTGTTGAGATTTAGGGATAGAATCTGTATTCCTGATGATACTGAGATGAAGAGGATGATTCTTGAGGAGAATCATAGAAGCAAGTTGAGTATTCATCCAGGCGCTACAAAGATGTACCAAGATTTGAAGAAATTGTTTTGGTGGCTTGGTATGAAGCGTGATGTAGCTCAGTTTGTGTATGCCTGTTTGACTTGTCAGAAGTCAAAGGTTGAGCACCAGAAGCCTGCGGGGTTGATGCAACCATTAGAGGTTAATGGGATAGCATTTCCATGGATTTTGTGACTGGTTTGCCTAATACCGTAAGGGGGTTCGATGCTATTTGGGTGATTGTTGATAGATTGACGAAGTCTGCTCATTTTTTGCCAATTAGTATCACTTATCCGGTTTCAAAGTTGGCAGAGATTTATATTAAGACAATTGTGAAGTTGCATGGCGTCCCTCTGAGTATTGTATCTGATAGAGATCCAAGATTCACGTCTGAAATTTGGAAAGGTTTGCAAGAAGCTTTGGGTTCTAAATTGAGGTTGAGCTCCGCGTATCATCCGCAGACAGATGGTCAGACGGAGAGGACTATTCAGTCGTTAGAAGATTTGTTGAGAGCATGTGTTCTTGAGCAAGGAGGTTCGTGGGACTCTCACCTTCCATTGATTGAGTTTACCTATAATAACAGTCATCATTCTAGTATTGGGATGGCACCGTTTGAGGCGCTGTATGGTCGGAGATGTAGGACTCCTTTATGTTGGTATGAATCTGGAGAGAGTGCGGTGCTAGGGCCTGAGATTGTGCGAGAAACCACTGAGAAGGTGAAATTAATTCGTGAGAAGATGAAAGCGTCGCAGAGCCGACAAAAGAGCTATCATGATAAGAGAAGGAAGGATTTGGAGTTTCAGGCCGGTGATCATGTGTTTCTGAGAGTCACTCCGGTGACTGGTGTTGGGCGTGCCTTGAAATCAAAGAAGTTAACTCCTCGTTTCATTGGTCTGTATCAGATTACGGAGAGGGTTGGAAGTGTTGCCTATAGGGTGGCTTTGCCGCCTAATCTTTCGAACTTGCATGACGTGTTTCATGTGTCACAACTTCGAAAGTATGTTCCAGATCTGTCTCATGTGATTCAGATGGATGAAGTGGAGGTACGGGATAATCTCACTGTGGAGACTATGCCTGTGCGGATTGAAGATAGAGAAGTGAAGGTTCTGAGAGGGAAGGAGATTTCTTTGGTGAAAGTGGTTTGGTTAGGAGCTGCTGGTGAAAGTATGACTTGGGAGCTGGAGAGTAAGATGCGGAAGTCTTATCCAGAGTTGTTTGAATCAGGTAAGAATTTCGAGGACGAAATTTCCTAAGTGGGGGAGAGTTGTAACACCCAAAATAATTTAATTAATTATTTGATTAAATTATTTAAGTGTTGCATATTTATTAATATATTAAAATTATTAATAGGTTATTTTATTTTATATTTAAGGGGGTGGTGTTGGTAATTCCGGGACGATGAGATTGGCCCAAGAAGCCCAAGCCCGTTAGCTAAGGACCCTAGGCGCTTGGGGTATGATGCAAGTCGCATCATTTGTGTAAGAAAGGAAAAAGAAAGAAACGAAAGGAAGAAAGAAAGAGAGAGCTGCGAAGAGAGAAGAGAAAAGTCGAAGGAGAGAAGGAAAGAAAGGAGTGTGCGATCGGCCAAGGAAAAGGAAGGGCTCCTAGTTGCTGTGGTCCTGTTGGTGACTCCGTGGAAAGAACCTAGTCTTCGGTGTAATCAAGGTAAGGGTGGGTCTTATCTTATAATAGGGATTATAATGGGGTGTATGTGGGTTGTAGGAATTATATTGATCTCATTGTGTTTTTATTATTGTTTTGATGTATGATTAAACGTATGATGAAATGGATGCCCTCTATGTGTTTGTTGGAAAATGCGTGATTCATGAGATGTGTGTAAGAATTGTAATACATGCGAAAAATTGGTTGAAACGTGTATACGAAGATGTTAGAATAGGAATGAGGTATAATGAAAATGTTATTGATGATTGAGTACATAAAAATTTGGAGGAAATTGAGTTTGAAGGATCTTAGGCGCCTTAGGCGCCATTGTTGTTGCCATTGTTGTTGCCACTGTCTCGCATGGTTGCTGCTGTCTGGGCGCCATGGGCGCCTGTGCCTGTCTTGTTGCGTTCAGTGTTGCTGTCCTGGGCGCCATGGGCGCTGGTTCCTTGTGCCTGGGCGCCAAGGGCGCCTAAATTTCGCTGCCCGTGTTGCGTTCCCAAGTTGTGTTTCTGAGTAGTCATGTTATTTGGATGTTGTTGGGGTTGAATTTTGGTTGCTAGGCTGTATGTTCTGAAAAGTCACTGGGATTCCCTCCCCTGGGAGCCATGTTGCCTGCCTTGTTTTCTGTTGCAGTTTTTGGGTCCTTATGCCTAGGCGCCAAGCCGTTTATGTTTCCCTTGATGTTTTAGCCTCTGTCTCAGTGTGGGATACCTTGCCTAACTATACTAAGTTGTTCCAGTGTGGCTCCATGTTGTTCCAGTGCTGTTTGGGAAGGCGCCCTAGGCGCCCATGCATATGTTCCCTTGCCTGTGTCGCTGGTTCTGGCGCCCCAAGTGCCCAGAACTTGTTGTTATATCATATGTTGTGGGTTGGACCTTGCTCCTGAGCACCTTGTGTACTGTTGTGACATTTTGGTGGGTGCCCTGTCCCTGGGCGCCAAATCCTGCACTGTGTTGCCAATCCTGTTCCCTGCACCAGTTTCTGTGTCTGGGCGCCAGGATCCCTGCTGCGCCAGTTTTTGGTGTTGCTGCGCCAGATTCTGTGTCTGGGCGCCAGGATCCCTCTTGCGCCAGTTTTTGTGTTGCTTGTTGCTGTTTCTGTCTAAGCTGCGCCAGTTTCCTGCGCCAGTTTTCCTGCGCCAGTTTTTGTGTGCTGCTGTTCCCTGCTAGGCGCCCAGCGTCTGGGAGCCATTTTCAGCACGTGTCTCAGTTTTGTCCCAAATTTGTTTTTGACGTATCTTTTGACTCGAATGTCCGTTTTAAGTGCTTCAAAGGGCGTTTTGAAGCTTGTTCAGTCCTCTATCTGTGTATGCTACTGTGAGGTGAAAAATGATTAATTTTTCTGATAGTTTCTGAACACTAATACTATGTTGCCTTGTTGTTAAATGACGATGGGTCTATTGACCAAAATATGTGACGATGTTATTGATGACGGGCTTAATGCCAAAGTGACGATGATGTTATAGATGATGTTGATGATGTGGAAATTATAACTGTTGGTTGTTCATGAAGTCACATGCATACATAAGGCTGCGGTCTCGACGATATAAGGCTGCGGTCTCGACGATATGCCCAATTGGCAATGATAAGTGACGATGATGGTACCACATACATACTTGCACCTCATACATTCATGCTTATCATTGGTAATTATTATACTAGTTGGTGTGTAGTATGATTGCGTGGCAAATATATATATATATATATATATATATATATATATATATATATATATATATATATATATATATATATATATATATATATGTTGTGGATGCTGTTATATATCTAGATGTAAATTATTGAAGTTGTTATATGTATGTACAGCTGCGATTAGTATATTTCTGAGCTCTAGCATACTGCTCATTATAAACTTTATTATGCGGTTTAGACTCACCCCTTTGTTGTTTATTACTACAGGTAACCATGAGTGAAGGCTATCTTCCTTCATTCCTGAGTCGGTCTTGTGCTCTGATACGTAACACTCAGGGGATGGGCGCTAGTTTTATTTTGTTTTGTTTATTCGACATGTTGAGTCATTTTTACTGAAGATATGATGTTATTATTGAGACTATGTTATCTTTTTATGAGATTGTATTTTTATTCCGCTGCGATTGTTGAGGATCCTGTTATGTGAACTGAACTAAATATTTTTGAGGATTCCATCCCACTTGTTACGTGTTACGTATTATTCTGAAACTATAAGGGAGATTGTTATTTTACTCTTGTTGTTTATTTTAAGAGAATGTAGCATCCCGTTTGAATGTGTTGAAAAATAATTTTCGAACTCTGATAATTATGATTTAAATTTCCGGGTAGAAATGGGGTGTTACACCTTTCCTCTTTCTTATTGTGACCCAAGGTTTGACGGCTCTAGTGAATCAAGCGGTGTTGAATGGCACCTTCCATGGGTATTCTCTTAATGATAGATTGTCTTTTGCGGTTAGGCAATTTGCGGATGATACAATGTTGATGGGGAAGGCAATCCATCTCGTTTAAATTTTTGGGGATTCCGATTGGTGCTAATCCGAGAAGGGCAGCCACATGGAAGCCGGTGATTGATATGGTTCGGAAAAGATTAGCCTCATGGAAGGGTCGCTTCCTCTCTCTTGGTGGCCGGGTGTTGTGCAGAAAGGTGTGCAAGTATATACAGTCTTTAACAAGTAATATAATGAAAGTAGAGATCGTACCCACAGGGATTGGATTAATTTTTGAAAGTTTAAAATGGTAATAAAACTAGTGAGAAGTAGAAATTAAAAATAAAATATGATTGGTGTGTGTGAAACAGGATTTAAAGTAAACAAGATAGAAATTGATTATAAATCAGTTAAGAGAAATAGTTGAAATACCTGTTACTAAGTAATTTACTTTTAATAGTAATTATGATATAGGTGATGCTGGGGCAATTATAGCTAACGGATTGCTCCGGCAATGAATTGCTCCTGCAATGGGTGCTATAGCAAGTGATGCGTGCTTTTCAGCAACTAACGTCAGAGTTTCCTGCAATGCAAAGCATCTGAAGTATGATTTCTTAGGGGAAAGTTATACACTTCCAGTGATCATGTTCTATGTAGAATTGTTGTTGTATTGCTTGATCTAGAGAGACAATCAGAGAACATTCTTCAGCATCTTTATTAGGGTATCTGAGAGCATTCATAATGTTGAACTTGATCTCTTGATCATTGACTCTCATGGTCAACTCTCCCTTCTGCACATCAACGAGTGTTTTGCTAGTAGCCAGAAATGGCCTTCCCAGAATGACTGGTACATGTTTATCTGCATCAAAATCAATGATAACAAAAACTGCAGGAAACACAAATTTGTCAACTTTTATCAAAACATCCTCTATGATCCCCTCAGTATAGGCTATTGACCTATCTGCTAGTTGAAGAGTCACAGTGGTAGGTCTGGCAGTTCCAATACCAAGTTGTGTGAATATGGATTTAGGCATCAAGTTGATACTTGCACCTAAATCACATAATGCACGACCAGTATAAAATTTTCCAATTCAAAATGGTATAGTGAAATTGTCAGGATCCTTTAACTTCCTTGGAATTTTGCTCTGCATGATCGTGTTGCATTCCTTTGACATAGCTACTGTCTCAAATTCCCCTAATCTCCTTCTTTTTGTCAGCACATCTTTCATGAATTTGGCATAATTTGGCATTTGTTGGAGTGCTTCAACAAGGGGTACATTGATGTGTAATTGCTTAAGTACCTCAAGGAACTTACCAAACTGTTTTTCTTCATGTGCCTTCTTCAACCTTTGTGGAAAAGGTGGAGGAGGATATTTTGGAACTAACTTTGGTGGTACATAAGCAGTTTCTGATGCTTCTGCATTGGATGATCTTGCATCAGTTGCTGGGGCATTCATTGCTCCGGCATTTGTTGCGGGTGCATTAGTTGTATTTTTTTCTTTTCTATTTTTTTCATTTTCTTCCTTCTCTAACCCTTCAGTTTCATATGGTTCTGAGAGATCCTTTCCACTTCTCAAGGAAATTGCTTTCACATGCTCCTTCCCTTGCTTTTGTGAGGTTGAGGCCTCTGTTGTGGAGGGTAGTGAACCATTTGGCCTCTGGTACAATGTTGTAGCCAATTGTCCCACCTAGTTCTCCAAGTTTTTAAGTGATGCATCATGAACTTGTCTTGCAGTTCTGGTTTCACTGATGAAAGCATCCGTTTTGCTCATATATGCTTTAAACATTGCTTCCAAGGAGTTATCATTTGCTGTTATAGGAGTTTTCTGAAAATTCTGAGATTGGAATCCTAGTGGAGATGATGGTACTGCAGCATTGCTGTCACTCCACTTGAAATTTGGGTGATTTCTCCAACGTGGATTATAGGTGTTAGAGTAAGGATTGTTGTTTTTGTTGTATCCCACATAGTTAACAGAAATAGGGTTGCTTGGGCATTCTTCATACAACTGTCCTCCTCTACAATATACACAACTAGTTGTCCCTGGGGGAGCTTTTCCTATTGCAGCAGCAGTGACCTCTTGCATTGCTCCAGCAATGGTTGCTGGGGCATTGGTTGAATTGAGGTTCTTGATCATGTTGGTGAGAGATGCTACTTGAGCTGAGAGAGCTGATATTTCATTGAGTTCATGAACCCCAGCTGTCTTCTTTTGAGCACTGACCCTTCCTGTGGGCCAACTGTAGCTGTTGGTTGCAATCTTGTCTATCAATTCACATGCTTCACTGTATGATGAATTTAGTAACACTCCTTCAGATGAGGCATCCAACATGAGTCTGGTTTGGGGCTCCAAACCATTATAGAATGTTTCCATTTGTATTATGACAGGTATACCATGATGAGGACATTTTCTTAAAAGTTCTTTCCATCTTTTCCATACTTCAAACAGCTATTTTCCTTCTTTATGTCTAAAAGAAGTTATATCATTTCTCATACTGGCATTTTTTATTGGTGGAAAATATTTTGCTAGAAATTTTTCAGCTAGTTCATTCCACTCAGTGATAGAGTTAGGCTCAAGGGAATTTAACCAAGCCTTGACTTTATCTTTGAGGGAATATGGAAAAAGTTTTAATCTGAAAGCATTTTCTGAAACACCAGAGGGATGATAAAATTGCTGCATATTTCTAAAAATTGTCTTTGATGCAAAAGGGTCCTCATGAGGAGAACCAATAAATTGACCCACTGTTTGAAGCATTTGAAGCATCATGGGGTTTGAACTCAAAATGAGTTGCATTAATGTGAGGTCTGACTATGCTGGTTTGCATGTTTTGATGATCAAACACAGCATAGTCCCTCATTGGTCTGTCCCTGCCTCATTGGTCTGTCCCTGTCATTTATCATACCTATAGGTCCCATGTTGATGAATTGCTGGGGCAATGATTGCTGGGGCAATTATTGCTGGAGCAATACTCACTGAAACACAAGGAACAAACACCAGAGTGAAATAATCACCAATTTACTACTAAGTTTAAACAATAAAAATTAATGGCAATCCCCGGCAACGGCGTCAAAAACTTGTTATGCAGAAAGGTGTGCAAGTATACACAGTCTTTAACAAGTAATATAATGAAAATAGAGATCGTACCCACAGGGATTTGATTAATTTTTGAAAGCTTAAAATGGTAATAAAACTAGTGAAAAGTAGAAATTAAAAATAAAATATGATTGGTGTGTGTGAAACGGGATTTAAAGTAAATAAGATAGAAATTGATTATAAATCAGTTAAGAGAAATAGTTGAAATGCCCGTTACTAAGTAAATTACTTTTAATAGTAATTATGATATAGGTGATGCTGGGGCAATTATTGCTAACGGATTGCTCCGGTAATGAATTGCTCCTGCAACGGGTGCTGTAGCAAGTGAGGCGTGCTTTTCAGCAACTAACGTCAGGGTTTCATTATAAGTCTTATGTCTAAGCTCTAAATAAGTTCATCTCTGTATATGAAGTCCCCGCAGTATCACCCTATGGACTATACTATCCTATGTCTAGGTATTAGTATGGTTTTAACAAAGTTTCCTTATATTAAAACACTTAACCATATTAGTTCTTGAGTTCAAATCACAAACCATGTCTGTATTTGTGACCCTACTTATTCTAAGTGATCAACCTTAAAATAAGTTTGAAAGAATTATAGTGCAAGAACTAAATTGCAAGCATCAATATAACATAATACTATTTAAAGATTCATTACGAAGTTAAGGCATCCCAACTAATGTATTCAGTTCATACTTGACATAACTAAGCTCAGATAAATATAACAAGTCATATTCATATGATTGAAGATACAAGGGAAGGAAAATAAGATAGAAATTACACAATTGGAGTTCCTTTGGATATTCTGCCTAGCAATGCTGGAGCAATGAAACAGCAATACAAGATGGTAAAAAGTAGAGAGAGAAGTTGTCAATTTCTTCCTCTCCTTCGAACCAAAATATTATATCTAAGACTACTTCCTAAAATTTGAGATGTTTTGGAATGAAGATGAGGGGATGTATTTATAGGCTTATTTGGAGGTTACCTTGAGAGGAAGTTAGGATTTTCTTATTTTAATTTTATCTCCAAAGCTTTCATGTGATCACCCAACATGTTGAGAGAAGAGGTCCATTGATGAGAGGACAAGTGTCAATTAGAAGGGTGACTCTTGTGGGCTATGGAGTCTATGGTAGGCACTGAACTTCTCCCACATGGCCACTTGCTTTATTTTTTACGCATCATGACATCATCACTAGGATGCTGGGGAATTCTGTCTTGTGAAGATTGTTGGGGCAATTGATGCTGGTAGCAATGCTGGGGCAATGCTTCTGCTTCTATTACTGGGGCATCTATTGCTGAGGCAATAGATTGCTGTAGCAATTGAACAAACACATAAAATACCACAATTCATATAAAATAGTCATACATTCCTCTGTATTTCTTTTCCTTTTACAAAGCTCCGAAATTGGTTGTTGATGCCTTAGTGAGGATCCAAAGGGATTTCTTCTATGGGGAATAAATGATGGTGATAGAGGTATGTATTAGATCGACGGTGAAGACCTCCCACTCCCAATGAACTCAGACGCAGTTAAGAAGTACTATGCTTAAAGAAATATATGAAAAAAGAGAAAAATGAGCCAAGCAAAAATGAGTTCGCTAGGTTGAAAACCCGAAAGGGCGGCCTAGGCGAAAATTAGAGCGACCCGGTGGATTGAAAACTCTAAAGAGCAGTCCAGGCAAAAATTAGGGTCAACAAGTTGGACTTTGAACAAATGCAAAGGCAGTCAATACCTCCGAAAGTGGGATGATGAGTGCTCAGGGTCATGTGCATGGGTGATTGGCATTGTTACCTCAAAGATACAAACAATCAAATGATCTGCTCTTTCCTTTTCTTCCCTTTTTAGTTTAAACTCTCAATGTGATTTTCAGCCAGTGTGACCTTCTGCGCACTCGGTTTCCATTTGAATATTAAACTCTTTCTTCATTCTCTCATCTCCCTATTTGCTTTGAAAAGATGTTTTATGGTATATGATACTGAATTACGAAACATGTGCATAATCGAAAGCATTACAATCATTGCGAAATTTCTAAAAATCACAAAAGGAGAGGATCTCTCATAAAATTGCAAAGAAGACAAGTGCATAACCACTTCAAGCAACGAATCACAATAACCTGCGCTTTGGTACCACTACTTTGGGGCAACCCTCGTATCTCACGTCGAGAGTCCTACGAGTTGATGAGATCAGTATAATAGTCAAGAAAGAGCAAAAGAGCAAAAAGCCAAGAAAGAGAAAGAGTAAAAAGAGTCAAGAAAGAGCAAAAGAGCGAAAAGAATCAAGAAAAAAGAAAAGAACCAAAAACAAAAAGAAAGAGAAAAAGCATCCCACATTTCATTTATCATACCACCAGATACCGATCATTGCGCATGCTTACACTGCATGCACGCATACATCATCCATTGCATCCTTAAATGCGTTCAAATATAGATTAGTTTTTATCTGTCAAAATAAATTTAAATTATAATGTTAGCACTGAGCCTAGCATTAGCTAGCCTTTTAGACCCCCAGCGGTCCTTCAAAGCCCTAGCGCTCCTTCAGATCAACAATTGGTCCTTCAATCCAGATCGCACGTCGCGTTATCGAGCAACTGATGGATCATCCGACCCCGGGTCCTTCAGACTAGCTGTGCCCGCCTAAAAGAAAACACAGTGCACGTCCTTCGAGGTGCGCAAATCCGGTCAACGACCTGACCTTGCCCCCATGGTCGCTCGAAAAAGGCCACCCCCCAAGCAGGTCGTTTTACTAGTACCGTTGCTAGTTCGCGCTCCATCAGACCCATTGGTCCATCAGGCTTAGGCATGCCCTTCAGACCCCCGTCGGTCCTTCAGTTTAACTCCAATCAATGCGCCAAGCATCGACTGCGAATTAGACCATCAGAGACCCAGTGCTCCTTCAGGTCCACAATGATCCTTATTTACTTTCGTTCTACGTCAATTCATTTTTTTCAAGAGTTTCTAAAAAATCACAGTCTTGACAAAATTAGTGTTTTTTTATCTTTATTTCTATTTTACTCGAGAAATTTGGAAACCCTTCATGTTTCCTAGTAAAATATAAATAAAGAGGGGCAGCTGTCATACCCTAATTTTGTCCGGCTAATTGGAAAAAATCAAAAAAGTTTTTATTCTCGTTGTGTCACGTATCGTTTTAAGCGCGTGTGTCTCTGGCACTCTCATACAACGATTGTTCGATGCTCGTTTTATTTTATTTCGTTACTATTATTATTTTGCCTATTGTTATTGATGCGAAATAATAATAATAATAATAATAATAATAATAATAATAATAATAATAATAATAATAATAATTGAAGAAGTTGAATAGTCGAAAGTTTTATATATATATATAAATACAGCTTTCTTTACAAATATGAGCCAAAAAAACAAACAGCAAAAATAATACAAAAATACAAAAAATAAAAAAAAATACAAAATCAAAAAAGAGAAGAGAAGGGCGGAGCAGCTGCCTGCCTGTCCTGGAGCTGTCCTTTTGATTCCCTTTTTTTGCCCTTGTCCTTCCTTTGACATAAAGAAATCGGTCGGAGATCCTTCATAGATGTTGGATTCTCCACCTTAGGAATTAAAACAGTATTGGCATCATTAAAACTTGGTGGAAACTCACCATTATTCAGCCACTCTTGCCCAGTATGAAACAACTCCACCCCATAAAGATTTAAAAAGCGCTTAAAGAAAGCTGGGTTCAAGCCATCCGGACCCGGCACTTTATCCAAATGCATCTGGAAAAGCGCCTCCTTCACCTCCTCAATTTCAAGTGGCCGAACCAAATGCAAATTATCCTCCTGTGTAATACGATTCTCAACATGCATAAGGACATCCTCATAAGATCCACTACTTCCTTGAAATAGATTTGCAAAATAGTTCCTAGCAATATCACACATGCCAACCAGATCACTTGCTTCCACACCGTCATCCCTAACCAACTTGGAAATATGATTCCTTCGACCCCGAGCACTAGCCATTGCATGAAAAAACTTAGTATTTGTGTATCACCCCGGTATTTCTAACTAGTAGGAATACCTAAGTGCACCATCCCTAACTACATCAGAGATATTATTTCCTGTTTAGATACTGAACACCACTATAAATTTTCGCTGAATAATCAACAAGACAGTCTTAATCATAAATAAGACCATAACGGTTCCTTGACCATCAACCATCAGCAAACTTTAGTGTTCAATATCATACAAGAAAGTGCGGAAATAAATACATAACTTTTACAACAGTTAAAGTCATAATGTCGTGATACATAGCTGACAAGGGAAAACATAAACTTAAGCATAAAAGCTAAGTCTTCAGCAACCATCCGAGTACAACCTACTCGTGCCTCTTGGATCTCCACTTTCCCTGTTTCTCTGTAAAACAACAACATATAAACAATGAGATACAATCTCAGTGAGTTCTACCGAGACCCCTATCAACACTTTCGGTTCAATTATGAATCCTATTTAACTTAACACGACACCGACTGCAATCCAGTGCTAAATCCCGGTGAACCGTATTATAGGACTTTCTTTCATTCGTGGTTTAATTTATAACCACCAAAAACTTGACAGGCCGCAAGTATACGGTTCTATCGCGTAGTAAAAATATCGATCCACAGGGAGTTATATGTGATTACCAACCTAATTTCTAGTGGTGATTAGCTGAAAGAGAATGATTTGGTAAAAATTGGTTTTAACTTAGAATATAAAAAAGCGTCTTGGGATCTTGGTTAGATCACAATGAAGGTATAAAAATAACCCCTTAACTATCCCCTATCTTATTATTTAAGTTTGTTTCTAAGGACAAGGTATTCTTTTGGTGTAATTCAAGTTTCCTTTCGGACAATAAGAACGTGTCTCGAAACAATGATCAAGCCTATTCTCATGGTTGATCATTGCCGAAACCCATTAAGTACAGCCTTATTATCCCAAGGTCATCAATGCT